>VXBI01006141.1:182533-225558 GCA_013397375.1 Toxostoma redivivum
TTTTTTTTTGGTTGTTTGCTTGAATGGATGGAAATCTCTGTGGCTAATTTTAAATATACGTTTAGTCTCCCTGGGATACTCTTTCAATAACTCACAGATCAGCAGTAGGGCACAGGTGTGTGTGGGGGAGAATTGACAGCAGGGAAGCTCAAATCTGTAACCTCTTTTCTGACACCTTTTTTTTCTTCTACAGTTTATGGTTGGGAATCAAGAATATTTTAAAATGTCTTAAAATAATAATATAGCCTAAGCAAGAACTGAGTAGGTGGGGATTCAATTTTTCCAGTGCCAGTTACTAAAATAAAACAGATTAAGGATTTGTCAGAAAAACGTCAGCTTTTCTATGTTTTCCTCTTAGTGCATTATAAAAAGTCAATGTGAAAGCAAGATTGTCTATTCAGGAACTTTAGAGAGTTTAACTAAAGCAAATGTCAAGTCCTGCAGCTCGAATCCAACCACCAGGACAAACTAGGGCAAACAGATTAGAAAGAGGCTTTGCAGGAGAGGTGAGGGCCCTGGTGCACATGCTGTGCACTGTCAAGGCCACATCTGAGTGCTGTGCTGAGGTACTGGATCAAGTTTAGTAGAGTCTAGCAGAGGCGATTGAGGTGGTCAGGGCTGGGGCACTGAGGTGCAGAGGAAACAGATCCAGACACTTTTTTGGAGGTACAGAGAAAGAATGGGAAGCCATGGGCACAGTCTGAGACCAAGAGAAGCTCCAATTAGATGCTAGACAGTCTTGGGTTGCCCTTGTTCCAGCCATAGTCGAAATGTGCTGAACAATCTATGAACATAGCAAATAGAACTTCAACTCCTGGCTCAACACAGGCTCTCCCACAGAGTTTGAGCTGCCTTGGGCAAATGCTTCAGTCCTGTGTTTGGAGGTCCTGTTTCAGGGGTGGATTGGTAAAGCAGCACAGTTGTGTCTGCATTTTCTGAGGCTTCTGTATGACACTGAGCTGAGAAGCAAGCAGCAGGAAGATGAGTGTCCCTTCTGGCTCAGAGGTAGTTGGATGTTCTCCTGAAATGCACAATTAAGGTTTTTTTCTCCAGTCACATCCAATACATCCAATACATATTGCAGCTACCTCCTGAAGAGCATTGGCAGTGTTCCCTCCTCTCGCACTGAGCAGGAGTGCTTTTGGAAGGGCAATATCCAGGTGATCAAAGGATATTGCTAGTCATTGTCCCTTGGTCTGTCACTGAGGTGAATTGGGTTCAGGATTGAAACTACCCAGGTAAATTGTGTGTGATATTAGTCTTCAGTAGGAGGTGATGAATCCTGAGGACGTGATGATATTAAAACCCCTCCATGCACCTGACTTCTGGCACTAAAATATTTGAGATTTGAATGAGCTCTGTTTAAATCAGTGTAAATTAAAGAAAAACCTTATTTCTGGTTTCCGAACAATGGCTGGGGTGAAATCCAGGGCAGTTCTGGCCAGATAAGCTTTAGACATTTCACATTACTGCAATTAGGAAACAAGCACAAAAACTGAACCCTGGCAAAGGAAAAGTTGCCAGAACACACACTGATATTTTTGCCTTGCAGCTTCTCAGACTTTGTCACTAGGAGAATTACTTCTCCTTACTTTTTTTTTTTTTAACTGTGCACAGTAGAAGAGGAGTGAGAATAGCAATTAATACTTTAATATCTGATGTTTGCAGAGCAGTAAGATTCCTGCCATATTTTTATGCTTCATAAATTTTGTAAGGTAGAGGGATGCCAGATCCAACCTCCTGGCAAACAGAAAAAGTTGAAAAGCAAACCATGTAGCTCAGGCCAGTTTTACAAAATTACAAATAAAAGCTTTCTGTAAAATTAATAACTGCTACTTCATGCCAGGAGCTCAGAGGAGTTGGATCCTGGCTTGGACCATGATGGGAAGATAGATTTTAAGGATTATCCTTGTGTGAGGAGACACACAGCCAAATGGCTGAATATCAGAGCTAAGTAAGGAAGTCAGCTCATATTTACTGTGGATTTGCAGATGTACACAGGACAGCTTTCCTGAAAGTCAACTGATGGCTGGAAACTCACATTGCTGCTAGAACCTGACTATGGAGCCAGCCCTGACAGTGTGAGCTATGGGAAAACCTGCCTAGAGGTACCAGGAGAGGTGGGGCTCTGGCAGCATCTACTGTGCCTTACAGCTCCTGTCCCTCCCCTCTACCCACGCTTAATGCTGCCTTCAAGAAACACAAAAATAAAATTCCTCTTTTACCACTTTAATGCAGAAGGAAATAATATTATTGTGTCAAAGGTTAGGTATGTATTGAATTATTTGGTCCTATTCATATAAGCAAATATGTGTGTTGACTGTGACACTGGATATTCAACAACAACAATGACAGATTTTTTTTGTGGAGAATTGATTCTCTAGGACTATTTCTGAGGAGCAGATCAGGAGCTCTGCAGCTGGATACATGATAACTGTCATGGCACAGAACTGCATGACTTCCGTGTAGAAGTTTTGTTTCGTCTTGTGCTTTTATGACATGCAAAATCTCCATTTGGCTGTGTTCTCAAAAAGTGTACTTTATCAGGGAGTTTCTGTGAGTACCTTAATACCTTCATGAGTCAAACATTTCCATGGAGTTTTTTAAACCTCTTTACCCTTCTGGGTATTATTATTACTATTATAATCATCATCAAAATAGCATTCCTTTTACCTTCCTTCTTTCCTTCTCTTCCAGTTTCTTTTCCATTTTCTCTCCCCTTCTGCACCAGTAAAAGGAAGAGAACAGAACACCCCTTCCTTGTGAATTCTCTTCCAAAAAGTCTTCCAATTACTATGGTTTAAACTGATGGTTTTCCACTATCTGTATCCTGCCTTTATTTCCTATTACATAGTAAATATTTGCTGTGAGTCAATTGAGGCAAGGGTTTCAAAAGTGATAGGTCTTAGTCTGTGGTTTAGTAAGACACAAAAAACATTGATGGCCTGGGAAGCTGGGATTCAGGCCCTGTAAGAGAATTCCCTCTGCACAGAGAGTTGAAAACACCATGTTACCTCACTGTATTTATCATCATGTTTGTTTCTCTGGTTGGATTTTTTTTCAGCATCCAAAAAGGCTTTTAGATGAAAGATTTAGATTAGATGATAGGGAGAAGTTCTTTGCTCAAAGGGTGGTGAGGCACTGGCAGAAGTTGCCCAGAGAAGCTGTGGATTCCCAGTCTCTGGAAGTGTCCAAGGCCAGGTTGGATGGGGCTTTGAGCAACCCAACCTAGTGAAAGGTGTCCCTGCCCATGGCAGGGGGTTGGACATGAATGATCTTAAAGGTCCAACCCAAGCCGTTCCATGACGATATGATTCTATGCAATTGAATTATAGGAAAATGGTGAGCTCATTCATCTATTCAGTTTAATAAAGCATATCCCACCACCTGAGATTTCTATAATTAAAAAAAAGCAGGGAAAACAGCAAAGAACAGCAACACCAATACACAAATGTGCATTCTGTAATGCTGGGTTAAAGCTAGAGATCTGACATTTGGAACTGACATTTCCATTGGCTTAATGGAAAACGCCAGCCAGCCTGTAACCCCTGGAGCAAGTTTTATATGCAATGGAAACAGCTTCTCCCAGCCACATGACTAAGGGAAAGCCCTCTTTGCTATGCATGACACAAAAGGGGAGCAGTGGTCTGCAGCTGTAATTAGGCAGGGGAATGGGAGAAGAAAAGCAGGTGACCTGGGTATCTGAGGGGAATTGAACAAAACCGTGGGCCACAGAGAAGTTAAGCAGACCCAAGAACCACCATCATTTGCATTAGATCCTACTTCCTGCAGGAACATCAATGGTGTAATTAAAATTCTTAAAAATCAGTCCGTTTTAAGTTTGAGGAAAGTGCCTTGTCTTTCCTCAAGGTCTGCAAGTTTGCCTTTTCTTTTTAAGATGAAGAGAAAGGGGCAGTTTGGTGCAAGAATCCTTCTTCCCCAAAATGTGTAAGATTTTGGTCAGCAAATTGTCTGAGCAGTTCCTGCCACTAGTTTCTCCTGTTGTCCTTAGCAGCACAGTTTGCTTGCCCAGCCTTTCCCTCAGAGCAGGTTTCCAGCTGATGTCTGCCTCATTTTTCTCATTTTTTTTCTGTAGGCAAAAGGATGCACATCAGATCCTTGTGCTGGTTACTTCTGAAAATGAGCGAATGGGGGATCCTGCACCAGTATTGAGAAATGACCTTAATACTCAGCATCTTAGTGCATTATTCACTGCTGGGGCAAGTGTGACAGCAGTGATGAGGTTTAGGTCCTAATGCTCTCAGAGCCCAGCTTAGCAGCCCTCAGACCTCAGAGACTGGGATGCTGAGGGTTTTATCTACCCAAACACTGCCATTCCTGCTGGCAGAGTTCTCTTCTCAAACCTGGTGTTCTGGCAGAGTTTATTTGTGAGATGGGGTAATTAGAAGACAATACCTATTTATTAATGTGATTCTGCTGCACTTGGTCTGAGCTCCTGTATTAATCAGTAACTGAGTCAAGGGTGGCTCTGCCAGGCCAGTCCATCCCTTTGGGCAATGCTTGGTCTGGTTTTTGGCTTCCAGCCTCATGCTATTCCTTGGATGCTTGCTCCAGAGATGGCTATTACAGGCTCTGGCCTTTGCTCATGGCTTTATTTCTGGCAGCACCTGTGCAATAAAAATAGGCAGAGCAATCCTATCTTCCCATTTGTAATGAAGAGGTTCTTTTGTAATTATTTCAGAGTTAGCTGGGTTTGGTACCAGAGGGTGTAGAGTCCACCTTTTAAAAGACAAATTATTAAATAATTGCCCCAAAAGAAGTTTGGTATTGAGCTGAGTGTTGTTCTTTCAATTTTGCTTTTGAAAGTTATCTACATCTAGCATAGTCATATTGAAAGTTAGAAGATGGATTATTCTGGTGGGATTTTCCTTTTTTCCTCTCTCTTTGCCAGGTTTTACAATATCTTCAACTTAAAAAAAAAAAAAAAACAGAGATCAGAAGAAAAAAGTATTTTAGTTGCTTTTTGCCTCTGACCAAGAAGATAGCAAATGGATAAAAACCCAAAATCTTCAGACTTAGAGGAGTGAGAAAGCAACAAAAACTTTTTGTAGCCCCTTAAACAAGTACATTAGTCCTGAGTAATAAAAATTAAGAAAGTAATGATTCATACTCTCAAAGGTGTATTATCTGGAAGATTTGAAAAATGTGATTTTTTTTTCACTTTGTATTCTGAAAAAGGATCAGAAAATGAAAATTTATAACTTTCATAAGCACAGTTTTACAATTTTAATGTGCCCTTTTTTTAAATATCAGCATTGTGTATTTCTTCTGCTGCGCTTCATCTCAGCATCCACACAGCAGTTTTACAGGTTTCTCTTGGTGGTGTTTATCCAGTGTAAATTGAAGTACCTGATCATCTCTGCCCTTATTCCCTTCTGCTCTTCTGGACCCCAAAACTAGGAACAGCTGCTTGATTCCTGAGAGGATTTTACAAGGGAAGGTGGTTGTGATATAGACATATTATGACAAGGTGTAACAGCCCAAAACTGTTTCTGGAAGCTCAGATTTGACAGTGAGCAAAATACCTGCCCCAGGGTGGTACAGCCACCCAGAGATATGAAGGATGTCTACCCCTGGATGTTCCTGAAGTCCCTTCCCAGCAGAGTGTGTGATGCTGTGAGTCAGTAGGATAAGGCAATGCAGGCCAGGACCATGCAGTGTGTTTTGCAGCCATGGAAACACATCTGTTGATGGCAAAATTGTTGTATTCTGACAGTGGCTCATGCCCTTCCCAGCTTGCTCCCAGTCTCTGGCAAAGAAAAAGTAGCTGCAAACACAAACTTTGGGATGTGCAGTCTGGGGTGAAGCACCATCCATGCCACCCAAGCAGGGCACTGAGGAAGTCAGCCCTTTGTCCCATTGTAACTGAGTGCAGCAGCTGAAAGAAGCTGCAAATCTGGGCTGTCTCAAGCACAGAGCACAGGTGGTGTAGCAGCTGAAGTAATAAAGTCCAGCTTTTCTACAAATGCCCAAGGAAGTCCAATAAGAGCAGCATTACCCTTTCAAACCAACCCCAAATCTAGTTGCTGTTTGGGAGTTATTTCCAGTTGCTAACATCCTGGATGGGTAGCAGAAAAAATTAGCATTCCACAAGGTTAATGGTCTCTGCTGCTCTCCAAGCTGTCAGTCAGTTTGCTCATTAATCTTTGGAAAATATCTTTGGCTGCACTGAAGCAAGGTATGTGAAGTGAATCTTAGATCTCTCTTGGACACAGGTCTGAGAGTGACAGACTGAGATAAGCCTAACACCAGTTTCTTCTGCAGTGCCAGAAATGCATGCTGTCCTTCCCAGAGAAATCCAGCTCCACTCACTCCATGGACTGCAGAGCAGTTTGAGATCACAGATGGGGCCATCAAGGGCACTGCATTCACTGCTTTGTGTTGTCAAACCCACTCAGACTAAGCAGGAAGGATGTGCCCACACATCAAGGAAGAGGAAATTCAGGAGCTCCAGCTTCTTGTTGTCTATCTCCACCAATAGATATCTTTTGCCCATAGTTTAAAGGAATAAAATACAGCAAGACCTTTCTGATCACCTGGCTTCTGGGTGAGGCTGCAGGGTTGTAGTGGCACTCATGGGCTGATGTTTGCAACGAGGGGTGGTTTGTGTGGAGTCAGGATTGAGCTATTGCTTCAGAATGCCCTGCTCCCATATTTGCCAAAGAATCTGACAACCCCCAGAAGAAATCATGTGGACAGAAACACTCCTGAGCAGGACTTCCCTCGGGCAGAGCAGGACTCCATCCTCTGCATTCTCATTTTCTTTTTCCTGCCGTACAGAGGGATCTGGGGGCAGCAGTGCCCCAAATTTGAAAACCCATGAAGTGCACTACTTTTTGCCCTCTACCTAGGGTGGATACTGTGATCAGACAAGGCAAATAACATTTTACTCCACTCTGATGTAACAAGAAGAGCAGTCTTAAATACAAAGGCCAAGCTGACGGTCAAGGCTAAGCCTGAAATTTCAAGCAGCTTGCAGATACTGCAAGTAAATACCCTGTTCTCTCATTGCAATCCTGGTCATATTTTCATCTTGCTTGGTTTCCAGAATTATGACAACATGTGGGACATTGAAACTGAGCTTGAAAGTGGTGCACTTCAGAGGACTTCGTAGGATTTGCATAACATGAGGGTAAATCTTTGAAATGGAATTTTGCTTATTTCCATATTACAGGAGCTGTTTTCCCCAGTCTTTTAAGTGAAATTGCAGGGTTTTGGTGTGAATTGTTTAATAACTTGTTGAAAGAAAAGAATAAGTCACCTCTTTCCTAGCAGAGTGTTGCTGTCAGGCCCAGAAAAGCCTCTTGTGAGGATTTTTTCAGTCCAACTTTCTCAGGCTCAGCTAGGGTTCTTTCCCAAGCTAGCTGCTTTTCTCTAACGTAAACATAAGAGAAGAATTAAAAACAAAGATAAACACCTGCTGGATACATGAGAAAGTCTGGGAAAGAGGTGTTACTTTCTCAGGACCAATAAGCTAGTGCTTTGTCTCTGTCCTACGAAGTCTATTATAAAAAGTAGGACCAGATTTGAAATAAAGGGCTTTTCTTCTTCTCTTCTCCTGCATGGAGGAAGTATGTTACTGTGTTCTTTCCTGACGCTCCTATGCCCTGCACAGTAACAACAGAGCACTGGATTTACAACAGCATGAAGGGGTGTATTCCAAAATGTGTTGTTTAGGGAAATAGGCAATCTACCCCCCACTCCCTTCCACCCTGTTTTGTTTTGTTTCTGAAAAACTTGAACACCATGCCCACAAGGGAGTTTTGAAATGATTGGCTCATATTTCTACTCTTCTCTCTGATCCTCAACATTTGGTTGAGATTATGTTTACAATAATGTGCCCTCTTCCTGACACCAAAACTGATGCAAGGTGTCAGTGTGGAGGCTGGGTCTTTGGACACCGAGGTGCTCGAGGGAGACCACCTGAAGCTCTTGAGGCTGGAAGCAACATTGGCAAATGAAAACATGCTGGGCTTTGACTGAAATGGTCCTTATGCAAGCCAAGAGGTTTTCAAAAGTAGCTGGACAGATGAGTGTGCCCATGAGTGAGACTGGAGGGGAACCCCCTTAGGAAATCAAGTTCCTCCAAAAAGACCGGCTCATACTTTCTGAGTCTATGAAACCCTGCTGGCTTTCTGGTTTCATTTTATTAGACCCAGATTTAGATTTATATGGAAGAAAAAAAAAAGAAGAAGAGCTTGGGGCTTGGTGTAATTTGCAACTAATTGGATCTTCTCAAATGCCAAGTGAAGAAACAAAGGGTCAGAAAAGGAGCTCTGTTTCATGTGTAATGACAAGAACAGTTATGGGATAACAAAGCCCTGTCCTGTGCCAAATTATTACTTACTCTTGTTTTAGCATAACTCTTCTGCAGCCTTCACTAGCAATTAATTTGGCACACTTTTAAGTATATGAACTGACACATAATTAATTAAAGAGGGCAGCTGACCCCAGCTATTGTGGGTCACAAGTTTTGAGTATTCCTTCTGTGCATATGGCTTGTCTGTCTTTCTGGCAGCTATTTGTCCTGCCTTTGGGTGGGATGGCAACACAGAGGTGTCATAGAGCTGGAAATACTGGCAGGGATCACTACAGCATGGTCACTGCCCCTGCACCACAAAGCTACTGCTCTCCCAACAAGTTCTGAGCCTTGAGCAAAGAGGGCAGCACCTGGGCTTTGCCGTCAGGATAATTACAGGGGCTGTCAGGATAATTTCAGTGGTGTGTTCATGCAGGCAGATTTCTGTCCTCTACTGATGCTGTGCATGTTCTGCATGTTGGAGTGAGCCTCGCTGGAGCCCTGCGAGAGGCTGCTGCCTGCCCTGCAGGCTGGCACAGAGAGGGGCTTGCTCTGCTGCCTCTCTGCCTGTGAGGAGCCACGGTGAGAATGAGTTCTTGAACAGATGAGAACCACAGGTTTCCAGGAAGATAAAAACAGCTGTGATTTTTCCCCACAGGGCTCCATTACAACACAAAACAGTGGAGGATTTGTACTCTGTGGTGGATTACTGTGGCTTCTGTACAAAAAGCTTTGTCCAGGCTTCTTTTTTTCTCAACCAGTAAAGGAGCTGTATGAGGGCTTGTGTCATGTGAGTTATCTCTGTCCTTGGAGGTTTCCAAGGCAAAGGCACAACCAACCAGGAACAAGAGATTAGAGAGTTTAAACCTGCAGAATCCTCCCCCCACCAGCACATCTGTAATTGCTATGAAGCAGATGCTTCAGTGCCATTTTTTGCACTTGAATTAATTGAAATTTAGCCCCTCTCAGCATTGGCTCCTTGCAGCATCCAAGGGCTGGGAGGGCTAGAAATCCTCTTACCAGCTCAGTGCAGGTTCATGGGAAAGGGAAGAAGTTCCAGAAGGAAGAAGGGGAAAAGGAAAAAAAAAACATAAGGGAATGCAACAGCTGGGAAGTTTCTTGCTCAAGAAATTAATAATCCATCAAATTCTCTCTGCTATTTTCAACTTGATAGACAGGAGAAATACCAAGCTTGGATCATATGAGCTTAGATTTGATTAAATCAAATGAAGGGATGAGTAGTGCCTACTTGAGTTGGAGAATGCAGGAAGCTGCTTGAGGAAGTCTGAAACGACCTGGAATAAAAAGGCAGAAAGATTTTGGGTTGTCTTCTTGTTTTGGGATGGAAACCAGTCTAGAATGTGAGTCCCAAACAAGAAGGGTTCTTACAGGGAAAGTTTAGGTGAAAATCCTCACAGAAAGGATGAAGGTGAATAATCAAAGAGGACATAAAGACAATTATCTCTCTGGGCTCATAAAACACAGGGAGGAGATGAGGTGTCCCAAAAAGGTTTTTAAGTTCACCAGAAACCCAAATCTTGACTAATTACTACTAAATTCAACACATAATATTCCACACACTGTATGTTTTGGGTAGTTTCCTATGCTTGTCCATGAAATACAAAATTCACAGCATTCCTTGTCTTTCTCTGCTGACATAATAAAAAAGCGGGAGCATATTTATTAATTACTTTCTGTGCTTCTGGCCCTTGGTTTATGGGTCCACTACTCACAGGAGGGATGAAGAGTCTCCAGTGGGCTTCTCTGGAAGGAAGTGGTTGAATTGATGGTAGCCTGTTTCCCAAATTATTGTCATTGTTATTGCTTTAGTTAAAATGGAAATATTTCATGGAAAATGTGATAGTGTTCCATCTGGCTCTGTGACTGGAAAGCTGGCTGCAGACTTTTTATCTGAGAAATAAAGTATTAAGAATTTTAGATATAAATATGAGATGATTTAGCTATAGGACTCTCTGTGTGTCTTTTAAAGCTAATATTGGGGTTTTTAAAAACAATTACAGATCTAGTTAATTATAAGTATTATCTTGCTAATTTCCAGAAATATTTCTTGTGTTACAGCTGAAAAAGGCTGGCTGCTTGGAACCTCTTGACACTAAATGTATTTTGAAAAATAATGTAAAAGCATTTAACCAGCAGATTTTAATTTTCAGCTTAGAGTTCAAAACACAGGAGTCCAGGGGTCCAGTTAGCTCTGCCAAAATACTAGCACTCCTTTCCCTCTGACCAGTGCAGCCCATTGAAATGAGAAGTTTAAATCAGCAAAGAGAAAACAAAAATCTTTAAACAGAAAATGCTAAATGGGCCCTACAGTATTTTTTTTAAATGAAGAAGAAAAATTATCTCAAACTCACTTGTGGATGGATGTGTTTTACAACTGATGTTAATCCTCAGTGCAAGCCAATCTCTATCCTTGTCCAAAAGAAGGGAGGGAAGTTGGTTTTTTCCCATAGTTGTTGCACAGTGGTGTGTCTATACATCCTACATGTTGCTGTATCTAATAGAGTGAAGCTGTTCCACAAGCTTGGAGTATTTTTCTCCTTCCCTGCTCAGCTCTCCTGCACAGGAGTGCCTAAGCAAGGTGCATGGCCATTGCTGCAAGCCAGTGCAAAAGCATCTAATTAGGTATTCATTTAATTTTGACACATATAAGTATTGGTTTTTAAATATTTTACCAAGCAGATTACGTGTCCAACAACAAGGGGATTTTGAAAGGATTTTTATCTCTTGTGTAATACCTTCTTTCACCTTGCAAAAAAGAAAAAAAAAAAAGGTATTTTTCTACTGCTATAAATGTGAGGGCTTGTTGGCTTGTTGTTCTTGTGTTATTCATCATAGCAGGAATTGTGGCTGAAGCAGCAATTTTCCAGCTAATAAAATGGAAATCTAGCCTGCATGAGAAAACTAACAAAGCACCTGGAGATGGCTTATTGAGAAGATGGAAGAACCAACCATGTGAGATTAAATCTCTCAGAGTAGTGTCTGTCCAATAAGCTGCTCCATTTTGCATAAGCTTTTCATAGAACTGATGGGTATTTCAGTTTGTAACTCAGGAGTCAAGGAGATTAGGAAAAGCAAGACAGAAATTCAGCCTCAAAGAGGCTCTCCGAGATGGAGAGGGATGTTGGGTTGAGTTCTGCACCTTGGGAACATCACACCAGGTGCAATCCTGCCTGGCTCTGTCATGGACACGCAGCCACCACGCCAGTTTTCAGGACTGTGAAAAGTGCCTGTGCCTGAAATGAGAGATGTGGCTGGCAGACCAAGGAATTCTCGACTTTGCCACTCAGATGCAAGTGTATGGTGACATATATACAGAAACAACATCCATATGGCACAAATTAAATTGAGAGGGGAATGAACAAAACAATTTTCCAACAAACAAGTAAATGAAGAGCACGCTTTCTTCGCAGCAGTGCCCAAGCTAGAAGAATACTGATTCATATTTCTTGGAATGAGAAGTGCTGGGGAGGGAGGTGCCATATTCTTCATTGCTGTTAATGTTTTATGCATTTTTTTTGTTTGCTTGCTTTTTTTTTTTTTGGTCACAACTTAAGTTCTCATAAAACCATAGTGGCATTTTTAATGCTTCCCCATTAGATTTTTTTTTTTTGTAGCAAGCAGATTTTCTGCTGCATCCTGGTTTGAAACTATTAAGAGATCCACTAGGAGCCTTGGGCAAGTAGAAAAGACTAAGCAAAGACTGGAAGTGGTGGAGGAACAGCCAAAGTCTGAGAAGGAATAGAAAGCACCCAGACAGGGAAACATTCAGGTAGCGCTGCTTTCACCTATTTTTTAACACGTAGATATTTGCTTCTTTGTTCCTTGTACTAAGTATTACTCTGCTAAAGAACAGCAAGCACAGCTTTGTGAAACTTGGATGTAAAACTTGCTGTGGGAAAAGCTTTGCCTGGACTTGCAGTGGAGTTTATGGTACTGGTTCCTGTGTAAATCCAGTACCAGGATTGGTGACTCACATGCTGGGCTGGCCTTTCCTGCTTCCATACTGAAATCTCTGGCATTTCAGCACACAGCAGTGACTCAGGAGGTGCTCAGCTTTCTGTCAGTCAGTGATCCTCACCTTGCTGTCTGACTCCTGCCATCTATCCAGCATCCACAGAGAATTCTCTAAAGGCTCTGTCAAGTACTTGAACTTCTGCTGCAAAGAAATTTATAAATGAGCAGTGTAGCTAAATCTATCTGATATCCATGAGTGCTCAGTGAAGTGACATCCACCTGAAATCAGAGCTGTTCTGAATGGCCAATCTATGGTAAGTGAATCTGCATTAAGACGGGTCAGAGCACTGCTGTGCTACACTTTCATCAGTGACATAAGATTTCATGCAGTGAGAGAGACTTTGCAACAGTCAGAAGACAGAGGTATCATCCCTCCATAACTCCAAATTGTCAGTACAGAGACCCAGCCCCTTCCACTCTCTGACTTTATCCCTGTCTATCCGATTATTAAGTTTTTCTCTGACTGCAAGGCAGAACAACTCATCTAGCCAAAACCAGCATCTCTAAATTGTATCCATGATTCATTTACTGTCTCTGTGTTTCAATCCAAAAAGGATTTGCATGAAATCCCAGAGCGTGCAATGATGTATAGTAGTGCTGTTATGGGAGCAGTCTTCAGAGGACAGGTAAACCTTTTAAACAATGTTGCCAGGACAGAACAAGCTGTGATGGAAAAGAGATCCACACCCAGAATGTGGTTTTGCCCTTGGCCTTGAAACAGAGATAAGATCAAACTCCACAACTAGAACACCCCATCCCACTTGTCCCAGAAGTCCTCGGTAGGGGGACTAGTGGAGGGACCTGTGTGACATAACTGGGTATAAGAACCAGTTATTTTCTGCTTTCCCTCTAATTCCTATGGACATCATTCTCTGGAGTGTGTGTCTGGCTCTCAGCTCTTGCATGCCTTGCTGGCAGCTCGGACCCCCGTCTCCATGGGGCTTACCCAGGGTCCAGGACATACAGGCTCCCAGATGGATGTTGCTCCCAGCCCAGGTCACTTTGCTCCTTGCAGAAGATATTTCCACCTGCAGCTCACTGCTTGGCTCAATGATCTTTGGCAGGGTACAGTGACTCAGCTAAAGAGCAGCGTGACTAAAGTCAAGGTTGTGTACATCAGTCATTGTGGTGAAGACAAAGGAGGCTGACACATGTCACTGCAGCTCCGATGGGAAGCTAGGCATGCAGAAAGACAGCAAGGCTCACGTCCAATCATAGAAGAGGGGAGGAAAAATAAATATGTTTCTGGAAGCTTTATGACAACAGGAGATCTCCAACAGCTTCTGAGACCCCAATAAATTTTAAAGGCCCTCTTATTTGTGTGCTTTGTTTATTAAGAGAGCTAAGGTCATGCAGGATGTTTGCACAGAGCAACAGCCCAACCAGTAAAAACCAAACCATAAACACCCAAATAACCCCAGCATAAAAGACATGCAGGATGACTAGATGACTCTATCTTGAGCTTTTATTAACATTTCCAGTGACAGACCTTCAAGCGCTCTCTGTAAATAGCAATTAGTTAAAACTTTATCGTTAACTGACGTGACTCCAAACTGCATCAGACAATCAAGCCTTCAGGTAGGAGTGCAGCAGTCACAAGCATGGCATGGATGCTTTTGAACAGAAATACTCAGCTCTTTCTGTAAATTATTGCCCAATTTCCTTCCAGCTGGCTGAGAGTGTTGCTGCAGTGATATCAGCTAAGCCTGTGCACATTTATTACACAAACACTGCACAGCTAACAGCAGAACAGGTAGAGCTCCCAAATGACACCATAACTGGGGTTTGACTCTGTGGCAAGGTTATACTTGTGTGTCTCCTCAAATATCTGCTGAATAAACCAGCAAAATAGCTGAAGTCATTCTGTTTATTTTCCTTGCTATTTCCTGTCAACTACAGATTAATAAATCATTGCTATGTGATGAAGGCTATGAGTGATACCTGTGATGAACCTTTGATGACAGACTGCAAAGGGAGACCATACACGAGGGCTATGTGAGCTGTACTACCACAAAACTGAGAAATGAAGAGACCTCTGGTTTTATTATCCATTAGCTGTGAAGAGCTGGGCCTGAGAGGAGCCTAGGAAATCCTGCTCCACATGGCTGTGACTATGGTGCATAATGAAGCCTAAGCAGGGACCCTTGGTACCAGCACTTGGGATCTGCTTTCTTTTTTCCATCAGTGCTCAAGGTACAACTTCCAGGCTGGAATAGAGAAGTGGACAGATGATTTCTTCAATGGCACCTTTGATTGTAGGACCTGTGCCTAAAGGAGCAGACTGGTTTAACCAGTTTGGGGCATCTGAAGACAGTTAAGACTCATTAACTGTGCCCCCAGAACAGCTATTCAGGGCAAAGAGGACTACATCTGCAGGGGCTAACCTGGGGCTAAAATAGTGCCTCAGCAAGGCAGTGAATCACCCTAACTCAGTCATGTCTATTCAAAGCTGACCAAAACCATGGTTTTATTTTTTTACAGGTGATTCTGAAACCCTTAAACTGAGGTCGTTCTAAGTGAATGTCACCAACTTCTAGTAAGATGAAACAATGGCACTGGGGTGGGAAGGGAGTTGGGAAAGAAGAAAAGATTGTGGATTCTGCAAGATAACCTAAATGCTATCAATATCTACCTGCAATATAGAGAAATTTTGAAGGAAAGGTCTGGCAGCATTGAAAAATCTAGTGTTGAAAACGTAAACACTTTTATTCTAGAGTTTGTACAGGACAGGATTTGTGAAGGTCTGTGGTCTAACCCCTCACTCAAAGCAGAGTCAGCTTCAAAAGTAACTCAGGAAAGAAAGGCATCTTGTATCCCAGCACAACCAGGTTAAGGATATGCTGCTTTGAGTGAAGGCAGCCTTTTACATGAAAGCAGTTCATATTCCTATCAAACACATTCTCATAATGCAGAGGCAACTATTCCCACTAATTCCAGGGGATTGACTAGCTGCTGTCAGGATAGAGCTGCCTGGCTGCTCTCTAGTCTTTGCAGTGCAAATGGCGGGGAACATGTTGGATATAGAAGTCAGGTGGATTCACACATTCGAGAAAGGGAAAAATGATACCCTCCTTTCTCATTTTTCTTCTCCCCATCTGCTGAGCAGTTCTTGGTCAAGAATATTTTGTCTGTTAAAAGCCCTAATGTGTTCCACACATGAGATGAGGGAGGAGGGGAGACAGCTGTTCCTCTTCAGTCACCTAATCTGTTACGTCTGTAAAAAGGCTATTTGAAAACCAGTTGCCATTGGTTTGATCTGCAGTTGTTTTCCTCTAAGTTATCATCAGTGATAGAATATGCACAGACCCTTTTTGGTGCTTAGAATGGTTGAGGGCAGACCTAAATTTAACCCAGCCCTTTGGCTTTCTCCTTTGGGAGAAAAGCATTCCTGATATCAAAGGCTAAGGTTTTAATCAATACTATGCTGAGAAAAACAAACAAACAAAGAAGAAACTTCAGGCAGAGTTGTCACCCTTGTGGGAAGGATGACAGATTATGTGTTACATGTACTGCATAATGTGTCTCAACCCCGTGCTCAGTGGACAGCACAGGTGAACCTGATCTCCAGGTCTTACTCATTATGATTATTATTATTTTTACTTTTTTACAGAAAGGAGAGGGAAACAATTCCCACACTGTCTCCCTGCCATCATGCAGCTCTGACCTATCATGCCCTCAGCAAGGATGCCAAGCCTGAAGGAGTGCTCCTGCTCATTTCCTCTCTCCTGTGCCTGTGGGTGGGCTCCCAGGAGCCGTGAGGAGGCAGCAGCTGCTCAGAGTCACCAGTGCTGTGCTGGCAAATTCAGCATTGCAGCTGGGCATCAGAGACTGCTCTGCAGGGGTGTACATTTAGCATCTGCATGAATCCCATGTAGTTTGATATAGATTTGTGCAGCATGGTTTGATTTGTTCAGCCCAAAGAGCTGACCCACAGCAGCCTTTGACCAAGGAGTGTTCTTGGTGGGCAGATGTTGCAGGCAGCCTAGGAGACATTCAGAATTTTTATTTCGAAAACATCTTGCAGCTCAGAGGAACCTCCTCTGCCACCCTTTTTTCCCACTGTGCCCCTGCACACAACGGCAATGAGGTTGTCAGAACTGAAGGAGCTGTAGAAGAGGGCAACTCTGCTCTGCTTCTGCCTGCTCGGGAGTGGGAGCAGGAAAGAGCCATGGAGACTGCTGGCATCCCTGGCCTGGATGTAGGTGCTGAAAACTTGCCAACTAGGTATTCCCAGCCTGCTCTGAGCAGCTGGATAAGGGTCCCTTGACTCACCTACTGCAACTTAACACCAGGCAAACACTTTTTCTGAAGAAAGGTAACAACCTGACAGCAGTGTGGTTACAAACCAAAGTGTCACTGTTGGCTTAGTTTAGAAACTGGGGCATAGGTAAATTAAAATCTCTTGGGCTGGAGTGGGCACCAGTACTAGAAGCAGGTTCTTTCTGTTCTTTCTGTTCAGAAACAGGACTTCTCTGCTCCAGACCAGGCTGTCTCATTCCCCTGAGATGTCACAAGGACAGCAGAGACACTCCTGCCTCACTGGTGTTGGGTAAACCCGCTGCACAGTGAAAGATGGCTCATTAATCCAGTGAACCTGTGAGATTCCCCTCTGGGTTTCTCCTCTTCCCCTTTGGTGCAATTGGTCCTGCTGCTAGATCCACATGTGAGCTGGAGTAAGGCAGGGCCAGTAGTTCAGATGTTGCTATTTGAGATCCTAATTATGCCCTTGGACACCTCTCATCACACAAGGCACACAGACCCTTTCGGGTGTACAAGAATGCATTTGCAGCAAATAAATACATTTACTTGTCCATATACTCACAGTGATACACAGACAGTACATTCTCCAGATTCCCTCTCACACCTTCCCCTCCAGGATGGAGCTGACCATTTCTAACCAAGCAACACAGCTGTGCTGTAGAACAGGTAACACTGCCCCACTGACCCCAAGATCTGCACCTGAATAAACTGCATGAATATGGCTGTTAGACACATCTGTTGGACCAATACCAAAATCCATCAAATAAGCTGTTAAAGCAAAAACATCTTGTTCAACTCATATATGATTCCTAAAATGCTGATATTTCTACCGTCTTTCAAAGAGCTCATATCCTCTGGTTAGGCACAAAATAAATCTGCAAGTGATTTCTACTACAGGCTACAACCAGCTCTAGACTAACCTTAGTTTCTTTTCAAGCTTTAATTGGTGAAGAGTGGAACCAATCCATCATGTGCAGACTTGTGGTAATATAATCAGTTAACAGAGATCCTTTGTCTCCTTAAACTCAAAAATGTTTTTCTTCCCAAACCCTTAAATGGATAAAAAATGACATTATCTTTTGGGGCTGTTCCAGTGTTGGCATGTCAGATTTTTCAGAGAGCTTATCTTCAGCACCAGCACAACCTGTCACTTAAAATGAAACAGCGGGAGTATTTTATTTTCTCATGCTTGGTCTGAAATCAGAGGTTTTCTTAATTAATTTTTTGAAATGCTCTTTTAAAAGACTATAAAGTAATTTTAAAATGACAGGAGATGTGGTATATTACCAGTGCCAAGTATGATTCAGACAAACTGTCACTAGAAAATGGCTCTGACAATTCAAAGTCCCCAAAAATCTATTATTAAAGCTGTTTGGGATTTTTCTTCCTTTTTTTTTTCCTTCCCCGCCCCACCCCCCCTCAACAGCCACAGTACTAAACATAATCTCAGATCTAGCAAAACACAAATTAGTGTGGATGGCTCTATTGTAGCTTATTCTGTTCTCTGGCATTGGCGACTTCTTGGATATAGGGATTGTAGCCATTGTATCCACTCATAGAGTAGGGTGATCGCTGGGCAAACAATTTCTTCCAGCATAGCTGATCTAAAGGAGTGTAGGAATCCCCCCCCTCCTCTCTCTCCTATTTCTGTTTCCAGAATGATGTAGTAAAGGAGTTGTTCCAGCCAGTCCAACATCTCATTGCTCTCAGCTCTGGTATCAGCACCATCAGTCTGAGGTCTCGTCCAGGTGAGTCTGGTAAAAGGGTGAGAGTTCTGCAAAAACTTCTGAAAATGTGGTTTTCAAAGGGCATTTTGGATGTTGTGGGGGAAAGAAAAATCTCCTTAACACAAAAATGGAGAGGAAAAAGAAAAGTTTTAGCGTAACACAAAGCGAATGTACGTTATTCTGATAGTCTTTTCTTCATCTGGGGGGGTGTCCTTCTTTCAAACCTGTCCACTCAGAGCCAAGCAAGTTATTCTGCTCTGCAGACCCTTCTCATAACTCTGAGCCCTGGAACTATTTTTTTCAGACTATGCCTGAAAAAATAAGTCCATTTCCATCCTTGAACTCGTCCTACAAATTTTCTCCTTTTTTGGCTGGCATCCTACAAATAAGCTCCCACTGCTTCTCTTTAACCATCTCCCAGCTCTCTCTTCAGTTAAGTTCTTGCTAATAAACTGAAAAACAAGCAGGGATTGACAGGGTGTGATCCCGCTCAGCTGTTCTGCAGTGGCTGGGTTTTAATTGCTCTGTGTCACCTTTTGCTTTCTATCCCCAGGCCAGAAGTTACAGCAGTTTTAATGTAGGGTGCTTTTCTTCTTCAGTATTTGGTGACCTCCTGGCAGAGGGGCTTTATTCCTCTGCCAGCACCTCCAGAGCAAGAGGTGCTTTTTTGTGTCCTCAGCCTGCTGAGCACATGGGGCACCATCAGACCTGAGAAGTCGTGGGCTTTGTGTGTCACATTTGGGTCTCTCTCAGGGAGCTTACCCCCACCTCAGTGTCCCAGAGATCCATGGTTGCCTGGGCTGACCCAGGGAAAGGGAGTATTTTCTCAGAGCACTGAAAGTTGCTGCTCCTCACTGGCTGCACATGTGGATTGTCCCATAGGGAATGATAAGGAACAAGCTTGAGAGGGAGTTAGAGAGGGGGCTTGCCCTTAAGGTAGAAAAGGCATGGAAGAAGGGGTATCACAAGGGTGGAAAAGAGGGATTGAGAACCCTGAGGGGAGAGAGCTGGAGGAGAGTGGCAGGCAGCAGTTCAGGTGGCTGTGGGATATGAAAATCCTCCCACTGCTCAGATTTGCCTAGCAACTCTTGGCTGACAGCACTGCTGGTGTTTCGCCATACAGATGCAGCCTCCATCTGATGGGGAATAGAGGAGAAGGGGGATGTAGGGACACATCCCAGCTCTGGGGAGATCTGTGCCTGGTACCTTGAAAAGAGGTTGCAATAAAGGCACTGACTCCATGTTTGCCCCTGTCTGCTCATGATCCTGATATGGTGTCTGCCACCTTCTAAGTGAGGGTTCTTGAGCAATCCCACAGTGCTTAGAAGCAAGTGTTCAGTAGGAGCCCAGCTTTATGTCCTGACAGAATCCCTCACCACTGTCTGCACAGGGACATGGCAGTGCCATCTGCATATTCTCTAATCATAAACACCAAGTGTGAAAACTGCTTGCCATAGAAAAGTGGTGGTGGAAATTAACTCTTTTAGCCTTTTTTTAAAATCTCTGGTCACAGCAAAGTTAAAATCCAGCTTTTGACCTACTAGCAAATCTTCAGCTCTTCTGAGAGAGTGTCAAATATGTAAGACCCCCTGTGAGTTTTCCATTCCAACATACCCAGTTTTTGTGCCTCATGAGCAACAGGTTGTGTTATTAAAGTAGTACAAGGTTTTCTGAGAGACTGAATTGTCCCAAATCACAGAGGCAAATATCATTGGCACCAATGGTGACAGTAAAGGGTGCTGACACTAGACCCTGGGGCTGGTCTGCAAAGACAGCTGTGGGGGAGGTCTAAGAAAAAAGGAAAGGCAGCTGCTGGGAAAGGGAGTAGAAAATCTGACATGTATGACAAGGCCTGGGGTGGAGAGATGTCTGTCTCCTAGGGTGAGGAGGTGCAAAGTGGGAAGAGGAAAAGTTTACAAGGGACCCTGGGCCAATCACTGCAGCTCACTACCAACAGGAGATCACAGCAGGGGCGGATGTGTGTGACTTTGTGGGGATGAAAATATCCATGAGGTGTGCTGGAGAAGATTTGTACCCATAATCTATGTTTAGTCCTCTTGTCCCTCTTCAGTCATGGTTCACTGGAGCTAAAAATGCCTCCACCACAGCCCCAGGCCCTTTTGGCTTCTCTTCTCTTCTCTCCTTTTCCCTGCTGTGCTTTGCGTGGAGAGCTTTTCCTTCACCTTGCAATACGTGGAATTTTTCTCCTTGCTCTGTCACTGCCAGCCCAGTGAAGTCCATTCAGAGTATCTTTTCTGACCGTGCAGCGTTTCCCAGCAGATACAACACATGTAAGAGCCAAGCTCACAGACCAGCACTTGTGATTTCCCCTGGAATGAGGGCAGGATCAAAGGTGTTTGGAGTGAGACACTTTCTCCTCAACTTCCATGCAGCACTAGGTATACACTCAGTATTCAAGACAAAGCTGTTGTGAGCTTAAAGAGAGCACCAAGCTCCTCTTCCCCCTTTCTTCCTCTCACAGGACCGTGGTTTCTTTGGCAGGGCAGGGAGAGGGTTGACAGGTCTCACCAGGAGGCCATGGTTTTGAGAACATGCCAGTAATTCTGTCAGACTCCTGGCACACCCACTCTGTCCTGAAGGCACTCACCCATTTTGCAGTACTTTGTTCCAGGGACAGAATTTGTGTCCTGCAGGTGAGAACCCAGTCAATGAGGAGAGTAAAAGAGACACATCTCAATTAAGCCCATCAGAGCAACTTAATTTCCCCTCCAAAACAGTCTCCATCTCTGAGAAGGGAAAGGAGCATCAAACACAGCTTAGCAGCCTGTGCACTGAAAGGAATCATCTTCAGACAAGTGTTCTTGCAGTCATGTTTGCACTGTTCTCCCCCAAGTTACAGAAACAGTCCAAAAAGCTGGAAAATAAACCTCATACTTACTGTTATTCAGCAGAATCAGCCTCAGCCCAGCATCCCTGTGCATCAGCTGAAGGACCTCCTTGGAGGGCATCATTGATTGCAAAATGCTGTCAGGGAAGCTTTGAAACATGACTGAACATTTTTGTCACAAGAATAAGGCAGGCTGAAATGTAAACCTGCATGGTGAGAGTAATGTTCCTCCAGTGGTCAAGCCGAAGTTGAAGTTACACACACCAAGAGATTCTTTCCTTGAAAAAAAAAAAAAAAAACAGGGAAAAATTTTAACCACCAAAAAAAACCCCAAACCACCCAGGAGGTTGAGAAAAACAGCCAATAATTAGAAAAGCTAGTCGGGAAACTGGTTTGGAAAATGTGGTTTTAACCCAGGAAAGAGGTGAAAGGACAAAACATGACCTGCTTATGAGGACCCTAAGAGCAGTGGGACTCATTTGTGGGCAGAAATCACAAGGCAGATGTTGGCAGTTCCCAAGAGGGAGGGAGTTTTATAAATACATCAAGATTTAGTGTTCAGATAACTGTAAACTTCAAAGGGGTATCAGAATTCTGTCCTTTAGCATAGAAATCTGTCTTGGTTTAAGAGACAAGGAGAGGGATGAGCCCCTTTCCCTGTAATCCGCTCCTTTTTAATCACTATAATTTGAAATCAGATGCTTTCAGGCATAAAATATGGGGGTAGGAATAANCCCTTCCGGTGAGAGGCAATTAACTTGTAGCCCCAAGTGATTAGCATAAAAAAATAGGGAAAAATTCCACAGAAAATAAAATAAATTATTCAACCCCCAACAATAGCCCGACAGCAAGATAGTCCGAACCCATTTCTTATTTGTGGAAAACTGTCTAATCTTTGTCTGGCTTTGTATTCTGAAACAGCATGAAGATGCAATTCCTAGCATGTTCATTTAAAAGAGAGGTTTGAAAAGGCAATTTTGTAGTAAGTTTAATTTTTTTTAAAATATTTCCTTTCTTAGGGAAATACAGTTCCTAAGTACCACACCTTCACCCCACAATGCATTTCTGTCAAAATAATGCTAAATAATCTTACTAAACAGAAGAAACTTTTGAGCTTTGTAATCTAGTCTCGGGGAATCTTATCCATGTTTTCCATCTGTAAGATTTTCAGCAATAAGTAATGTCATAATGACTTTGGCATCTATTGACATGGCAAATTTAGTAACAGTGAGCCTGCAAGATCTCTCTGTGCACTGCAGCTTTTTCTAGGAAATTGGTTCATTTGTCTTTCTCCATCTTCATGTAACAGCCAGGAAATATGAAAATTTTCTGGAATTTTTCTCTCCTTTCTTCTGCCCAGGGAACCAGACCTCCAAGATGATAACCTCCAGCACTGAGCCAGTTTGAAACACTTTGCAAAGCCATTGCACAATGAAACTGGTAAAACTGAGTTAGCCTTCATTTTACCTTGTGTTTAAAAACCTTCTTGTGAAAGGAACTAGAAACACAATGTGAATTCCTTAAGTTGTAAACCTATGTCACATCAAAGAAAGGAAAGAAATTATAAAAGATCCTTCTAAGCTGGCCTGCTCTCTGCTACTGAAACCAGATTATAGTTAGACTATAACTGCTCTTTTATTTGAAATGTCACCATTTACAATGACTTTCCACTCGTTATGTTCTGTGGCTGTTCACAGTGCTCTGTGTGATAGTGTGTTATGCATAACATAAATCACAAAACAAAATAATCACAAACCGCAACAAATCCTCTTCATGTGCTTTTCAGGGAGGCAGAGTAACTTCTTCATGTAATGAAAATTACCCAGAAAAATACATAGTGCACATTTCTAGAGTTTAAGACAGCAGGAAGATTTTCTTTTAGCATTTAGCTTTATGTGATAACCAAGCTGGTAATATTGAATCCTCCTGAAATCTGACACCAAAAATTCAAGTACCATTATCTAGTCAAGCACTAGTCTTGGTAATTGCTGAGAGGTGTGGGAGTTTGACATTTTGTTCACCTAAAAGCATATCTGTAAAGTCACTGCCAATCTACAGGAGACTGAGGTCTGGGTTACAGTTTGAGACATTTTTCTCTTTCCTGTGAGAGGGTTTGCACCCCCACTGGCCCATTCTTCTCTGTGATTTGTCTCTCTCCTTGTTTCCCTGCAAACCAGCCTTTCAGAAGGATTTCTTCTCCTGCACCTAATGCTTCCTTTCCACACTCCTCTCAAGAGCCTTTTTCCTGGCTGAGCACTGTGATTTCTCTTTGCCTGAAAACGTGGCTCAAGGAGCTGACTGGCAGAGCTCCTGGTGCGAGTCGGGCTGGATTATTCCTGTTGCTGCACTTGCCCATCAGCATGAGTAAGAGTGATGGGAGATGCACAGCCCTGTAATCCCATGGTTGATGAGATTAAATTGTTAGTACTTCCTTTCCACAGCAAGGGCCTTCTCTGTATCCCTTTAATGCACAGCTCTTGAAAGCTCTTTATGATTGTAAGGCATTCAGTCCCTTACCTGCAATTAAAAAAAAAGAAAAAGAAAAAAAAAAGCAGAAACTGCATTGCTGTGTTTTCATTGCTTAAACAGCTTCTCATGAGTCAGATCTGGTCTTGGTGCAACTCTTGCTCAGCTTGTGTGAGACTTTCCCACTCTACAGTTATTTCTTACCTTGATTATTTAATGTACTCTTTTTTTGCTCGTAATAGATTACATTATCCCAATCTGGGCATAAAAGAAAAACGCCCTCCCTCACAGGGCTAATTAGCAGACATGCTTGGCTGTCCCCAGCAGAGCAGACCTACCTTTGTCTGCAGAAGTCTTAAAATAATAGAGAAACTCCTTGTGTGAAAAAGCTGAAAATTTGCCATGTTGAATTCAATCCCTCTCCCCATCTGCCAAGAAAAACTTAACAGGGATGTTTCTGAGTGGAGCTGGAAAAGGGTGCCTGTCTGCTGTTCATGGCTTTGTTCCGTGGGTTTGCAAATGGAGGGGCTGCTGGATGTGGGAAATGTGCAGGGGTTATCCAGCAGTGGCTCCAAGGTAGGAAACCGGTGGGAGGGGGCTGGTGTCTCCATCAGGAGAGATCTCCCACTGGCACTGCTTTTGCTCCTTCTTTGATGCTCTAACAAGAGAAGCAGCACCCATGGTAGTTTCTGTTAAAATGAACAAGATACTGCAACAAGTCATAAAAGAGGTTGAAAACAGTTTGCCTTGGAAAATAGTCTCTCTGGAATAGTGAAATTTGAGCCTTTATATGGACACGATGGCTTCTGTGACAGCCCTTCATGGGCTGAAACAGACACACTTCTATGTCACAACAGCAGCTGAACTATGGTCACATCTAAAGTAACTATGTTTGCACCACATCTGTTATAATCCCCAGCCTCTAAAATGAAGCTTGATTGCTTGTTTTGCTTTTCTTTTTTCAGTGTGCCATGGACAGGTCAGCTAACACAACACATGAGAGACAGAGTACTTTAATATAGTAAGGCCATTCTGATTGCTGCCACATCTCATTAATAACTCCTTGTCCTGCTACTGTGACTCCAATTTCACAGCTCCCATTTGCACTCTTTCTGGTTAATCACATCGATTTTTAGCTTGCTGATCTTAACTGGTCATTTATTATGGCTCTATTTGGTCTATTTGATGGACACTGATTTTGCCTCAGTACCAATAGCTCTATCCCACTGCCTCTCTGCCATCAACTGGCAAAATTAAAATCAACGAGAATTAAGTTTGAAGCTGGTTTGGAAACATAAGCATTGCTCTAATTGATTCACTTTAATTGTTAATTGTCTCAGCTTCCTGAAGCCAGTGCTTCCATGCATCAGTACCACCTTGACGGATGCACAAGATTGTGCTGCCCCAGCCCTGTCAAGCAGCTACACCTGAGACATCAGTGGCCCAGAGCTGCAGCCCTCATGTTCCTCCTGCTCAGGAGCAGCAAAGCAACTGCATGGCACCTGTGTCTATCACCAGCACAGCCTGCAAGAGGATGCCTGGGGAGAATAAGAAAGCAGGGAGCTGTGCTGTTGACCTTCCATGGGGAAACACAACCTGTCCACACCAGAATCCAGGACTGTCATCGACTACAACAAATGCGCTTAGTGCTAGAAAAATGGCCATGGGCAGCAGCCCAGAGGACACTAGGCTATGCTACACCTCTAAGCATAAAAAAGAATTGTCATGGCTGGGTGGGTACAGCTGTTGTGGTTTGATCATGAGAACAGAACGAGGCTTTGTAGGGACAGCCAGTATCTTCTCTTGGCTTGAGTGATGTTGCTGGGGACAAGACCACTGATGAGCTCCTGTTGTGCATCCTGCAGGTGGCCCTGGAGACCACTTGCTTGTCCCCAAGTTGCTGCAGAAAACAGCAGGCCATGGCCTGCATTAGTAGAGGATGTCACTGCTCCTGTGCACAGTGACACCAGAGTGACAGGCGCACGGCTGGGTGTCTGTGTGCCACCACATGGGCTGAACTGGCTACAGGCAGCTGTGATGTGGCTTGTGCTACTGTGGATTTGCTGCTCCAACAGCTCCCCTGAGTTCAGAGGAGCGGTGGCACAGATGTATTTGAGGGCTATACATCTCCTACAGGGCACTGGGAGATGAGGGGGGCAAGGGGAAAGCAAAATCCTGCACTGGAAGAATGTTACCTAAACAAATTTTGAGTCCCATACCCCTTCATGTGAGCTTTGCCCTCTGTCAAATAGGAGGTTGGGAAATGACTACAAAATTTAGGTGTGATTTGCAAGACTGTTAGGTTTTGCTTGGTCTTCAATGTTGCAAGAGCCCGAATTTCTAATGAACGCCAGAATTATGTCCATATATAAAAATAGCAATATCTAGGTGATATTAACTTGTTACTGGTAGATTATTTCCTGTGCCAAAAACAAAGGAACTGGGACCCATATTTACCATTGCAATATCCAGGCTTGCAACATAAAGGAGAATGGATGTAGCAATGAAGGCTGTTGGATTTTCCAAATCAGAGATGGAATTCAGTTAAATTACAGTTTCAGCTCCTTGCCTTTCCTGGAGATAGTCCACTGGGAAAATAAAAAAAAATCAGTACCTTCATCCCCATGCACAGAAAAATAGTTCCAAGTGATGGTGAGCCTACAAGACAGAGTGAAAATGCTGGGGAGCCAGGAGGAGAGGAACAAAACAGACCCACAATGAGATGAGCTTGTAATATTTCTCTCTCAATAGCATTTCCAGGAGAGAGAGACTGAGCAGGCTGAGAGACTGACTCTGTGAGGGTAACAGCAATTTAATATCTTCCCCTCTGTACATCTTAAATTTTCATCTGAGCATTTTGCTGTTAGCATTTTTCCATGTTGACAGCTGTATTTCTGGAACACTTCTAGCAGATGCCTGAGCACTTTGGAAAAACCCCCCTGGCCACATAGCTCTTAAAATATGGCCAACTTTTCTAAGTAGTGGAATGGTTTGCTAACGTGGATGGATAATTTCTTTAAAGAGCAGAGAAGGTGGTAACAATAATAGGGGAAAAAATCTTGGAATGTGCCACAGTCAGACCATAATGATCAGATGAAATCTGACCCTGGATAAGACATGGAAATATCAGGTATTATACCTGGGGCTAATCATTCCTATTATACCTTCCCTGTAGTTCTTCGTAAGAACGGAAAAAATGTGTGAACCTAGGTTACCTGACACTTAATCAAAGCATGCAGAGGAATCTATAAGAGCCTTCTTAAATGGCCTGATATATTACTCCTGTCAAAGGAAAAATTACAATGCACAGGGGGCATCCATGCATAGGGAAGGCTATGCTCAGGGGTCAGGGGCTTTCGGAGCAGATATTTTTCGAATGCTCCTGGAGCGACTGGGAATGCATATTCTGTGGGAATGTATATTCTATGGAAAGCCAATTACATTTGCTTCCCACATCTTTTGGTCCCCCAGGAGCAGCCCTAAACTTCAGCGGTGTGGAACTTTACAGCCTATGTCATATCCTCCAAGCAACGCAGCTCCAGTCTGTCAGCCTCACCGTCACATGTATGAGGTGCAGTCCTGATGCCAGCATGAGCTGGGCTTTTTTGTGCTCACCTGACTTGTTCCCATCACAGATAAAATACATCCTGACAGTGGAAATCTGCTGAGATAGGTTTCAGATGCATTGCCTGGGTGGCAGCTCCTGCCCTTCACCGTGACATGCAGTCCCCTGACACACATGGTTACATGGATGTGACTGCATCAGGCCACCACAAGCCATGTGCCCCACTGATGGTGGCTGTGGAGCTGAGAAGTGACAAACTGAGCTTCTCCCTCTCGTTGGGAGAAAGTGCTCGGCCCTCCACAGCAGCCAAAGGGGCTGGATGACCTATGGCTGCCTCGTAAACATTCCTGCACATCATAGCCTATTTGCACACATTGGGAATGACTGTTTCCAATGAGATGCCATCTGGAATAAAGGCAACTTCAAGCATGTATTTGAGCATTCAGACACGTTTAGAAAGCAGACAGGAGCCTGGAAGTTAACATTCAGATATTTCACAAGCTCAAATACCTAGGAGCCAAATGCTCCAGCTAAACAGATTATGCCCTATTAAATCAAAACTGTGCATTGACAAAACTTAGCCCACAAGTTGTCATCTAGGTCATGGTTACACAACAGTGTGTACAAAGGCTATGGATATTCTTCCTGCACTCTCAATAAAAACATTAATGACTTCCTACCTTCCTCGCCTAACCTCAGCCACATTTCAGGGAAGAAGGGATTAGTTTCATCAGGAGGACAAACAGTGCAACAAGATGCCAGGCTCACTGTCTGGAGTGGTCTTTTGCCCTGGGGTGCTTCTGTGTTCACACAGGGCACCAAATACAGGATGGGTTCCTTATCTACCTTTGAATAAACAAAAAAAAAAAAAAAAACCTATGATAATCTATCAGCTCCTTGAAAACTGATATGTGAATGTGCTGGGGTGGTGTTAACCTTCTCCTCAGTGGCAGGTGTGGGGCTGTGTTTTGGATTTGTGCTGAACACAGGGCTGCTAATATAGAGATGTTTTTGCTGAGCAGGGCTTGCACAGAGCCAAGGCCTTTTCTGCTTTTCATACTGGGCTTGCTGGTATGGGGGGCTGGAGGTGCAGGGGAGGTTATTGAGAGGAGACACAGCCAGTACAGGTGACCCCCAACTGACCAAAGGGATATTCCAGACCATGTGACATTATGCTCAGTGTATAAACTGGGGGGAAGGAGGAGTGAGTGGAGCACATTTGGAGTGATTGTGCTTGTCTTCCCAAGTCACCATTATGTGTGATGGGGCCCTGCTCTCCTGGAGATGGCTGAACTTCTGCCTGCCCATTCCTTGTTTTGCTTTCCTTGTGTGCACAGCTTTCCCTATAAAACCACCTTTATCTCAACCCATGAGTTTTCCAGCTTTTACTTTTCTGATTCTCTCCCAGTCCTACTAGTGGCAGAGTGAGCGAGCAGCTGTGTGGGGCTTGGCTGTTGGCTGGAGTTAAACCATGACAGTGAGCTAAAGTCAAAATCAATGAACCAAATTCTCAGGTAGACTAAAGCCATTTTAAGTCACTATGGCAACAGAAAGGGCTTCATAATTACAGCAAATTATATTTATAGTCACTTCAGGGAAATGTTCTTAGACCTCTCTTCTCCAGTTAATTGATGTACATTTAACTTTAAATATTGAACATATTTGCAAAGACTACAATAGATCTTCCTTCTTTGTATACTCATAGCTGCCAACTAAGCTGACATCTAGTTTTCTTATTTTCTGCACCCTTAGATATTTTCCTGTGCAGGTACATTTAAGCTTCCTGGGAATAGGCTTGCTCTTTTTAGCAGATCCTTCAGACCTGCCTGGTGTTTACAGGCAGCAAAACATTGTTGTGGTGCAAGAAAGGAAAAGGAAGCGGTTTTCAGAAAAAAAAGCTAAAGTACACAAGCTTTTCAAAGATACCTTGCATAGCAGAGGAACATGGTGTTGGTGTATTTATCCAAATTTATAATGTGCTTTCTGTCAAGGTATCTAAGCATTATATAATGGGTTTAAAACAAGAGCAGTGGCCTGGGACTGTCATTTAAAGCTACTTAGGTTTTGAAGGCTCAGCCTTACCCTGTCCCACTTTGGGGGAGACAAAGCCGTGCAGTGCACAGAGATGTAGAAGTGGCATTAAAAAATCAAGGAGCCACTTTTGAGTCATTCACAGCCAGATGCTGCCCATGGTTTGCCAAAGCCAGGTTGGTTTGGTGCATGTAGCACCAAGCAGCCACCCCTCAAGCCCATAACTCAGTAGAGTAGGTCTGGCCTTCATGGAGCAGTGCAGGGGCGAGATAGACATGAACTGGGATATGGCTCTCATGGGAGAGCCAGAGGGACTTTCTTTATCCTCCTTTCATATTCCAAGTGGTTCCTCAGTTCTGCTTCTCCTCCTGGCTGGGGCAGGGGGAGGGCATGGGGAGGGCACAGGGCACCACAGAATGGGTCTTGCTGTCCCCACAGCACCTGGCCAGCCAAATACATCTGTATCACTCATTTTTTTTGCACTGGTCTCAGGAATCTGCTCTCTAGTAAAGCAAGCGCCAAGTCCAATCCCAAATAGAAACATTAGGCTTTTCTTTCCCCATTCACTGAAAAATCCTTTCAACATCTGCATCTCCTGAAGGCTCATGCATCACTCACATCTCACTCCTCAATAACTAGTGCAGAAGAAACTCTCTTTCCTCACAAAGTATCATCTCCAGCTGCTGGCCAAGTTATATTGCCCTCCTCTGGATTTTATCCAGCTTTTCAGCAGCCTTTAAAGAAACACAGGCTTGGGCCTAGCACAAAAACTTCTCAGGGTCAGGTTCCTTGGCACAGCTGGTGCTCTACTGGCGCAGCCAAAGGTGGCAATGTCCCTCTTCACCACAGCATCCCATCAATCTCCCTTTACCCTTCCTGGTCCTGTGTCCCTCACTAACACAGGGACCTGGAAAGAAAGGCAATTTTTTTCCCCTTCTGAAAATGCTTGCTGATCAAAACCACACAGACCAAGACTGGAACTGGAGAAAACAGAACATTCCTGTGCAAGTAAGAATTTAAGCAAGAAGCAGCTGCCCCTCACCTCGATTCCTCCACCTTTCTCTTTTCACGTAAATAAAGTTGTTTGTGGTCCTTTGATTAATCTGAGTTTAATATAACTACGGCGATAAATTATATTCTTCACGAAGAGTGATGTATTCCATAATGCACACCCCTTTACATTGTTTAGTTGGTAAAACCACAGCATGACTTTTTCCCACTTGTCCCTTCAAGGCAGTTGAAAGAATTTGTGCAGGAGGGGGAATTGATCCTCCAGAAACGATGCTGAAATATTGTTCTTCCTTTCCACTTCATAATTAAATTAAGCATTGCAACATTAGGATTTCCTGCATGGTGGATATTGTCTGCCATCCCTAATTAAAATGCACTTCCTTAAATGGGAGGTACTGTGTAAGTTAACTAAGTGGCCCATCATTTTCATTATGTACTCTATTATACATTTATTATACATAGGTGTACCTAATTATATGTAGCTCCTGGTAGGTTCCTGTTCATCTGAAGTTGTTATCACCATTGATAATACCACTGATATATAGCCAGGTTGTAATTTTAGCACCTGGTCTTTGTGCTCTGTCCTAAACTCACTCTCACACTGAAGCCTTACAGGCTGCAGCATCACCCCCAGCTCAGTCAGCAGACACCCAGCCCGTTTGAATTTTGGGGTTCAGGGGCCAAATGCCTTCCAGAAGCTTAAGCAGAAAAACACTACAGAGTTGAAAACCCTGCCTGAATAATAATAATAAAAAAAGTCATGAGCTTTGTTTGCCAGGTGTAGGTGCCTCTCCAAGCTGCCATAGCTGAGTGCAAAGACTCTGAGTGCTCACTGTGGCTTTTGCCACAAAATAATTTTGTGGTGTTGATAAAACTTTCAGTGAGAGTAGAGGTTTTTCAGGTAATAATGAACTGCTGTGGATGAATCTCTCTGTTGACAGATGGAGGTGGAGCTTGCTTTGCTTCATTCCTCCTTGGTTTTCCTAGCAGAATGGGACTTGTGACCCTGGGGTCATAGAATCACAGAAGGGTTTGAGTTAGAGAGGAACTTTTAAATGCCATTCAGTCCTACCCATGTAATGAGCAGGAATGTTTTCAACTCGATGTTGCAGTGAGTGTTCTGGCAGGAGTGTCCCCAGGAGCTTGCTGCAGGAAGGGCTCCAGCTTTGTCCTACAATGCCACCATGCTTGAAATCACAGTGAGAAATGTTTTCCTTTCACTTATTTTTTTTCAGAAATTAATTTGCCAAGAACCAAAGGAAATAGTTGGATCTAATATGGTGAGTCCCCAGGACATGGACGGGCCTTGGGAAAGGGGGCTCATACTGGGTTTAAATTTCAGCTCTTCCTTGTGATTTTCTTTTAAAGTCAGAACTGCATTTTAGCCCTGTTCTCCTCTTCTGCTTCCCACTTTGCAGTGCAGCCCTGCTGATGGCACAGTGTCTTATTCTGGCATATGCTGTGTGACCTGGGCCAGCCCAAGGCACCCTGAGGACAGTTTGCCCCATACTTGCCACCCCTCTCCCACTGCCCACAGCGTGGTGCCCCAGGAGCCTTGTGCACTGGGATAGCTCCATGCACCTTCTCTCTAGATAAGAAAGGTGTTTGGGATCACAATCAAAAATGCAGAACTAACACAGAGGAAGGAATCAGAGTTCCGCATCTGTTCTTCTGTGAACACTAATTAGTTTTAAAATAAAGCATCAGTCATAGCCAAGCCCTGCTACATAAAGTATCTGCGTACAGCAACAATTCTTCAATCTTAATGAAGACCTGCACAGGAAAGCTATTCCCCTTCTGCCCAGCCAGGAGCAGGGAGGTGAAGATGAACTTTAGATGGCAAGCCCCAGTAAATTAGATTTTTGTACAGTCCTCCTGAATTGGACAGGTATGTGGCTGTAGCTAAGGGGCTTGCAGCAATCCCTGCAGATTTAGAAAGCCTGGAGAAAAGTCCGTGGATCCCAACACAGATACTACTTCTCCCCCGAATATATCCCTGAATAATACTCTTTCTTGAATATTATTACAGTTGTGCCAAAGGTGCATAGTTGGGGGCTAAAATCTACTTTGTGCTTGGTGCTATCCAGACACAGCAGAGATGAACCTTGCATCAAAGAGACTGGGTCATTTCAGGTGCTTTTGTAGCAGGATGCTGCCCAAGTAGAACAAGTTCAGAAGGGCTGTAATTAATGTTAAAACAAAATGTTCTAGAGGGCACTCATATTCTGCGGGCTGAAGGACTCAGGCATGGAATCCATAAAGAGGAAGCCAATATTTTCCTACTTCACTGCTCTTGCTTGTGACACCTGCAGCATCTCTATCCCTATGTCAGGGATCTCAGAAGCAGTGCTGGGGAGGGGCCCTGAAGTTAGTGCAGTGGGAAGCTCTTTTCCACCAAGATGAAAGAGACTGATGGGTCTTTATCACAATGCAATATGATTCTTTATCATGGATAGTGATTGCACAGGAAAGTTCTGTGACAGGAAAGAACCTCTTTTAATCAGGCAGCTAAACTTCTTGGAAATGTTACATGGAAACAAGGACTTCTCTATAGGCTTTTTTTTTTTTTTTTTAGGGGCATCTCAGAATGGCACTGTTTTTATGGGGAACATTTTTTTCTCATTTCCAATTGTAACTTCTTTCTTCATCTGCCCTGAAGTACTAAGGCAGCTGGACTAAATGATCACTGTAGATCCCTTCCAACTGAAATCTCTTCTCTTTTTTTCCCTTCTCTTTACAGTGATAAGACTTTTCAGACAGGAGAAATATGTCTGCTGCAAACACCCAGCCATGGCTTCTAGTTAGCACCTCACAGGCATCTGCAAGAATGGTAATTTTTCTTTTGTAAAGAAACTGGATTAATATGACCTCTTATGAGGAAAAAGTGAGCATTAAATAATTGTGATGAGAAATGTTTGCAGCATGATCAGGTTGGAAATGAGCAGAGCAGTGTGGGAGTCATGGCAAGTGAGTCTTTTCCATCAGTTTGAAACAGAGAATAGAAGGAAGAGGGAATAGGCAGCCTTGGATTCTATCTGACCTAAAGGAATCATTGGTTCAGGTAGTGTGATGGCCTAAATTAAAGAGATGATTCACCCCTCTTAGTCATTTTAAAGTATCACTGGGGATACTTTTTTAAAAACTAGATTACCAGCTGTGCATCTCAGGGAGCTGGTTGAGCTGGAAGATGAATGTTGCTGAGAGATTCACACACCAGCTGGAATGAACTCGGTGCAGAAAGAAGAAATAAAATCACCAGTCATGAATACTGCACAGCAAACAGCATCACATCCCTTCAGGCATTCTCACACCTTCAATGGGCATATTTTGTAAAGCTCACTCAGGTGGAAAAAATTAATATTTTTTTTGTTCTCCACCTAAAGTCACAGTGACAAACTGAATTATCAGGCAGCAGGTGAAAAATCATCTTGATTCTTTTTCTGTCTTTGTTTTTGAAACCACCTGTTTCAAAACAATTGAAAATCTGTTTCCACTTGCCTGTGAGGAGCTTTAATGCTCCTTTTGCCCTGAAAGAATGTGGCCTCTCTTCCTGTCAAAAGGAACTGAGTGCATCTTCCCAAATTTAGCCCTTAACCACACTGCCATGGGGTAAAACAGAAATAGGAAATCTCTAGAGAAAATTTGTTTAAAAGATTGCTGTTTGAATACTGGTGGATCAGTAAGGTTAATTATAATGCCTTTATGCAGTGTTTTGGAAAGTACCAGAACATAACAAGCCGTGGCACTGAGCTGTTTACACAGCAACACCATGTAATTGTTGAAAAAAGGCACAGTGCCAGGCTGTTCCACAAGAAGCTGCCCTTTTATTTAGCAATTGCTTTCAAAAGCAGTATTTTCTCTATTACTAAGATCAACAGCTAATTTCTCCTGGCCCTCTTTGTCAGGATTGATGGGGTCAGGAAATATTTCTGCCAATCTTCTCTCACCAAGTGTTTAATAAAGTCATTTATCTTTCCAGTAGTGTTTTATTTAGAGGGTGATCAATTTAAAAAAAAAAAAAAAAAAAGAAAAACCCAGCCACAACCCCATCCACTATTCCATACATCACCACCAACCCCCCCACAAAAAAAAATTAGGGCAAAGAAGGACTATCAAATTCTTAACTATGGTCCAAGACTGACCTTAGGTAACTGGAATAAGAGAGGAAAAAATACCAACTTGTTCTGTTCCAGCAGGGCTTGCTATTAAGATATTTTGGATATCAGTTTTCATAGTCTCAAAAAAAAAAAAAAGAACACAGAACACCACCCTCTGTCTGCCATTCGGGGGTTGACTGCAGTTCTGGCAAGTTTTATTTGCAGCCAGCTTTAGACTAAATCCCAGGTCTCTTTCTACCCTAAGAGGAAAGTAAAACTCAGATGCTGGATTGGATGACACAAGGTTTGAGGCTGTGATTTTAGTCTGATTTTAAGGGAGTGTGGATGCAGCTGAACTTGGGGGCAGTGCAGCTGAAACTTGCCTGCTCTGTCAAGACCCTTTCTTCCCAGATACTGACATTGCTCCTTGCTCGTACTTCATATTGCCCCAAAGGCAGGAAGCAGACAGCAGCTCCCACAGCAATCCTGGTCCCCTTCACCTGAGGGAGCAGCTCAAACTGGGCTAAGTGTGGCCAGCCTAGACAGGCTGCCCTTCCCCAGCAAAGAAAGTAAGGTCGCTGAAGTAGCCAGGAACTGGCAGTGCTGTTTTTATACCTGACCTTCCAACCAAGAAGGGCAAGTTGGGAACAACATATTTCCATTAATTCGGGCAGCACTGAATATAGTGAAGGAATTGCGCAATATTCATGCCTTCTGTCAGCTGGGATAGGGTTTGAATTCATGCAACGAATTATTCAGAAAAAAATTGTTTGCCAGACTCTCATTATGAGCTCTACAGAGCTGATACATCAGATACAATTAACTTCATGTTATAAAACCCTTTTGGGATGTAGACGCTAGACCCTGCCAGCCCTACTGTACTGTCAGGACCTGGTTGCTCATGATTTTTACAGGACCTGATATCTGTTCCTCCTATGTGTGTCTGCAGGGAGCAAAACCCTTTAAAAACCTGAGAGATACTGTCCACTGTGTGTCTGAGGAACAGAGCAACACCCCAGACCAATGCAAGCAGAATCCAAATGTGACATTTGAGTATGACTAAGCATTCCTCAAAGCAGTTTGATATCAAGCTCACAAGCATTAACACAGAAAAGGATTTTCAATTCTGTTGCAGCCAGCAGGATTTTGCTGAAGGCAAAGCTAGACCAGCACCTGTCTGCTTTTTGAATCAGATCCCCAATTACAAGGTCTTTGCTCAGTGCAGTTAATAAATCTCTTCAGGACAAGACACCTGCATTCAGCTCAACACAACACGGGGTCTGTGGCCAGAGCAGCTGTCCAATCTGTGGGGTGAAGAAAGTCCAGTTGATTCACAAAAATTGGAAAACAGCAAAGCAGACTCAGCTGACACCAAAATGTTCTACGGAGTCTATGCTGTTTCACCAGATTGCCCACAGCAGCTCAGAAAATATAACTTTTGCCTTTTTTAATGCATTATGTTGGTCTTTTAATGCAAATTTATATTCTTGTCAACTTCTATTTTTTAGTCATTTTCCAGCTAAACTTCATTGGTCAATGTGAAATGTATTTTTAACTTAGAGGGACCTCAGTAAAAACAAAAATAGCAATGGAAATAGTTTCATTTTCTTAAGAGCTAGGGAAATAAACATCAATTAGTTGAAGCACTCTGCACAGAAGCAATGGGAGAATAAAGAGAAATGAGTCCTGCAGCTGAATGAAAAGCATTTCTTGAAGCAAAAAAGTGAAGTTCATCATAAGTGCTCAGAGGCCAACACTGTGTGTTCCTAAAGAAAATATATGTTAGGATTTTTCAGTATCTATTGCTTTCATTTATTTGGAAGGAAGTTTTTAGTGATTTTAAGGTAAATGCTGTTTTTAGAGTAATTCCATTTAATTATCCGAACCCTAAATGATGTTTGCATTAGCAAGTAGCAAAAGGAGACTCAAATCACTGCCATCATTCCCTGAACTCTCACACAAAGGGCACTTAATAATATATCACTTCCTGAGACAGAAAAGAAAAGAGCATTAAAGGAAAGAAAACCTAGAGACATCCTGCTGAGATAAGCATCATTCCTCTCACACTTGCTTTCTTCTTTCTAGAACAGCAGCTCTGATTATGACCATTATAATAACCCACAGAGGTGGTTTAGTTGCCCCTGTTAAAAGCAGGGATCAGATTTGCTTCACATCTACACACATGGCAAAGAGGGGCAAATGCTCTGTAAAACACTACTTCAAAATGCTGGTAATACACAGCCATCATTTTGTGCTGCCAGTGCAGGGCTGGTTCAAGAAATAGCTGAGATTTTGGCTGCTGCCAACAGCCTTCGGAAAACGAAGGTTCCAAAAGGTATCCCTGTGTTCTCTCAAATGTCAGAAGTGCCCAACATAAGTAACTCACATCAAAATGAGAAATGTAGGGCCAAGCTAAAATAAGGAGCAGGTCAGGATGCATGCCCAAGCTCTAATGTGATTTAGAAATAATATCAGTCATTTAGAAGCATCCAGCTCATGCAGCTTTTACAAATGCAAACTTGTGATCACAGAATCAAGAAGACTGCACAATTGTCAAACTTGAATTACTCACACCAAGTAAAAGCAAGGCAGGCAACTGTCTCCCTATATTGGGTAGGCTGAATAAGCAACTGGGGTTTTCTTTTTCTCAGGGACCAAAGTTCTCTTGCAAAGGAGCTCCCGTGGTTGTGCATGTGGGCTGGTGCATGTTTAGGCATATACTGAAAAGAAGGCAGAAATGAAAGCACTGAAATCCACATCAAGAGGTGAGAGTAGTTTTGGAGCAGGGTCAAAGTAAATGAAAAGGAAAAAGAGAAAGGCTCTGTGATTGCTGAAGAAGTTGAGAATAGAGAATGTCAAGAATTAAGCTTTCCTCCTAAATCTCATGGAGATACCCTTTTCCCCGTGGAAAGTCACTATGATACTTTTAAACAGAGATGAGAGGGCAGGGCCATGGAAACTTGGTGACAAGCAAGGAGATGCTTGGTGGTGGCAGCTGTTTCCTGGGCCTCCTCCTCTCATGATGGCTCAGCCAAATTTAAATTGAGCACAAGCCTGTACCAGGGTCAGGCAAATGAGCAAGGGAACAGATCCCACCATCCTCTCAGAGGCGCCTGGTGTTAGGCACACATTAAAATCAGTGCCTGGTGTCAGGCATACATTTGCTTTAACATCTGCAGAAGTCTTAACTGGCACTGCTAATTGAATCTGAAGGTTGTTGTTTTTTTGGTTTTTTTTTTTTTAATTCAACTAAGATTAGCACAGAGATTTTCAGGAGAAAGCTGTTGCTTGGCCTTAACAAGTGGGAGGTGCTGTAAGAACTGAAGCACAGGTGAGACAGTGACTGGTGACTTAGTCCTGGGTGTCCCAGGAACCTCACAGGTTCCCTTGCAGGATTTGAGGTCCAGAATTTGGCTCCTCAGTGTTTGTAATTCACTGTGTGGAGTCTCTATCCACATCTGCTTCAACCTGCCCATCAGGCGTGTGCCCTGCTACTATTAAAGTGGAAGTTTTAAACCATAGTTCAAACAGGCTTTCCAGCCATTCCCAACCTGTCCTAGGGGAAATAACCATAGGAGATGGGATGTGTAGGGATTTTTGCCCAGGATGAATTGTGGCTCAATAAAATGCATAATAGGAAAAAGCATTAAAGGAAAATGTTTGCCACTGTAAAAATCAGGTACCCATGATTTAGCAGGTAACAGATTTAATGCTGCCCGTGTGAACTTTATTGTATTCTCCCCCACCCCACCCCAGCGGTTGATTGCAATGTCAAACTACTTATCTCCTACAGTGCTAATGTCTCTCTTATGGAGGAAATTTGATTTTCTATCTGCATCATAGTCAACTATAATATATTGTTAATGTGAATTCCTTCTAAGCAGCCTGGACAGCAAATGCTGAAAATTTGAAAGTGGCTGTGTAATGTCATTTGGGATGTTTGAACTGCAAAGGTTTGTGTGCTGCTTAATTTCCTCTGCATGTAGCAGAACACATTAAGAAGTCTTTGCAGTACAGAGTACAGAGTGTTATTAAGAGAGAGAGAAAGAGGACTAATTCTACACTGGGTCAGGAGGGGAATCTGCAAGGGGTGGATTTCCTCTTTCTCAAAACATGGCATTGCATCACGATATTCCATGCACATTTCATCCAGGGCCCACTGCAGGATGGGTGCCTATGAGAGAGGAGGGTTTGGCAGCTGCCAGAGGGGCAGTGCCAGTGCAGGCAGCTGCTTCCCTCTCCTGTTGCAAGCTCTAGGAGCACCTGTGCTCCCAAGCCACCAGCACTGGGGCCTCTGAGATGTGGGGGATGTCCAGGTGGATATCATGAAGCACTGAGTAAAGAGGAAATAGAAACCGTTTGAAGATTACTAAATCTGAAGTTAAAGAATGGCAGCAGAGGCAGCCACAGTCATGAATCTTTCTTTGGACTGTGCCAAAGCACTTAAGTCCAAAGTAGTCCCTCCACATGGGGTACACTATAAATATCCACTAATTGCCTTTAACATGAAAGAATGGGAACTTGTGGTGATCCACCTGCAGAAGCAAAGAATCCTGTTTGGCTCTGTGGAAAAAGCAGCTGGGAAATGTAGAGGAAGGGAAGCTGGTGCTGCTGTCAGTCCCTCCCATGTGCCTTCCACCCAGCACTGTGAAGTTCCAGGCTGGACTGCTTCATCACACTGCTGCAAGAGTAGGGCAGGTCCAAGGAGGGCAAATCCTTCAGGTCCCACTTCTAACTGGAGCTGTTTGATGTTAAACTGAAAAGAAAAAAAAAAACTGTGTTAAAAGGAAGATCAAATGACCCTACCACCCTTCTGCCAGAGGAGGCAGAGCTATGGAATATTTTTAGGTTTTTGAAATTTAATGGTTTGCATTTCTGTCTTGGTTCATGATTTCCTGTGGAGAAGAGAGTGGAATGGGGAAAAAAATCTTCCTTAGGCTTTCATCCCCCTCTTCCCATCCTTTGCACCACAAAATACAGAATAATGTACGTTGGCTCGGAGAAGTTCAAGTCTGACTCCCTGCTCCGAGCAGGTCCAATAACATGGGTTTGCTCAGGGCCATGTTCAGCTGAGGTTTGAGTATCTTCAGGGATGGCAGTCCCACAGTCACCCTGGTCCCTATTCCGGCACATATTGTGAAAAATCCATTGCCCTATTAAATGGAGGGTCGCAGAAATAAAGATTTTCGACCATGGCATTTCCCATAAAAATATTAAATTCATATTGTCTCCCATGATGTCACATGTTAAAAACAAAATCAAGAAATACTTCCATTATGAAGTACAAAACATTTTCACTGTGTTTTTTTTGTCAGAACCACACTGTTCTCACCAGGTTTTTTCCAGCTTTGACAGAAAGGCGTGTTCTTAGGGTTTGTTTCCTGATCTAAATCTTTCCAGTCAGCTCTAACTAGAACTTTGGATAATGTTACTGTGTGATGGGGTCCTGGCATACAGCCCAGAGCCGTCCTCCTCTCTTGGGCTCTGGAATAAGAGCTGGTGATGACATGTTTGATTCTTTAACCCCTGTACTGGCTCCTCTGCCATTGGAAAGTCTCTGACCCAAACATGCTGCTCTGGGAATCCCAGAATTGGGAGAATGCTCCATGCACTGTGGTTTTCTTTGTTTTGGCAGGCACACTTTTATGTGCAATGTTGCTGTTCATACCTCGATATGTTCGTCTGACATTGCTGGGTCTTTCATTGTTACACACTTTGATTTTAGTGACTGGATGAAGTTTTCTGTTTTGCTTCCATTGTTTCCAGGTCTTTCAAAGGGTTTTGGTATTGATTAAAAGATGGGTAAACTACTTCAAAGGCTTCTTAAAGACCCAATCACAGATTTTAAGTGCTCATCTCACATCAGCACTGGTGGAGTTCTGTGGTGAAACCTCTGTGGCACATCTGAACCCAGCTGTGCAGAGAACTCCTGAGGGGCTGAGGGGAAGGAAGATGCCCCACCTGGGCACTTTGCAGGGTGTCCCTGTATGGAAATGTTTTTTTGATCACAGGAAAAGCAAATCACGATGTCGAGGACTCTGACCTGCCTTTGGTCACTGATGTAAGCCTGCCCAAAGGTTCTCTTATGCAGGGCAGAAGTACAAATACCATATAAATACCACCATAAAAACACCACCATTCCAATTGTATAACTCACCATTTATCTCCCCTTAAATTGGCAAGATTTAATGCAGCAAGATGTCATCTGGAGGAACCCACAGGAAGGGCAGCCTGAGAACTGCTTTTAGAGGCAGGATAAATCTACCAGCCCCCTGCATTCAAAACTTCTGAGCCTTGCCCCTGAAAGCTGGGTTATTTAAAACCTTACACAGATAGAGTCCTTCTGTTCTGCCTCCTGGCACTCATTTCACAGTTTCAAGCCTTTTCACTCCATTTCATTAAAGAAGAGGGAAAAGGAGGAGAAGGAGAAAGTGAAGTGAGGAGAATAGCACACGCTGAGATCCTGGTCCTGCACAGAATCAATTTATTTCTGCACATGAATATGTGTACATGCCTGTATGTATACATGCACATCAATAAACAAATACTGACATATACATATTTTTATATAAATATAGCTACACAAATACATATTTATATAGACAAATAAATAAAGGTAGATATAAATAAAAAAAAAAATATATATATATATATACACATATGACTTATTTCCAAGAACAACTGTCCTTTTTTAATGCTGGTCTGTTTCCACAAAGCAGCTCCTATACAATTCCAGCACCTGACTTTCTGAGCACAGATGTCTGCTTTATAGATGAAGGAGCTGGCTCAACCACAAGTGTTATCCTGGAGCTGAGAATAAACCTACTTTTTCCAAGTTGCCTCCCAGGGCATTTTTCTGCTAGTCAGCTCTGCCTCCTGGTGTGCTCTTGCTCTGACTTGAATGAACCCAATGATACCAAAATTCCTGTAGGTAGGAAATAGCCATGCAGAGGGCTATCAGCCCTAGGCATCTTGTTCAGATAGACACAAGAGCAAACAAATCAAGTTTTCCCATCCTTTCTCCTTTGTGCCATTGGCATTTGGTCGGGACACAGCATCCCAGGCTATTCCTGTGTACAAATATAGTAGAAATATGATGCACATCTTTTACCCACGTGGACTTTTCTACCAACAGTAAAAAGAATGCATCACTCAATGACTTTACCCTTTATTATTGGCCTTTGCAGTTTTTGGGGTTTTTTTCTAAAATATGAAAAATAAGTGATCTGTTCAGGTGAGTCGGTCTTTAATGGCTTTCAGAATTTGTTAGACACAAGGGGAGAAAGAGCTCACAACTGCCAGATTCAGCTGTTCATGCCACTGGTAACCAGGGAAGCTGCAGGTCATCTCCTATTAAACATTTATGTGGCTGCTCAAATGAGAAGACCACAAAGTAGCAGAAGTCCAGAGTGTCTCTAGGAATAAAGGTCATGCAGTAGCTATCCTGTATTATTAGCATAATAATGTCAATAATTATTATAACCTGTGGTTGAGCTGATAAGGAAACCCAGTCTGACTGTGAGTGTGGAGATGTAGCTGAGAAGGGGCTTCTGTCCCAGCTCAGGTGGTGTGAGTATGACTCCAGAGTGGCTTCTAGATGGTCTGACAGAGAAGTTTCCTTAACATGAGAATGGCTCCATGGAGCCTCCAGCCCCGAACCCACAGCTGGGCTGGTGCCAATACCAGATCATGCCTTTGCCTGTGTCTTGGCAGCCTCCATGGCTGGCAGTCCCCATCTCTGTGGAGACCTGGGGCTTGGCTATGCCACCTTCCCAGGAAGATGCCAAACTAATCATCCCAAATGTAAGATCTGGCACCTTGAGCAGCTCCTGTTGTCAGAAGAGGCATTTCTCCCCAGGGCCTAAAAGGGCAGAGACAGTGGAGAGCACACAGGACCCTGGCAAAACTCAGGATAAGGCTGTGTAAAAGGGGAGGACAAAGCTGATTTTAAACCAGATACATTTCTGACACACTCACAAGCATCTAGACATGGCTGTCCAGGGTTCTTTGTGGTGACACAGAAGATTAGAAACAACAGATTCCAAGTCTCCTGATAGCACATTTGACTCTGTATGACTGTTACTTTTACAACCCAACTGAGACCTTAGCTGGCTTCAGCAACCTAGGGAGAAGTCACACCACTGGTGCTCCAGCACCAATGTGCACCCAGCAGTCTTCACAGCACCTGCTGCCAGCTCCCAGGAATGATCTGTGTTCCATTCTGGATGGCACAGCTGCTCTCTTGACTTGCTGCATATCTGCCATTCCTTGACTCGTTCCCTGCTGCTGCTTCTGGCACTTCCACATATGTGCTCTCTTGTAAGAAACTGTGAATTCCCTTTGCAAACCCCTTGAGGCCTGGAAGGTTTTACTTACTTGGACAAGACAGCTCTCATCTTATTAAAAAATAAAAAAAAACAAACCCAAGAGAGTCACAGACAGTTAAATTAGTGCATGAATCCAACTGACCTGCAGAAATCTGTATGAATGACTATTCTACAGACTGTCACTAGCCAGCTGGCTGGTGTCTGTTGCATACCTGGAGGAAAATTTCTATGAGTCATAGGCAGGTCATAACATTAGATTTGCCCTGACAAAGATTTGGCTGGCCTCAGTTTTTTGCTGATTTTTTTTTCTCCAATCCATCTCTTCCTTTTTTTTTTAA
>VXBI01006141.1:225584-252521 GCA_013397375.1 Toxostoma redivivum
CCATTTTCCTTTTTTTTTTTAAAAAAAAAAAAAAAAAAAAAAAAAAAAAAAAACAAGCAAAATCAGGTTCCTATGAAGGAAAACTGTGCCCAGAAGGCAAAATGCTTCAATAAGAGAAAAAAGAGAGAGAAAAATACTGTTCTCTTTAGCCTGGCAGCAGCCAGGAAGAGCTGAAAGTCTCATGGGAGGTCTTGTTACTGAAGATCAAAGAGGCTCAGAGAAGAATTGCCTGGTTTGGAAAAAATCTCCAGAAAGCTCTTAGCTCCATCCACAAGCCACTTCTCATCCAGCAACTCAGCCAGTTAAATATCTTATGAGCCTCCTTCAAAGCAGTAATCTGAAAACTGCAGAGTGTAAAGTGGGATTTTATGGCCCCATGTATATTCACAAATATGTTTATGCCCTGAGCAGTTTGTAATTCCGAGGGCTCTTGCAAGGCAGGGACAGAAGCATCCAGGGAAACAACGGAGTAGGCTGGGAGCATCCAGAGCATTTGCTCACACGTGAGCAATAGCAACCTGAGCCGAGAGTCATCAAGCAGAATGACCCCATAACAAGGATGTTCATCAAGAGAAGAAGCTAATAGACCTGGCCGCTATTACTGAGCAAGTTAAGGCAAGGTTTCCCCAGCACACAGGTGCTTATTTCTTTTTCAGCTTAATTCTGCAATAAAAGATCTCTTTCCCCTAGGCATTACTGGCAGATGACAAGCCATAAGAGTAATTGCACAGCTAAGATATCACTCTTGCTGCAGCTAATGGTTTCTTTCCTCAATAAATGATACAGGCAAGAATGTTTGCACTTGGTCCTTCAAGTATGCTGAAGATCGGAAAAGACTGAAGCATTTCCTGAACTCAGAATAGAGTAATGTATTCACAAATTATATTCAGAACATTGGTACTTTATTCTGAATGAGGCAACAAATAGAAGGCAGACCAAGTACCCACCAGCCTGATCAAGTGCTCAGCAGAAAGTGCTTCTGACTGTATTTGTAATGCATGGCAGTCACTACATCACTACAGTCAAAATATTTGACTTTGTTTATAGATGTCAAAAACATCGCTGAAATTTATCTTTCCCAAGTGACTGTGCTTCCTCCAAGCAAAGATAAACAAATGCTTCTTGCAGTGTTCTCAGATGTCTAAGTGCTTCAGGTTGTCTCAACTCATCACAATACCGAAAGGCACTTTGAGGCAGCAGATGACTCCTGGGGCAAGTTCTCAGAAAAACACTGTCAGTATGCTGCTTTTCTCCACCTGACAGCCAGACCCATAAATGAGATACAGCTCACTGCAGGTTGTACCTGGGTAGGAGCTACAACTCTTGGCTTGGAGAGCTGCTGAAGGGACCCAAGGCACAGACAGGAGACAACTGTGCTGTCTCAGGGAAAGCATGATTCACACTGGGATGTGCCACAGACTGCTGTCTCCCTTGCACCTGAGTTGTTGGAACCCTGAAGCCTGGGAGTTTTGTACTTTCTGTGTTTCTGCTACTGATCCCCAAAAGAGCACTGCTTTTGAACTGAGGCCTTGGAGAAGGCTTCCAAATTTGAGTGATAGAGTTAGAATCACGGGTGTGTAGTTAGAAGTGAGTAATTTCACACGGTGAAGAGTTTTGAATTTGGGGTTTTAGAATATAGTAATAGGTATGGGACAAAATGGAAGTTCTTGGACATTGTCTCTTTCTTCCTTCTTGTTCCTTCTTCTTCATGATTTCAGGTAGTAGTTTTTGGATTGGATAGAAAATCCTGCAGTGCAGGTCACAGGTGTTTGGTTGTTGGGTCAAAAGTATACATAAAATAAACGTTAGCTCTTAATTGGATAGTTAGCCTTTAAAAGATCTTGTAACTAGCTAGATTCACCTCCATTTTCTCACTTTTGGCTTGATAGATAGAAGCACTGAAGAACTCTCTGTACTTTGGATAAGATTTAATAAACAACAAAATCCAAACAAGAAATCCATCTCTTGACCATTCAATCCTGACTCTGAGTGAAGGCAGGAGAAAAAAGATAGCCACTGTCACTGAGTAATCAAATGGTTCTTTGCTAATTGTAGCAGGTCAGCTATGGGCTGGGGAGCTGTGTCTGAGCTGGGGCATTCATTCCTCATGGAGGTGATGTAGGCCTGCTGGAGAGAGTCCCAGGTAAAGTGTGAGGTGGCTCCATGTCTGAGACCTGGGCCATGTGAGCTGTGACAGGAAGTGGAAAGGAGAGATTGGCTTTATTTAACCTACCCTGGAAATTGCCTTTTGTGTCACCAGAAGAACTGGGCTTGCAGCCTGCCCAAGTGGCTGCACACTGGTGATAAGCATAAATATTTAACATTTCATATTAATGAAACAGACTCCCGTGTGCCCTAAAGATAATAGTTGGCGAGCTGTCACTCAGAATATTTTAGGTGTGAACAGCTGCATTTTCCCCTGCAGCAATTTTCCTCAGTGAGAATAGTGATATTATTAAAGTTTGCCCAGAAAGCCTTTCAGCAGCTCATTAAACACAGCTGTGTATTCTGTGTAGCATTAAAGCAATTCACTTAGTAATTAACTAAATGTATGATAAGACATTTTAACTAATATTGCTTTTCTCATGAGAGTGGTTTTCATTCATCTCAATCCAGTGTTCTCCCATCTGATAGCATGGCAGGGGGAAATCGATTTCCAGACAGGAAGGGGGCATGTTGCCTGTGAAGCCACTGCATGGCTCTGGCAGACTTTTCCATCTGAGCATCTCAGGTCCTCCTGCAAATCAAGCATCTGCTCTAGACTTGCCACCATTCTCTCTCCTGTCTCTACCCTACTCCTCCCAAACAACAATCTTGGGATTTCTCCACATTTTGCTCTCCCCTTTCAGACTTCTGTGTCTCTCCTTCTGTGTCCATAGGTACCAAGTAGTTTCTCACTTTGTGCTGCTGCTGCTTCTCTCTTATCAAGGACCATGTGAGTTGACCAGCCCAGTGAGTTGACCCTTGTTCCAGAGTGGCTCTTCTAGATACCTTATCTGCAGAGCATCAAAGCCGTAATTTCACTTCTTTTGTTCAAAAATGGTCGTATGATTTTGTTTTTCCTAACAATTAATATAACATATGGCATCCACTGAAAAAATGAAGTACTTTGTTACACCATAGTGTCCAACATTCCTAAAGATATATGGGACACTCCCTAAATTTAAAATGGACACACACCCCAACCTCAAGACAAAACTGAATATAATAATATGAATGTTATAGGTAAAAATAAAAATGTGCCCAATCGTAATTAAATAAAATAAAAATAAATTTATTCGCGACCATGTTACAGTCCCGTCAGCCAACAATCAAAAACAGCACACAACTCCCGGGAGAAAGGCTGGGTGAACGATGGTCTGGCCTCTATCGCACCAAAACCACTCTGTCCACACTAGCTTATATACCTTTTTTCCTAACCCACAGCAGAGTCCCTTTGTTTCCTTTCAGAGTTTATCATATTCATGTTGGTTCCTTTCTTCACTCCAAGCTGCACAAAACCTCGTCCAGGAATTGATGAATGTTCCTCCTGCGATTCCCAGAATCCTGTATTCAGGTGGAAGATGTAGATGGTCCTAGTTATCTCAGATGGGTATCTTTTCGGGCCATAATCTCTGGGCGTCCCCGAAATCATGTCATCGTGAACGACCATCTCCTGTGCAGCCGAGGTTTTCTTCATATGTTAATTTCATGTTCCACCCTCGTCCGTGGTTTCGCCATCCTAGAATTGAAACCATTGCCCCCCTCCCCCCACTCCCTTTGTACAGCGAGTTTGATTCACTTATATATTTTTCATTGGCATGAATTACTAACTATATCCCTGACAATTAATATAGTTTTTAGCAGCTTCCCTGTATGTTGCTTTGTAACCAGAGAATGGAAGTTAATTGGCATAAATCTTATTTTGGAATACTTTAGCCTTGTCCTAGAGTCATTAAGAAAGTTCTGTTTTGCTCATCAGTGCATGGTTTTTGTAAGGAAGATGGAAAACTCCTGAACCAATCCACTTTTCCTTACAAATAGTTTGCCACAGACTGGAACCACTTTGCCTTGTTACTACAATGCAGCCTGCAAAGCTCAGTGTTAGACAGAAAACAGAGCAGGGTAAGAAACCTGCCTCATCTTCTGAGCATTTACTGTAAATTTGCTGCCAGGCTTCCCTCCCTGGGTTGGGGAATGATGTTTTGAGTGTTGGTGATGAGCTGTAATGGGATCCCACAAGAGGTCCCCATTGTCACTACTTAATGTGCTGCTGAGCAGGAATCTGGGAGAATGCTGGTCATTATCTGCTCAGGCACTTGCAGCACCAGGCTGCCAGAGAAGTACCACAGACATCACACTCTGAGACAAAGTCTGATACCCACAAATGAACGGGGCATTCACAGAATTTCACTTCTGCTACACAGCTTATTTAATTGTGATGTTGTCAACAGGCAGCACTTAAACCGGACATATTATTAAACGTATTTTTTCTTTTTCTTGCACAGTCCCCAAGGTGTTATTTTTCCCTCTTGCTTAATGGTGCTGTGTAACTATGGAAACCTCAAAACTCTCTTTACTCAAGTTTGCAGGGGGCAGAGGGAAGCAGGGGCAGAGAAAATGGAGATGTTATTTCTTTGGCACATTTTTTACAGCTCCTAGATCCCACAAAAACAAGAGACTCATTCCCTTAGGGGAAGGTATTTCTCTTGTTCTGTGAAATCTAATGTTAATTTGAACACAGACATATTTTCCATCTCGTCTTTATGTCCTGGATTTTTCCACTCATCTGGCTGAGCTAGGGGTTCAGTTGCCTGGATGCTGTCCGACTCATCATCCATGCAGGAAGGAAACAGAGGGAAGAGAATCAAGAAAGCCATAGAGAATTCTAGAGGCTCCTATAGCCTTACTGGTGGACTCAGAGCAGAGAAATGCAGTTAGCTGCACCATCTAATTAGTAGCTTGTCTTCTTTTTTCTTCCTTCACTCAGAGTCAAGATTGAATGCTCATGAGACGGATTTCTGTTCGGACTTGGTTGTTTATTAAATCTTATCTAAAGTACAGAAAGTTCTTCAGTACTTCTATCTAACAAGCTAAAAGTGGAAAAAGGAGGTGTATCTAGCTAGTTATAAGGTCTTTAAAGGCTAACTATCCAATTAAGAGCTAATATTTATATTATTTATACTTTTGACCCAATAACCAAACACCTGTGACCTGCACTGCAGGATTTTCTATCCAACCAAAAACTACTACCTGAAATCATGAAGAAGAAGGAACAAGAACGAAGAAAGAGACAATGCCCAAGAACCTCCATCTTGTCCCATACCTATTACTATATTCTAAAAATCCCAAATTCCAAAACCTTTACCATGTGCCACCACACACCTCTATTCAACTACACACCCATGACTCTAACTCCATCACTCAAATTTGGAAGCCTTCTCCAAGGCCTCAAGTTAAAAGCAGTGTGCCCTTGGGGGTCAGTGTCAGAAAGCATAGAAAGTTCAAAACTCCCAGGCTCCAGGGTTCCAATAGAGAAACAGGAATCAGTTTCCTGCTCATCCTCTTAGCCAATCCATCCCTTTGTGCATTCCTATTTTCATCCCAAGGTCAGAGCTTTTGGTCTTGCCTTGCCCCGGGAGAGTGACAGAAGTGGGGACTGTGCAGTGTCTGCCTGCTCCTGGGGCAAAGGGGGTGGCAGGAGAAGATGAGGGCACTGACAGGATGAGCAGAATTTCTGACCCATGTCAAGGGGGAATTGGCCCCTGAAGAATTGATCAGCAGTGCATGGAGAAAAGCCTCCCTTGGTCCAGGAGTCAAATACTGCAGGTGTTGGTGAGACCAGAAGTAAAACATCCTGAGAGTACCCCAGGGTGTGAGACATGTTAACACTTTTGTAACCTGGTGAGTGTCATCAGATACAGCAAGAACAACGGAGACACAAAGAGGAGATAGGGGAATGTGAATGAGACTAATGATGGATATTTTATTTTGCTGAGGGGTGAGAGGCTTGCATGACAAGTGCAGGCTCTCTGGGAGCACAGAGAAGGTCTGTGCAGCTCTTGTGCCAGACGTGAGTCAGCTTGGCTGCACACCCTGAGTGGGTGAAGTGACACAAAAAAAACCCCAAGGCAGGCTCAATGAGGGTGCTACCTCCTTCTTACCCTGAAGCATTTACATCCCCCAGCAGCTGATCCAAGTCAGTCTCACATAGCTGCTGAGACATTCACAGCTTAAGAAAAAAAACCTTGAAGCAAAATGGGGAACCTCTGGAGGCTGACATGGATCTTACACTGAGTATTTGCTGGCTTGGGGCAGGAACCTGTTCCCCTTTGATAAGGCAGGGATCACTCCAAGAGCTTCCCAAGCTATATGAGGACAGGTCTAGGCAGACGAATGCCCCATCTCTGCCTTGGAGATCCTCTGGTAAGGAGTGCTCAAACTCAAGCAAAGGGCCTGATGTTACAATTGGACTTGTTTATAATTCTGTGATTCTATGTTGGTTTCAAAACATGATAATGAGATCCAATATCTGAAATCTTCACAAAACCAACGACATGCCCTTAGCTTTTGCTGGCTTTTGGCTGCAGTTTCTTTCTGTGGCAATAGTCTCCATTTCATCAGCTAGTTCAAAGGATTTTAGGAGTGGAACAGGATGGTATCTTGTCCTTACAACGCTTGCAAGGCCCATCTCTCTCTATCAGTTTGAGGAGAGGAGAGGAGAGGAGAGGAGAGGAGAGGAGAGGAGAGGAGAGCCATTGCTCTTAGCTTCCCAGAAGCAAAAGACCCTCAGTACATTTCCCTTGACAGAGAATTGCTGTTTTCTGAAGTCAAGTGTTCAGCTTCATACTCTTGCAAGGCTATATATCAAAACCAATTATTTTCTCAATGGCCATCCAAAAAGAGAGAATAAAGCTCCGAATTTGCTTCTGTAGTGTGACCATGCAATGACAAGAACCTTTTATCCATGGTGGTGGTTTCTTCTGTGGATCTTGGAAAGATGGCCTGAAGATAAACACTGAACAGATTTCTCTGCATGGATTTGCTATTGCTTGGAAATAGGATCTTTAGGGACACAATGTGCCTTCACCAAGAAAGACCTCTATTCTTTGCTAAATTACTTTGTCACACCATGGGTCATCTGGCCTAAAGACCAAATTTTCTTACTAGAGTTTATTCTTCACGTCAGGCCTTGAAGCTCCCAAAATTTTAATTTCAGTTAACGGTCTTGAACTACTCCATGGCACTTAGGGGATTCTTTCCTAGTAAAATAGAGGGGTTTGCATACCCTGAGTGGTTTCAAAGGCCTGCACAGACTGCAGACCATGGACTGGATATATTGCACTTGATTCAGTGTACTGGTTTGAAAGCAAGACCAGTGAGAGGCTCCAAATCAGTAATACAATTTTAATAGGAAAAAACAAGAGAAAAAATTAAATACATGCAATAATACAAAAAAAAAACCACTGACAAAGTCAGAATACAGCCTGACACCTTGCCAGTCAGGGTGTTGGTGCAGTCCAATTAAATGGTGGCTGCAGTCCTCCTGGATGACAGATGTGGTTCTGTTGAAGCAGTGCTCCTGTAGAAGGTCCAGTTTGCCTCCGAAGGTCCAGCGATGATGTGGAAAAGCCTGGTTTTCTCCTCTGGAATCCAGGGGAAAAGGCCGCTTTGCTGTTTTAAATCTCGGTTTTTATTTAGGTAGGAAAGGCATGGCTCCTCCCCGTGACTGGATCATCTCCCAATGGGATGATGTAATCTTATCAGTCAAGCAGTGGGGCTTAATGGCCCATTAACAGAAAATATCTCCCATAGAGATAATCTTATCAGTCCGGCAGTGGGGCTTAATGGCCCATTAACAGAAGATATTTCCCATAGAGATAAGGATCAGCCCTTCTCTTGTTTCAACAGATGGTGATAGAATACATTTTGAATTGTAAGCCAGGACATTCAGTTATTAGTAACTGAGTTCTTCTCTCTGAGGCTGAAGTTGGCAAACCAGACAGCTTTTTTTCCCAAGGCAGGAGGAAGAAAGGGAAGCAGTGGGGTCAGTGTAACCCGTGGGATTAATGGGGCTATGCCATTTCCCACCAGTGAAAGGTTTGACTCTCTGTGCCAATAGCATTCCATAGGGTTTGTTCTGGAGCAAAGCACCCCAAACATGCTGCTAAAAATAATCCCTTTCCATTGCTAACAAGTGCTCAAGCAACTTTCTATGCAGCATTTTAAAAATTATTCACTGCATGTAATTTAAATTTCATTGTTTTACTTGGGGGGACAGGGAGAAGCTACTTTAGGTAGTTATTTTATTTCTGGCTATAAACACTGGCAAAACCCAGTAACTGAAGTTGGAGTTCCAGTGAAATTTCTCAGCATGGAAATTAAACCTCCTTCTTAGGAGACCATCCTTCTTTGGGCTTCCAAAAATTCTTGTTTTAATTTTTTTCACAAAGCCCAGTAAATATGAAAAGTTTCTGCCTGTCGGAGTCTAAGACATCCCTTTGGGAGTCCAGAGTTGCTGGGACACCCGTCAGGGGGCTCTGAGACCCTGGAATGATGCCCAAAACATCTGTGGGTTTGATTATAGCCCTTGGAAAAATTACCAGCTTTATATGAGAACCTAAAAGTCACAGAAGTTTAAGTAGTGTTGTCATAAAGTGAAAATGTAGATTTTAGAACACAAGATGGAGGAAAAAGCACGTGTTTGGTCTTTCTTTGTTCTTCTTCTTCATCTCCATTTTCTATTGTGGAGTTGGCACTTTTGGATTGGTTTGGAATAGAAGTTCACTGTCTAACACAGATGATAGTAATTGGGAAATAATTGTAAAATCATGTACGTAGTTTTTAGTATAAAAAGATAACACCGCCCTGAAGGGGCAGAGAGAGTGTGCCATGGCTGCCCTGCAGGACAGACCTCCGCTGGGCTGAGAGAAAATATTACAGATAAGAAAATAATAAACAAACTGAGACTGAAAACTAAAGAGCTCTGATTTATTCCACCTCAGTCACACGAACTGCCAGACAAAATCTTTTATACATCTCGGAGGAAAAACACCAAAACAGATTCCGATTTTGGCGTCTCTGGGTGTGCAAAGCAACAAAGAATCCGAGATCTGCCTTGTTCTTTGCCTCTCTTATGGGCTCATCAATGATGTGTTCCAGTGGGCACCTTTCCAGGTGTGCCTTTGGGAATTGCTACTGCTGTTCATGCAGCTGCCTGGACATCATTGTCCACTACAGATCAGCCTGACCTTTGGGCCCTCATCAATGGGTTAGACTGTTCATAGGTCAGGATCTGTCACAGGAATGCGCAGGAGCAGGACTGGAGTTGACCAGGAAAATCTAGTGTCTCACATTGCTTTAATTTCCTTTCCTTCAGTATTTTATCTCAGGCTTCTCCTGAGATCTTAATTTGTTGATGAAATATTTCAACAGCTTCTTTAGAAGGATGCCAAGCAAGCAGAAAATCAAAGCATGTATTATGCATATGAAGATACTAGTTCTCAATTTTTGTACAATTGCTTAGATCAAATCTTGACAGGATGTGGCTGTGAAGTTGTTCCACTGATTTCCAGTCAGTCTGTAATAGCCTGGAGATCTCAGCCTGTGAAAACACATCACAGCATCAGCCAGGGTCCCTCCAGGGGTAGCCTCGTGGTATGGGTAAACCACTACAGGAGATAAAAAGTGGAAAACAGATAAGTAGGGAGCAATAAAAAGAAGGCAGAACATCTCAACAGACTGTGTTAGAAATGATGCAGCTTTCTGTCCCTGCTGTGAGTCTTTTCCCAGCCTGTTTCAGGTGCTTCATGGGAGCCTGTTCTCACCAGCTTCCCCTCCCAGAGCAACCTGCCAGGCTTTTTGATAGCCCTCATAGAATCGTTTGAGTTGATAAGTATCTTCTAAAGGTCATCTAGTCCAATCCCCCTGCAATTAGCAGGGACATCTTCAACTAGACCAGTTTGCTGAGAGCCCCATCCAACCCGACCCTGAATATTTTCAGGGATGGAGCACCTCTCTGGGTGACCTGTTCCAGCTTTTTATCATTCTCATTATAAAAAACTATATCTTATACCTGGCCTAAATCTACCCTCTTGATTTTAAACAATTATACCCCATTCTACTGCAAGAGGCTCTACTAAAAAGTTTGCCCCTGTCTTTCTTCTAAGGCTCTTTTAAGTACTAAAAGGCCACAATAAAGTCTCCCTGGGCCCCTTTCCAGGCTCTCTCAGCCTTTCCTCATAGGCAGAGTAGCTTTTCACATCCTTTAGACAATGTGTTCATGCTTACCTACCACATCCAAGAGAAAAGGGGCTGAGATTCCCCCTCACTGTGCTAGGATGTCTGAGGCAGAGAGTTCAGACCTGTCTGACAGCTATTCTGCCTTTATTTGTTCTGTATTTCAAACCCTGACACAAAGCAGCTCAGCTGGTCTGGCCCAGCTCACCTCCACCATCTCACAGGATAGACGGACAAGGAGTTTCTTCTTATTTTTTAAATTTTTTTCAGTGTTGCATTAATTTTAAATTTCTTTAATCTCTGACATGTCAGGGAGGAAAAAAGAAAATCTTATCACTTATTTTCTAGAGATGTAGTTTAAAGAGGAGATAACAGTATGCTTTAATTTTTTTCAAGTCCTCTCAAGCAAAATGAACATTCATTTTGTGCCTGAAAGCATCTATTTTCTGAGCCATAACTTCTCATCTCTGTTATTCACAATGCACCCTTTGGCTTCTTGATATTCTCTAGAGATGTCCCAGTCCCAGGCAACATGTCACTCTTATTAAGACTGATATCTACAGACCTCGAGTGACTTCTGGGAAAATACTGGGTTCCTCCTCAGGAAAACAAGGCAGGCTGGTTCTCATTGTTGCTGGGAGAGAAGCAGTCTCCCAGTACCAGCTCTGAGCACTCCAGCCTCTTAATTTTGTGCTACTACTGCCGGTAACCAACATGAGATTTGACTTTTTGCTTGGTGCTTCACTACATTTGCTATCTCATGAATAAGCCTTTGATCCATAAATCAAGCTGGGTGTTGCTCAGACAAGTCATGCAGATGGGAAGCAAATGAATGTAAGGTGCTGGGCTGCCAGTGAGCAGGACAGTTTTGGACAGCAGTCCAAAAGATGGTGAACTTTGTGACAGGAACATCCTTGCCACCAGCATAGGAGAGAGGCAAACCCAAGTAAGTGCAGAACTCTTTAAACTATCTTTTCCTGCCAGCTCTGTCACCTGAGTTCCCAGAACTGACTGCTAGAGCTTATTTAACAACCTAAGAATATACAAGAGAATGCTGTCCTGAGGGTCCTGTAGTCATTGCAAAACTTGACATACTGTAGGTCAATAAATAACCTGTTATCCTGGCAGATACCACATACATTAAAGTTCCTTATCTAGTGACTCCATGACACACACTGCTCTTACTTCTCTCAGTAAAGTGTTTCTAGAGAAGGAAAACAAAGACCCCACATAGTTAAAGGAGAAATTCCTACTTAGACCCTGTAGGTTTAGTGCTGGTAGTGAATGCCTTGGTCCTGTCCAGAGTTTCTGCCTTCTTTTGTGGTAACTGGTATCTCTCAGGGTGACCAGTAGAATGTTTCCCATTCTGTTTTTTGTTGTCTATGCTCATGCTTCAACCAAAAGCAAGAATCTGAGCCTGCCAGCATCAGCTTTCAGCTGTACTTCCTGCTGCCATGTGACAGTGGCCATGACAAGAAGCCTTTGGAAGAGCAGATTTGAAGATAGGAGTGTCCATCTTAGCTGCAGCAGCTGTTCCTGTAGGATTCCTCACAGCACCCTCTATTTCACATCAGACCTTGGGGAAGTCAAGTGTAGAATATCTGTACTGAAGCCTGGTGTAACAGACCCCCTCTAACTTCCTGTTCTTGGTTCAGGTGTGCTGTCACTGCCAAAGTGTCTGTGTCTCCCAGCTATGCTCCAGTGCAGAGCTCAGCCAGAGCTTTTGGATTTATCCACTGTACACCTGAATGCCAGCAGCTGCTTTTTGGGGACAGCAGCCTTCTGCTTAGCAAATAACGTGTGTGAGACAGGTCAGGTGGAGTATGGATTGTTCCTGGCAGCAATGGGATGGAGAACACACAAATAATGTGAAGAGCAGATCAGTTGCTTTTTTTACTACTCCTGCGTGTCTAGCTGCTGCCATATAGAAACCAACTACAATGCATTTGGTGCCAGGTAACAATAATATTTAGATCTCAGAGGAAATCTGCAGCAGAGCAGGAGTCAGATGAATGTCATCCTGGATGAGAGGTATCTTTGAGCAGCCTCTGGGCCTGCCACATCCTGCTTTATTTATTTGTCTGTATGACTGATTGACTATTTTTCTGACTGCACAGCCTTCAAAACAGGTTAACTGTGATGAGTGACTTATTTTCCTGTGTGACTCCCAGCAGAAGCAGCAGTTGCAAGGCCCAAGCTGACCAGCTGTGTATCAAAAGTGAAGGAGTAACCAGGAAAAGCAACCAGCAAGTGCTTTATATATGAACACTGGTATCATTTTTGGTATCATTTTTTATTGGGAAGGGGCAACAAGGGTTTCACCTGATGCCACATCACACACTGCTGTAAGGTGCAGCATCACTACAGCTGCTACAACTCTGTAGTACATATCCCTGATAATGGAAACACCTGGGATTCACATGTCACCACCACCTCTATAAAACTGATGCTTATGCCCAAATAATAAGAAAAGTCAAGTACCCAGAATTCCTGAAGAAAACAAGGGATCAGATAAATGTGAGACAAATCGACTGAAAAAAGAGGAGGAGAGACAGAGAGGAGGAGAAAGCATACTGACCAGGGCAGGAATGTTTCTCACCACAAATCAATGAGCAGGTGTATTATTAAACACACTCTGAAGATTTCAAATTACTGAAAGCAGCCTGCTTTTAGCAGTTCTACAGCACCTCTAGATTAACAAAGAATTGTATTGTCTTTGCCATTCTCCTTGGCATTTGATCTTTGCTCCCAGAGATACACTCTTGTAGCAACTCTTGCTGGCTGGGGTTAAACCATGAGACAAACAGGCATAAACTGTAGGGGTAGCATTTACAAAGGGAATTTTGATTTTGCTCCCACAAAACTAAGGAGTGACCACCTGGGAAATGGTGTGTCAGTCACTGCTGTCTGGCTGGGGAGAAACAGGTTTTTGGCAGAAACCCTAAAACCACTTTGGTATTAAAGGCATCTGCACTCTGGCAAGGTACACCCTCATGGATCCTGTTGATAGCCTTGATCTGGCATCTTTCATGACACCTCATTGAAACAGGATTCATCAGCCCCCAAGATGTACAAAAGCAAACTCCAGGTTTCCACAGAGAATCTATTCTGCTTTCTTCTTGCATATCTGAAGTTCCTACCAAGGAGGAGCCAAAGCATTGTGATGCATTTGTTTGATATTGCTTTAACAATGGGAAAATAGGCACTGGGGAATGACTTTTAAACATTAGAAATTTACAAGCAATGAGCCAGGCAAAAAAACCCTACAGTGTTTTATGTTATCAATTGTTTAAAATTATCACTCTTGCAGATAAAAATTAACTAGATTGAGACTTTGCTATTATTCAGAGACAAGAAAACCCTAACCAAAATCACACCTCCTCCAGAATTTTTGTCTGCTGGCATTAGAGTGCACAATTCTTCCTTTATTGGAGCAGGAAGCCTGCCCTTGTATGCTCCATTATCAGCCTGCATTGTGCCACTCCCAGTGGCAGCAGCACAGTTCACAAATCGATAATTAATCCTGATCCAAATCAGTTATCAGATATGATGGAATTGTTTTCTGTGACCTGAGACAGCAAAGAAGTAGCTGTTAACATCACTTGGCTGAAAGTATTCCAGTGCAGGACCTGATATGTGTCTCACAGAAGCACAGTGGGATACTAAATGCAGGTTTTGCTCCAAGACAGTTTAGACCCTTTTAGAAAGCCTTTCCTTAAAATGTAGCTCCATTTTTAGAGGGGGTAGGAAGAAAATAAGTGCAGTAATTCTCAAGAAGGAGGAAATTAATCCTCTTTAACCTTTAAGCTGAACTTCAGGAACCAGCTTTCAGGACTGTATATTACTTTTTCTCCATCTTTTTAAATCTATACAGCATTCTAAGAGGCTGGATAGTGCATAAAGCAATTCCCGCTGGCACAAGACAAGAAAACTTAGCCCTGTTCACACTGCTGGCACTGAGCAGCTGTCCCAGTGTAACAAGGTACAGTGACTAAACAGTCATTTCACTGCCTGGGTAACAAATTTGTACAAGGCAAATTCCTTCTCTTTGGTAAATGATGCGCAGAAAGTGGCATTTCCATTACATCACCCAGTGCATAAATATAAAAGAGGATTTAATTCTCTACATGACACAATTACTTCCAAAAGAAAGAACTGCAAATAAATACCTCAGTGAACATATCTGCAGGAATTTATGAGGGACTAATTGGTTTTATCCTCGGTGACACCATCAGGGTCACGTCCTGACACATGTGATATCTTAGCACTGTGAGAATGGGCACATTTAAAGTGCCAGAAGATAAGATAAAAATCCTATTTAAAAGATTAAGTCTTGCATCAATTTTCTGCCAGCAGCTAGTCTGCCAGAACACTACAGGAAATTCTTCTTTACAGCTTCTGGGTGTATTTTTGTCCCATAAGGTACAAAGCAATCATTATGTTGCACGTTGAACATATGACAAATACTGAAGACACTGTAGGCTGTGTGCTTCTGCTCACTGATGCCAATGAAGTGATTTGTTATTACTGTGCTCTTTAATACTGAAACCAGTGCATCAGGAAGGAGATTGGTAATTCAGTATACAAACATGCATGTATTGTGATGGTGTTTAGACCAACAACTCCACTGCTTTTGCTGCATAGAAAGGAAAAAATTAGAAGGAAAATAAAAGCTGCTGTGAAGCCTCTCCAGAAAAATTTTCCCTGTCCTAGACACTGTTCTGAAAGAGCAAGAATTCATTCTGTAGCATTCTGCCTTCTCATCTTTGGCAGGGTAATGGCCACAGTGGCAGGCACAGTGCAGAGACAGATCCCACCCCAAGGGGACAAGGTGTGTGCAGCTGAACTGACAGGCCACCTTCTTACCCTTGCTGTGAGATTTTAGGGTCCTGAGCAGCTCCTGAAGCACATTTGGACTCTCAAAAGTCTATGGGACTGAATGAGATCCATCCTAGGGCACTGAAGGAGGTGTTGGAAGGGCTCACCAAGCCACTCTCCATCAGTCCTGGCTGACCACGGAAGTCCCAGGTGACTGGAGGTTGGTCAGTGTGACACCCATCCACAGGAAGGGTTGGAAGGAAGATCTGGGGAACTCCAGGCCTGACCTCAGTGCCTAGGAAGGTTATGGAACAGATCTTGAGTGTGATAACAAGGCACATACAGGACAACCAGAAGATCAAGGACAGCCAGAATGGGTTTGAGAAAGGCAGGTCCTGCCAGACCAACCTGATCTCCTTTCATGACCAAATGACCTAACTAGTGGGTGGAAAGAAGGGAAAAGATGTGGATGTGTCCACCTGGACTTCAGCAAAGCCTGTGACACCATCTTCTACAGAATTCTCTGGGAAAAGATGGAAGCCTGTGGCTTGGACAGGTGCTCTCTTTGCTGGGGTAAGAACTGCCTCGATGGCCAGGGCCAGGGTGTGGTGGGGAATGGTGCTGCATCCAGATTGTGTCCGGTCACCAGTGGTGTCCCCAGGGCTCAGTGTTGGGTCCAGTCCTGTTTAATATCTTTTATCAATGATCAGGATGAGGGGATTGAGAGCAGTCTCAGTAAATTTGCAGATGACACCCAGTTTGGTGGGAGAGCTGATTTGCTGGAGGGTAGGAAGGCTCTGCAGAGGGACCTGGACAGGCTGGATTCATGGGCTTAGGCCAGTTGTAAGAGGTTCAACAGGGTCCTGCACTTTGGCCTCAACAACCCCTTGCAGCACCACAGGCTGGGGCAGAGTGGCTGGAGAGGGGCCCAGCGGAAAAGGAGCTGGGGATGTTGGATAATAGCAGACTGAACATGAGCCAGGTGTGCTCAGGGGGCCAGGAAGGCCAATGGCAGCCTGGCCTGTATCTGGAATAATGCGGCCAGCAGGACCAGGGCAGTGATTCTTCCCCTGTACTCAGCACTGGTGAGGCCACACCTCAAGTGCTGTGTCCAGTTCTGGACCCCTCAATTCATGAAGGACACCGAGGGGCTGGAGCGAGTCCAGAGAAGGACTGGAGCTGCTGAAGGGTCTGGAACACAAGTCCTGTGAGGAGCAGCTGAGGGAGCTGGGAGGGTTTAACCTGGAGAAAAGGAGGCTCAGAGGTGATACCACTCTTTACAACCCCCCGACAGGAGGGTGAGTCCAGATGGGGTCGGGCTCTTCCCCCAGGTAGCCAGTGCTGGTTACTTGTGGGTAGAACTGCCTCATCAAGGTTTAGGGCTGGACGTGCTTTAGTGATCTCAGACCCCCAGGGGGAGGTTAACTAGGCTTGGGAAGAAGGATGTACCACTAATAGTGGACACAAAGAATGCAGAATTTATGGGCCCCAAGGACATTTAGCAGAACTCCCAAGATAAGGAAGAAAGTAATAAAGACAACTCAGTGACTGTGCTGAATCAGCTCTTCCTGGATAAAAGTTAATTCCAGCAGGGATAGATCACAACCACCAGCTGATCACACCTCAGACCAAGAGAAAGCCTGAGCATGTGGACTGACCAGCATGAGAAGCTGGTCATTAAACAACAGAGAATACTAATTAGTAAGAGAACTGCGTAACTTGTAGCCAATGAGCACTAATTCCCTGAAATTTGGAATATCACAGAGCACCCAGGTTTGTGCAACTCTGAAATAAATAATCGACGTCTCTCTCGAGTGTGTACTTACTGGCTTGTCCACCAATTTTTGTGGACAACAGAAGTAGGGTAATGAGAGCAAAACCCTAAACGCTTCCCTAATGCCAGTATTTATTCAAAGTATCAGGAAATGAAGCATTAACAACTTTAAAGGTGTAGTTCGAACTATGAGACACCGGTGGTGCTGGAAAAGGAGTAACTACAAAGAGTATCTTCTAAAAGAGAAACTTCAGTGTCCACACAACCCAGACTCGGACTGCTACCTCGCACACGCCCCGCCGTGGACGGCCCCGCCATGGCGGGCGCTGGGGACCTACCAGGGGCTTTCCCTTTGAGACTGTTCACCGCTTGCCTGCCTGTGGGATTGTTAACGGCGCAGGAAGCAACCAGGGCAGGGGAAGAGTGACAGTAAAGGCTTCAGCTGAGTGGCAGCCGCTGGCTTTTGCCTCTCCGCCTTGGTTTATCCCCAGCCATTCTCTCGCTCACCGCGCTTTGTCATCAGGCAGCGCACAGGGCAACTCAGTACGGTGGCCGGGGGGGCGCGGGCCCGTCATGGCGGCGGCGGTGGTGGCGGCCGGCCGGGCGTGTGCCCGCGGCGCGCTCCGAGCGGCCTGGCGAGGTGATGGGGCAGCGCGGGGTGCTGGGGGAGCCTCCGCGGGGGGGGCAGCGGCCACCGGCCCGGGCAGGCGCCGCGGGAGGCGGGGGATTCCCCGCAGGGCGAGGGGAGCGCGCTAAGGGTGCACACCCGGACATTCATCCGTGTGCACATCCATACATCCGTATGCACATCCAGACATCCACGTGTACGTGCACAGCAGTGCGGGCGAGGGGTTTGCAGTGTCCCTGCTGCCTTCCCATGGATCTGAGGTGTGACCTGGTGGGAGCAGCCCCTGGTGTCTGCCCTGATTGAGGGTTTCACTCTAGGGTTGCTGCGGGATCAGGAGAGTTTAGGTAGTGCGGATCTTCCTCATCCTTACAGGGTTCTGGGCAGGGCAGCTGTGCTTTTGGAAACCCAGATCAGCCACCCATCCGAGAAGCTTCGGCAGTAACATCTGCCTTAAGATGTTGGAGTGACGTAGTTTGCTTTGTAATTCAAATTTCTATTTTCTTCCCATTCTTTCTACCGTTCTTACCTCATCGTGGACATTTTTAGTCAATGGGAATCCAAGTTTGTTTTCTCTAATTTTCTGTAATTTTTCTTCCTGGTTTTTTATCCTCTTCAGTTGCTTTTCAAAACTCAAATGTATTATTTTTTTTCCCCAGTAGGGGTTAAAGACGTTTTCCCTTCCTTCTAAGTATACTTTATCTTCTACGGTCCTCTAAAAACTTTATTGTCTTTCTTTTCTTACACAAAATCTAAGCAGTTAATGAATTTCAGGTTTCTTTTCCTCCTCAGGGCAATCTATAATGAAGTGGTGCCAACTGTGATTAGAGCGTGAACATTAAGAGGGGCTTGAAAACAGGCTGGTGGAGTTTCCTTAATGGAGGGAAACATTTTCACAGTCTAGTCACAAGAATGTCCTTTAATAACTCCAACCATTTCTTGCAGGTAAACCAGGAAAAATAAAAGGCTACTTCTTGATAATTTATTAAAAGTACTCTATTAGCAATATGCTCTAAGCCTTCTTGCCTTCTCTTCGTGACATTTTCTGTTGCAACATTTTCCCTCCCACATTCTGCTTTGCGTTTCAAGAAGAAAGGTTCAAGTCTTATTCCCTTTGAAAATCACTGGATTTTCTTTCCATGTGTAAATTTGCAGAAAGTACAGTTTTAAGGAAGGAAATTACACCTGTCTGTTTTTGTTCCCAGGGTTTGCTTCTGTGCCAGTGAAAGGGGGTTGCAGTTCGTACTCCAGCCTGGCATGGGCTTTCCAGACACAGTGCTCCCTCTCTGCTCCCTGGACTGGGACAGTCAAGCAGTGCAGGAAAAGCAGTTTCTTCAATACCTGTAAGTTTTGAGTTGGATAAAAATTATTTACTGTAACAAACAGAAGAGGGAAAGAAAATAGTACTTCGGGGAGATACAGTCATGCAAATTTATGTTTACTGACTTTTTTGTATCTCCTGAGATTACAGTGGCAGCTACAGTGTTGACAGAAGTGTGTGCACAAAATCAGTTTATCATCATAATAAATAAAGGTTTGCTTTATGTCACAGTGAATGCATCTAATGTATGTCATTGGATGGGAGGAGGAAGCAGCTTCCCTCTGTTTCCTAGGTTTTTATTGAGAGTATAAATTACATGTTTATCTTCTAAATAATTTTTGAGCCACAGGCGAGATGTGCTGTTCAAGCTGTGCTGCCTCAAAAGTGAAATTACTGAAATGCAAGAGTGTGTTGGTAACAATCCTGCAGCATTGTCTGGTCTGGTGCAGTGTTTTCGTCCAGTCCTGAAAGGAATTTCACCCACGCTTACCATAACTGAGGAATAATGGCTGTTTAAATTCACAGTCAGGACTGTGAACTGAGATTACTGAGGGGCTTTTTCACCCACTTTGTGGTTCCTTATCCTATCCCATAGGGGAAGAGAAGAAATGCTAAGGACACAATCTGTGGCAGAGATAACTGCAGCAATTAGAGAGTCAAAATTTGATTGTTTATAATCCATAGAATTTAAGAGCTCTGCAGAATCAGGCTTTCAGAACTGGTGGTCTCTTCCTGTTCTCAACATCTGGGTCACAGAATACTGCATTTGTTTTCTTTACATCTGCTAAAGAAAAGGGATTAAAAAATCAGGCTGGGCTTGCTGCTCATCTTATCCAGTAAATTTTGACCATTGACTGATTCCAAGTAATTGAGAGGTAGATGAGATTCCAAGTAATAAGAGTGGAGAGGTCTCCAAAGACTTGGGAAAGGCTGCAGTGTGTACTGCAGGCTCTGCATGGAAGAGGCTTTCTAAGGATGCCACCTGCAGGAAAAACTCGTTTAGACAAGAAGCAGCAAGATCAAGAATATGTAAGAAGCCACCCTCTGTTGTTGTTTATCTTAAATTGAATGTGTAGCACCACAAGTGATTGCAGTGTTGATTAGAATTTGTAGGTTAGATTATTTCCTTAATTAGGCTTGAATTCATATTCACAAGCTCAAGATGAGCTCTGTTTTACCAGGAACTTTTCCAGATGTCTGGTTACATGTCTGAATTAAAAATATTTGCTGGGGTGGCATCCTTGTTGTTTAGTAAAATTTTATATATTTAGGCAAACTACCTAAAACTATTGGCTTATTTAGTGAAATGTAACAACCTGGAAAAATGAAAGTGTACCTTCTTTACATATTAAGTGAGACAGTAGCCATGAGATTCAGAGGACTCAGGGTTTTGTATTTCAAAGTACAATTATTCTAAGAATGCTTTCTCTTACAGAAGTAAAAAGCAAAATCTTCAGAATTCAAATGAAGTAGATACAAACAGTATAAATCACTCGAATCCTTAGCAGTGCGGTTGCTTCAAAAGTGGCCACATTTAAAATGCAGATATGACCATTTTATGTGAAAGAGTTGTCAAGTGAAAAGTCAGCCAAATGACAGGGGTTTATGACTGAGAAGGATGACTGGATTTTTCTCTCTGTTAGTGAATGCTTAATTATCTTCCATCGTTCCTTGGGTAATATTTCTGTGCTCTTGTTAGTAGGGTCATCTATACCTTCAACGTAGCTATTATTTTTAATAGTTTGATTGGTTTAAATAGAAGGCATTCGTTTAAATAGGAGGAATTGCAATTATCCTAGGCATTTATCTCTGATCCTTACCCAGAGAGTTCTCTCCTGCAACTCTGACACAAAAACATACACAGGGATTTATTCTTGTCCTATGATGTATTTCAGTGAGTTTTTAATAAAATTATGTAAAATCATCTTCTTTTTCCAGGTTTATTCTTTCCCCTTTCTGCCCTCCTGACCATGGGATGCAGTTCAGTTTTCATTTACTGGTTTGGCTGTCTCCCAGCCTTAGGAATTATCTTTGACCCCAGGCATCCAGACCAGCATAATTTTCTCAACATCCATTGTGTATCCTAGTGTATGTGAGATAAAGAGCTTTTATTTGGTACTGGGACTATATAAAAATTATACTGTCCTACTCACGGTTAATTCCATTAGCTACCCTTGGCAGCCAGTCATGGCATCATAGAATGGTTTGGGTAGGAAGGACCTTAAAGAGCATCTTGTTCCAAAGCCACTTCTGTGGCCAAGGACACCTTTCACTGCTCCTTGAGGCTGCTCCTTAATTGCATTTTGTATCATGTTTTTGTAATATGTGAGTTTTCTTTGGGCTAAATTGTTCATTTTGACAGTCATGTCTAACTCAATGATCAGAATTTAAAAATACTTACTTTTTCAATTTACAAAGAATTTTTCCTGAAGTATGAACATTCCAGATAAATAATTACAGAGCTGCCTCTTGTCATTATCAGTGGTACCATAAGAAAAGTTTTGATGTTTCAGTATTAAGAATGTAAAGAGTTACATCTGTACAACTGCTTTTTAAATATTGTTTTCCTTTTACAAGAGAGTTGTCCGTATGTTGAAAAATAGTTAAAGCTTTTAGTCAAAAGAAAGGAGACTGAATGCCTTATAGTTAATTGTACCTGGAGAGGCATTCTCTTGGGTTTTGATTTGATTTGATTGGGTTTTACTAACAGTATTTATTTTGATGGTTTTATGGTATTACTTTTCAAAGGCATTTAGCCTCTGATTTTCATTTTGTTTTGAGGAACTGAACCGAGTCAAAGGTGTTTAGTTTGTAGACCTCACTGAAATTTCTCCATATCCACTGGTGACACTTAGGCATGATAGTAAAAATGAAAAATGAAAGCTTTAATAATCAAAGCAACTTTCAAAAGATAATAGCATTTACAACAACATATACTAGCTACATTTAAGGTTCTTGGTTTTTCATAAAATTTTATAAAGAAAAAAACCACAATTTCTCAGATGCTGGGATTGTAGCTTGATTTATTCAGGGTTTTAATTGAGACTGACAATCAACCTGACAATCCTACGTCTACAACTTCTGCTGACATTGTGACAAATTGTCAGCTTTAGAAAATATGAAATTCTACTCCGAGTGCACTGTGGAAGTGTGTTCAAGGTTTGCAGTTAAGTGGAGTTACTCCCTGTGTCAGTGTAGCAGTGTGAATGCATCTTTTGGAATATTTTACAGGTCTGGGGTCTTGTACTATTAGGATGCAAGTTTTGTTTCTGGATTTTGAGGAAAATGCCCGAAACTCTCCCACTCTATATTGGGGTTAAAATAATTAGACTATAGATGTCTTTTTCTGCCAACAAATTTGCAAACCCACCTAAACAAAATTTTTATGCAATCCACATAATTGCAGGTTGTGCATTTTTTAACAATATTATTAAATTACTATGAATGAGTAGATAGCCCCAAGAGCTTCAGATTTGTATTAACAAAACCAAATAGAGGGCAGAAAGTTTGGTATTAGATGAGGGGTTTTTTTCTGTTTCACTCTTGTGGAAATCCATCTAGCAGTGAAAAGTAGAACTGAGCTTAAGGTTTCAGTGGAAACATTTCAGGTATGTTCAGTTTTTGTTTTTAGTCTGTGAACTTTTATCTAAAACCACTTTTATATCTGTCCCGTGGTACTGATCTCTTAGATGGCCTCATGTTGATTTTTGTGGTGTTGCTGTAGTCCTTGTCTCAGTGAGACATCTTCAGTGATCAGATTCTGGCAGTGCTGCAGCTGGATGCCACCTGGTACCCCAGTGAATGCTGTGTGACTCAGTAGTGGTTGTCTGGACTGGATGTTTTACAGTCTTCAGGATTTCCCAGGTTTGTATAAAGGCCCTGGAGAGCTTGCAGGTAATACCCTCAGAAGATGACATCTGCAGAGGCAGAATTGCAAACAGGAGCATGTATTTTGCTTAAGCAGCCCTTTTTTTTAATGGCCTCACTGGGGAGGTGGAGATTTTTGTCTTCTCATTACCTTTCAGCAGAGCTCAGTATCAGGTATGTGTCATACACTGCCATTTAAAAAGGCTGAGAGGTCTCTTTTGAGAACGGGTCTCTTTCTTTGAAGAAAACAATGTTTTGAGTGTGGTGACTCAATACACTTGAGAATAATATGGCACTATATCTCATTTCTTATAGATCTTATAGATCCATGCTTTTCTGCTCATGGGCCAGAGTTAGACAGGAAATCAAGAAATTGATGTTATATGATGGCAGCCAGTTGCATTTCAGAGGTGAAATGGCAAGAGCAGTTCTCATTTGGGGTGAACACACTGATTTTGATGAGTGCTGTAGAGCCTCACATGTTAAAAGTAATCCCTCTGGTATTAGTATGCCATTGTTCCATTTTTCTCTCATTAATAAATCTCTTTGTATTATCATCTGCAGAATATTCCCTTTCGAATCGTGGAGGAGAGGATTCAACTAAGAGGAGTTAAACATTTTCCATAAGTAACTTTACAAAGCCTGAGTAGGTCTTGGAATTAAAGACTTCCGCTTTTAAAACTAAGAGGAAAATATATTAGAAACATAACTTCTCAGGAGTAGTAGATGGTATGAACTGAGTTTTGAACAGTGTATGAGTTCAGCTGAAGATGATTAAGGTGTACAAAGTCAAACTCTGTCTTTGTTTTGGATGGTTCACTGCTGTTTTGGAAGTAGATTTTTAATGTAATTGTGAGAATGACTGCAGCCACTCGTAAGAATTGAGCTTGAAGTTGACTGTTAATACATGCAATTGAAAATGGCATCTAAATTATTTTTTAGTCATGTTCAGACACTGCAAAGAGTTGTAGGTTTTGCTCTTAAGGCAGCAGCTCTGTGTTTGTTTTTTCCTAACACCTTTACCCTAAATGCTTTGTAGTTAAGGGTATTGTTCTTAGGCACATTTTGTAAGATGGTAGAGAGAGAATATGACATCATAAGGCCTAAATTTAAAAATACAGTGAAGCACTTATTTTCCTAACCTAAGCTACTTAAATTACAGTTCTTTGCCAAATCCTGGGTAGAGTAGTTCATGTAGCCTGCTCTGTGCCATCCTCTGTCCTAGGAATCTTTTAAGTATACATGGAAAGAGAGCTGGAAGCAGAAAGATCTTTTGGAATAGTGTTTGTGAAACAACAGAGAGAGGTATATTCCTGCAGAAAATGGGAGACCAAGGTTGAAGTCCTTCAAATCAGGAAGTGTATGGGTGTCCAGGTTCCAGATAAGTGTGTTGAATTTCTGGATTAAGTAAAAAAGGTAAGTTAATTAAGTTAAAGGCCTGCATCCAAGAAGAAATGTCTCGTTGTGGTCATTAAGCAGCTGTGTATAGACTATAATTTATCATTAAATTTGTAGTAGAATATGTAGCAGCACATTCTCTGTTCGTTCGTATTTCATATGCATGAAGCATTTTTTTCTAAATCCTGGGTTTTTTTGGAGATGGTGGCAGATCCATTGGTGTCTGGAAAGGGAATGGGGTTGAAATATCATACCTTGCAAGATTTCATCTGTTAATAATAGTGCATATTCCAGGTTGAAACCTGGAAAAGAATGTAAGTGATTGAAAACAGTTCCTTTGTGAGTTCCTTAAGGTACTACAGCTGCACAAATGTAACGGCGTTGTTAGTGAACAACAGTGCATTGAAAGAAGCATGTTTATTATAACAAGTTCTTTAGTCTTGTTATTATGTCAATATTAACATATTTGTATCTCTGCTGCTGTGCTGCCACAGGCTATTTGTCACTCAAAACCTAAGGAAAAGATTACTTGTATTTGAAAGAAGTGAGCCCACTTAGCTGCTTAACAAAATTTATTATTTTTTCTCCTTTTACTCCTTTCAGTTTTCCAACTAACTGCTCTATGTCTTTGTATGCTCAGCAAGCTGTGAACTCATCTTGCTGGAGACAAAGAAATCTGATTTTAATCTCAGTTAATGAGTGTCTAGGGCACTGGGTTCTGATGGGGCTTACAGCAAGTTTTTCAATACTTGTGGTTTACTGAGGTACGGCCTAATATTCATCTGATAAATACCTGTCTCATTCCTGATATTCAGGGATAATATAAAAAGACACAAACCCAAATCCTTTCCAGAATATTAAAAATACCTTTTGTGTAGATTAAGTGAAATGCAGTGATGTTACACAGACTTACTGGTGGTGGTTGTTAGTGATCAGCTTGCATAAAGCATGCTTTCAGCTCAGTTCAGTAGTGGATCGTTTTCTAGACTATAAAATAAAATCTTATAGATGACACTTTTTCACCCCACTCAGTACCTCTGTGCTTTTGGGTAACTGACTAAAAATATGTAGTGACTTTTATGACTGGTTCTCTTTTAGCTCTTGAGGAATGCAACACCCTATTTTACAAAGGCAAAATAAAATAAGCCCATAAATTTCAAAGACACTGCATATCTGCTGTAGTGTCTTCATTCCAGAACATCTCTACAAGTGTGAAAGCAGTGCAGTGGTCCTCCTTTCCATCTGGGGCTACTTCCTCCAATTTAAAACATTTCTTCTGCCTATGTATGTGTTCGCTAATCACCTTGGTGCTTTGCTGCCAAATCAGATTGACTTTCCTTACATACAAATTTTTATTTTCTCCAGTGGTGTGTTGTCTGTCATAAGCAATGTCCCCACCATACTAATCTTCCTGATGACAGCCTCTCCCTTTCATATCCCATTCTTGTTCACTTGGTCTTAAAATCAGTGTGATACCTCCATCCTATAAAGCATTCGGCTCTGCAGCCTGCAGGCTTCTGATGCGTTTTGTTAAATGCAGCTGCTTTCCAAACACATGATGGTATTATTACAGACTGATGAGATGAACAGCACTTTGGGACCAAATGTGATATTTTCATCTGGTTCTAATTATGTCGGCATTTGTGCAGTGCTTGAGGCCAAAGCTTGACTCGGCCTGACCTGTTTTTCATGGATCTGTTGGCATTGATTGTTCTCCTTTGGTGCGAGACAATGTCCTTACTCTGTGACCTTTGCTACTTTCCTCTACTGGAATTAGAGGGATATGATTGTATGTATATTTGGGGTGTAGCTCAAAGTGCAGGATTTTTTTGGCATGTATTACCAGCTCCAGAACTGTTCTTTTCTCTTAACTGCTTGTTGCTGCTCCTCTGCAGCCTCCTTTGTAGCTGTTATGACCTTTTTTGAGGTGCACTGGTTTGAAAGCAAAACCAGTGAGAGACTCCAAGTCAGAAATACAATTTAATAGGAAAAAAGAGAAAAAATAAAATACATGCAGTAGTAAAAAAGAAAACCCCTGACAGAGTCAGAATACAACCTGACACCCTGTCAGAGTGTTGGTAGCAGTCTGATTAAATGGTGGCAGCAGTCCTCCCAGAGTGACAGATGCTTCAGTTGAAGCAGTGCTCCTGTAGAAGGGTGCAGTTTTCCTCTGAAGGTCCAGCGATGATGTGGAAAAGTCCGATTTTCCTCTGGGATCCAGTGGAAAAAGGCTGCTCTGATGTTCCAAATCCCAGTTTTTATCTAGGTGGCAAAGGCTTGGCTTCTCCCCCTGGCTGGAGCATCTCCCAATGGGATGATGTAATTGTATCAATCATGCCGTGGGACTCAATGGCCCATTAACAGAAGATGTCCCCGTGGAGGAAAGATGGGTTGTGGAAGAGATAAAGAACGCTGCCCCACCTGGTTTTTAACAGATGGTCCGTTAGCAGAGGATATCTCCCACATGGATAAGGATCCCCATCTTGTTTTAACAGATGGTGATAGAATACATACCTTTGGGCACATCTTTACATTGTAACCCAGGACAGTGAGATCATCCAAACTATAGACTGAGGGACTGTTCCAGCTTACAAATAGCCTTGCGAAGAAAAATAAAAGTACCTTTCTTGTGATTCCATGTTTCCAGGCTAGCAGGGTTATAATTTTTTAAAAATAGTTGCTAGAAAACACAGTGTTTTCTGAATAAGCTAAGAAGCTTAGCAGGATTGATGATCAGCCTTTCACCTAATAGAACAGCCCCATAGTTCACTTAGTATGAATTTACTGAAAAACACATTACCTACTTACTTTGCTTTTTTTTTCCCGGAAAAAAAAAATTGCAGTAAGGAGGTAATGCATTTTTATATAAGTTTTCCGTGGTTTTGGTGGTTTATTTTTTGTTGTGTGTGTTCCCCC
>VXBI01006141.1:252526-322691 GCA_013397375.1 Toxostoma redivivum
TTGGGGTGTTTTTTTTTTTTTTTGGTTTCCCCCCCCCCCCCCCCCATATAGCTCACAGCTGCATGCATTGGTGTGTTGTAATCAGCTAAAGGTTTTTAGTGGCTGACAGTTCAGACACTAGTTTTAAGGCATTTGATACAACTGCTGTTTGTGGGATTTTTTTTTTTAACTTCTAAAACTTTGGACATTTGGGTTCACTTAAATGTCTAGAAAAGAGCATGTAATTTTAGACAAAAACTTCTTTTTTAAAAGGACTAAAGCCTACCCAAGAGTAAATTCAATTCTTGCCTCTCAGCATATAAGAAGTGGGATAAACCTTGCTGTTATCCATGGGCATTTCTACTGGTCTGTAATACACAGATTTTCACTTGTCTGCAGTAGAGCCAAAATCTTTGTTACATGTTTTACCTTGTTGAGCTGTTCATACACCATGTTTTTTGGGTATGTAGTGAACTTGGAGGCCATTCTGCTCTTGGCTGTCTTGAGGTAATTTTATGGTTATTTTAATTGCTTGTTAAAAGTGTTTACTGACATTTTTCTCTACTTTTAATAAACAAAAGCAGATTGTATTCAGAGGAGACAAGATTTACACTGCCATAATAATGCTTCCCATGGGTCAAGCTCCATAATAGCATTAATTTGTAAACAGAGCCATGGTGATGCTTTGCATTCTGGCTGGAGAGATGGGCAGGGAAGAACCTCCTGGAATTCAACACGGGCAAATGCAGGGTCCTGCACCTGGGGAGGAACAGCCCCAGGCACCAGCACAGGCTGGGGGTGAGCTGCTGGGCAGCAGCTCTGCAGAGAAGGACCTGGGGGTGCTGGTGGACAACAAGCTGCCCATGGGCCAGCAGTGCCCTGGGGGACAACTGTGGCATCCTGGGGTGCATTAGGAACTGCTTTGCCAGCAGGTCAGGAACATAATCCTGCCCCTCTGCTCAGCCCTGGTGAGGCCAGTCTGGAGTGCTGTGTCCAGTTCTGGGATCCTCAGGACAAGAGAGACAAGGAGCTCCTGGAGGGGGTCCAGCAGAGGGTGACAAAGCTGATGAAGGCACTGGAGCACCTCAGTTCTGAGGAAAGGTTGAGGGAGCTGAGGCTGTTCATCCTGGAGAAGAGACACTGAGAGGGAACCTCATCAATGTCTGTCAGTGACTGCAGAGAGGGGTCAGAGCATGGACCAGGCTCTGCTCAGCAGTGCTGGGCAATGGCACAAGAGGACACGGGCAGGAACTGAGGCTCAGGAAGTTCCACCTGAACATGAGGAAGAACTTCTTCCCAAGCACTGGACAGATTGCCCAGAGAGGTTGTGGAGTCTCTCTTGTTGGGGACATTCAAGAACCATCTGGACACCATCCTGTGCCATGTGCTCTGCAATGACTCTGCTTGAGCAGGGAGGTTGGACCAGATGACCCATGGTGGTCTCTTCCAACCTGATCCATCATGGAATTCTGTGAAATATTATCTGTGGTGTCTTCATGTAATCAGTTTCTTTTTGATGTAGTTTTTTCTTTTAGTTTTGGTTGTTTTGGTTTTTTTTTTTTTTGGTCTAAACTGCTGTGGTGTTCTGTATTGCCATCAGTTGAGTGAGTAAAAGTTTGCGGTTAACTATTGAATATGTTTTCCAAGTCTTGCTCTCCTGTGCTGGGTGAAGCACCAAGGCAGTGCATGGTCCTGGCCACAGCCACTGCCTGAGGAGGCCTGACAGAGCCAGAGCTCTATGATGATGCTGTTAAAGTGTTTTGCATTCCTTCCTCCTTGCATTCCTTTCTGCTTACACAGGCAATGAGGGGGACATTGTATTTTCAGAACTTGAGAACAGCAGCAGGTTTATGTTTTGCTTAACTTCTTGTGTTTTGTGGCTTTTAAAGCAGGCTAGCCCTTGGATATTTTTAGGGGTGATTCAAGTTGATTGTCATTGATCAGTATTGTTGGATAAGTACTTCAAGGTATTGCTGCTCTGAGTTACTACTGAATGATTTTCTTTTCATGACCTGGAAATTAATACCTTACTGATTACTTGTTAGGAATATTTGTCTTTAAATCAATTTTGAAAAACTTTGTAAAGCATGTGCTTGGCTGTGTGCCTCAGTGCAGTAATCAGGAGTAGAGGCACATCTTTGCACCAAATACATATGCACAGAGTAGGAAATTACTTTCTTGGCAAGGCAGTAATGCTACAGCTTAAATTCCAGCAAAGCAAAGATCAAGCAGGTTTCAAGCTTGGAGTTATTTTTTGTTCATCTTCAGTTTCCAGTGCAAGCTGTACTCAATGTAATTTAAGGAAGTTCTTTTTTATTTCAGTGACAGCTGATCAGCTGTGGAAAGGAGCTTTGGCAGAGACTGGCGTGGGAGTAAAGAAAGGAAGAGGAAAGAAAAGGAAGAAAAAGCTAAAGAAGAATCTTAATAGAGGCCAGGAGATTGGTGAAGGTAGATTCACAAATACAAAGCTGAAGACATGTCTTAATGTTTTTGTGTGTAGTGTTTCTTGATTTTGTAGGCAGATTAATTTTTTTTCCTTTCTGTGATGTCAGAACTGCTTGAGATATTTTTGTCTTTAAATAAAAAAATCTTGATATGATTATTTAATGTTGGTTTTGGTTTTTCAGATATAAATTCTGCATCATAGAACGCATTTGAAATATGTGAGAATTTTCCATTTTGTTGCATTTTTCCTGAGTACAGAGTTGCAATCCTGATTTGGAGCAAAGCATAATTTTTCTGTGTTATTTTTAAGGGCGTTCTGGTTTCCTCTGGCCTGGTCTTAATGCTCCTGTGTTGCAAACTGGGAAAGTGCAGGAACTTGCCCAACGAAAAAAAGAGGAACGAGAGAGAATTCAGACTGAAATTATTCAGCAGAGAGATACATGGGAGAAGAAAAAGAAATTAAAAATTAAGAGAGAGGGAGGATGGAGTGGAAAGTGCTGGGGAGGTATCATTCTGGATCCTCCTGACCCTGGTCCTAATGGAGGTAAGAAAACCAATAATCTTCTTGCCCTCCCTTAGCCTTTCTGAGGGGGGACTTGGAGAAAGTGAGATCCAGACTTTTTCTGTGATTGAAAATTGGTTTTGTGCTTTGTTCCACGCCCACACACAAGCAAATTAAATCAAAGAGCAGGTACTGCTAACAGTAGTGAAATTTGTTAAAACACTGCTTCACTTCCTGTAGCTGTTAGACTGTTCTGTTATGTTATAGACAAATGATTTTATGTGGTATTAAGAGAACTGTGTTATGTTACAGACTGTTACTGGAGTCTTGAAGGATGCAAATGTTTTTGTGTGTCCAGCAGCAATTGTCTTGAGTATGAAATATAGTAATTTTTTTTTATAATTTCTTAGAGGATCCTTTGGGATAAATCAATCTTTTTAAAATTCTGTAATGAAATAGGGTTAAAGATTATGTAGTTTGAATGTAGCTTTTAGAAGAAGCTGCAATAAACAACTATCATAACAACTATAATAACTATAAAAGCTATTTTTTATTTCCTAAGTAGTTCAGTATAGTGAAACTAGAGTTCTCATATGTACAGCAGAGAGGTGACTTTTTTACAGTGCTGCTACTCAGACTACTAGAGATTCTATAGTAGCTTTAACATTTAGAAGCCTAATCTTTTCCAACTAATTAAACATGAAAAAGACTTGTCAGCTCCTGTTGGGCTGAGTTTTTATTGTGAAGCTCTGCTTATTGACATCTTTCTGTACACTTTTATAGTAAGAGGAGCTAAGAAAAACAGGTGGTATTTTCTAGCACTATTTGCATTTTGTTACCCTTAGAGGAAATATTCCATGCAAAGTGGTAATGCCATAATGGACTTGACCAACTATCACTGAATCTGTCAATGTAAAAATAGGAGATTTGACAGGTTAATTGTTCCAAATTCCCCGTAAGTCAGTGGTGGAACATGGAGCAAGTCAAGAAAGTGCTGTGGTTCTAGTTCCATACTGTGAACACAAGACTGTTGAATTTATCCCACTAAAAGAAGTGACAGCTGTTGTAAACAGTGTTTCTGCATTTGTGAACTTTACCTTCTAGTGTTTTCCTTGATTTTGCTTTTGGCTGGTACTACTGATGTGGATTACTTGCATTAAAGTTAGCTGTGTGGAGCCTGTTCTGGTCAGATCAAGTTCTGCCAAGAAGAGGAAAGGGCACTGCAGTCAAAATAGAAGAATGAAGCTGTCAGCTTGTATTATAAATGTGTTTGAGAAAAAGCAGTTTCTGATTATTATGTGCTGTTTTCCTCTTGATCTGCTGAAAATGTCGGGTATCTCAGGCCCCCACCGTTCTTTCAGCATTTTTTTATTCAGAGGATTAATGATTTTGCAGGGGAATTGGGACATTCACTGTGTGCAAAGCAATGCCAAAGTTATAGGAAGAACAGACCTGAAACTGCTAAACCAAATGAATCCTTTTGGCCTGAGACTAGTATGACTGGATTCCCTGGTGTCACTTATTTGTGCTAGATAGGAGTAGAGAAAGAAATATTTTCCACTTAGAAATCAAATTAGTTTTCTTCCAAGTTTACAGTGTTTCTTTAGCAACTGAAGAACTTCAGAGGGAGCAGACAGTGCCTGCTGGGATTCATATCCTTACCATGAGCTAGAAATCTGCTTGGTGTAGACTGACAGATCTCTAAACTGTGCCAAGATGGTCGTGTTCATAAACATCTTGGAGGTTATGTGTAAATGGTAAACCAATGTTTGGTGAAGGACTGAAGCTCCAGTCCTACACCATGCTTTTAAGCTTTCCTCCAGAATCTCGCTGTAACTACAACAAATAAAGGTTTTCTGTGTTACACTGAAATGCTCTTGTTCATAAGTTGGAAAAGCAAGAGGTTGTAAGGACTATGGTTATTTGAAGTGGTTGTGTATTGTTTTGTTTCATGCTCCCCTTCCCCCTTCTGGAATTTCACAAAAGTGTGAATAAGAAAGTACTCGCACTTTCATAGAATCGTAGACTCAAAGAATAGGTTGAGTTGGAAGAGACTTTTTACAGGTCATCTAGTCCTGATTCAAATTTCTTTGAATCCCTGTTAATTGTATGGTAAAAGCTTCAGAATATTCTGAAAAATACTGGAAAATACTTTAGTTATAATGGAAGTGACCCATCTGCTGATTTTAATAATTTACAGCTTTTGCTCTGTATATATGAAATTTGAGGTTTATTTGCAATTTTAGAGCAGTATTTAGGGAAGAAGGCAGTTTACACTGCTGGTTCAAATTATTCTTATCTTACCTTTTCTACTTCTTGCTGAGACTACTTTATAAATTACAGATCCATGGAAGTTGTGTCCTCCTTAATTTGTACCACCTACAATAACTGTAACTGTGCTGATAGACAAGTAACACCCTGTTTTTCTCCCAACAGAAACTTACGAAGATTTTGAAACAAGAGTCATCGAGGTAAGCATTGCAAATCTTTCCAGGGAACTTTGAAGAATTATCACTACTTTATATTGAACTTGCAGTTATTTAACAAGTCTTTGCTAAGTCAGTATTATAGCAGTAAGAATTAGACTGGTTTTCTGGTTCAGTTGCATGACATGTACAAGCACAGCCTATGAGAAAGTGAGTTACTTTGTCTCTTCAATCGAGAGAGAAGGGCTATGAAAAACATTTTCTTAACAAAATACCCTGATTCACAGCAGCTCCTTGTCTGCAAGTTAAAAGAATAATCAGGGAAGTCAGAAGCTGAGCTACCTGACAGCTCTGCTGCAGAAAAGCATCTGAGGTTTCTCTCCTGTCCTGATAAATGTGCAAATGGGTTTCCTTGTCCTTGATTATCTTCCTGCATTTTGCTGAGATGGCCATCAGTTGGAATTCTATTCAGTGGCATGAGTGTTTTCTAGATAAATCCAAATCTTTACTTGTGGCAGTGGGTTTTAGTATCTACTGAGACATGGAAAACGATGCTGTACTGTAATCTCAGTCTGGGTAATTAAAAGTCATGAGTTGGTTTCTATTTTCTTTTTTTAATCTTGCAGAGGGGAAAGATATAAACTTTTTTAGATATCTGCTATGAAAAGGATAAAAAGCAATGGATATAAATAAATAGCAAGGTAAACTTAGACATAAAGAATGACTTGCAAATGGGAATTTGAATACTGGAATGGACTGGGAGTATATGGAATGTCTGTCACTGGAGCTTTTTAAAAGCAGATTAGATAATGTCAGAATGGATGGGGAGACAAAATCTGTGACCTGTTAACCCATTTCTTATTTCAGTGGGTTTTTGGAGTGGACTGGGCCACACTGTGGGCTTTGACTGATACAGCAAAGACCATATGGAGCACATGGCCTTTAGCTGAGTCTGTGTGAAGGCCATTTGTGAAAATTGAATTGCACAGGAACTGCTTATAAAAGAAGTTATTTTTGTTCCTAAGCCCTGCAGCTGGCAGTGCCTTCTGTTACCTAGAGGGGCACATTGCAGAGCAGAGAAAGTTGGTCGGTGCCATGTGACAGCTGACTCTCACTTTGGATGCTACAGCAGGGGAGTTTGCCCTTCTGTACTGGCAGAATTATTTACAAACAACAAAGCTGAGTTGCTCTGCCGTGGTTCTATGTGCTGTAGTAATCTGTCTCAATGCTTTATTATATTTGAGTAATAAAAAAGCTTTTAGAAGCAGGCTGCAGCTCTGCTGGTACATGAGATTGCCACAGATATGAACTGAGAAAGTGGAATGCTTTTGCAGAAAAATAACAGCAGCAAAAATTCTCTGTTCAAAATCAGCAGTGAGCTCAAGATAATTGAGTCTTACAATTTTCAGATAACAAGTACAAGTTTTGAAATAAATAGATCATTTTAGCATTCCTGCTTAAATAGGTGAGAGACATGCTGCTATTTCTGGATGTGTTTTCCATTATCTTTACCTTCAGAACAGTACAGGAGATTAAAATAATGTTTGCTGGGAAGTTGTGCTTCACAGCAAGAAACTCAGAGCCATTTTTAAAGGACTGCCTTATGAACCAAGATATAATAGGCCCTTTCTGTTGTGATTATGCTACTGAAAAGGCTGTGCTGTTTTGCTAAAGAAAAAGAGCGAAATTGTGTATTAAAATGTTTTCTTATAATGCAGAAACAGAAGAGCTGTAATTTGATTTCTGCTGACTGAAAAATAGAGACAAGCTCAGATTTTCATGTCAACTAGAACTAAAGTTGTCATAGAGAACTTGAGTTAACTGTGTCTTACATTCCCTGCCAGCCTAAGGCACATTTCCTGTTCTGCTGATATATTAGAGATAAGAACAATCTCTTTAAATAGAACTGATGGTAATGCATAACTGGTGCCTAACATAATATAATCACAGTGCTAATTAAAATCTACAGCTGTAGCTGACATGTGCCATTGTTATTTTCTCTGGAAGGCTTCATTTCATGTGTCGACCACCCTCAGATGAACTTTTCTTTTTCTCCAAAATGAGCATGGTAACATAGGAAAAAAAAGTAGCCTACATGACATCCTGTGCTGTAATAGTAATGCCTTGTAGTACAATTAAAATTAGGAAGTGGAACCTTGTGCTCAGTAGGGCCTGAAGGCAGAGAACATGAGGTTAGTGGCCCTTTGAGTCTCTCATTAAGGGGAGCTTTCTAAAGGAGAAGAGAAAGTTATAAATAATGCCCTTTGCAAAAGACAATCTCAAAGGGGTTTTGTCCAATACTGAAGTTGCCTCCTAATAGTTGTGAAAACTGTATTTGGTGATCACTTTCTGGTTTGTTCATGCTTTTTTGTTTCCATTGCCTGTTTCTGGTGAAGGCAACTTGAAGAATTTTGTGCAAGCACGGCTCCATTTTAGCAGGGTCAGTGCAACCTTTCCAGCGTCAGAATAGCTCTGGTTTTTAGCCAGATGGTTCGGGTATGGTACTATCACTTTTAAACAAACAAACAAAAACACTCAGAGATTTGTGTTTGAGTGTTGAGCTACAGAATGCAAAGTAGCATTAGGTGTTCTTGTCTCAGTCAATTTGGATCACTCAGATTTGTAGAGCATCATAACCTGTAAATTAAACTTGATTTCACGAGCTTGCTAGGCAGGAAAACAACTAAGCACTCAATCCCCTTTGTACTGACTAATCTAGCACAGGAATTCATTAGTTCTTCATTTAATTAATGAGATTTCTAACTTAAAAGTTCTCTAGTTCGTAACAAATAACTGGGAGGAAAACAGTTGCCAAACCAAGTCGAGAGTGTTCCTCCTTCCTCTTCTGTTGCAGTGCAGGTGTGGCAGTGGGAAGCACCTCTGTCATTGGTGTCATCCAGCTTGGAAATGTGATTTGTGCCATTGCCATGAGACTGTGAAGAGCTGCCAGATACACAGGATGAAAGGATGGTGGCTGCTGGGAACAGAAAGTTCCGCGTGGCAGTGGCTGCGTAATGGCTTTTATTTCCTTCCTGGGTATCTTGTTTGCCTTGTTGCTGTCACTTTGACATGAGGGAGCTGCTTCCTAGCCTACATCAGGCTTCTTCTTGGCTCAACTTGGTAGACTCGCTGCTTGTGATGAAAAGAGTATTCTATAACGCACAGCCTAAATCCTTTGTTTCTTTTTATAAGTCATTGGAAATGGCTTTTGCAAAAGGTGCAAAAAAAAAAAAAAAGGCTTGTGAAAAAGAAATGCTGCATGAATTAGTATCTGAGATCCATTGTTTGACAGCCTTGACTGAAAAATTACATGGTATAAAGGATACTCTCTGAGTGATAATTTACTTCTAATGAGATGTTGCCTCAGAAGTACTTTTGGGGTATTTGTAGGCTCTAGATTTTGCTTCTAGAAGACAGAGAAGTCTCCTGTTCCCTAGATGACACTGATAGTGAAAATGAAAATTTCAGATAGTTTTTAAGATAGTACCTGAAGCCACCTGTCACAGGAAAAATTGGGAGGTCAGAGCTGTGCACTATTTCTGATACTGTCTTGAGGTGACTGTATGATGCCTGTATCCCCAAATCGTCTGTTCTGTTGGTGTTGAATATTAAATTCTGCAACTTTAAGACTGGTTCCAGGAGTGAAGCAGGGGGAAAGAAGAAGTGCAGGGTTTGTTATCAGAGACTGCACCGGCTCCCCCGCATTCCTGCTGGCACTGTGTTGTCTGCGGTGGACAGCGAGGGAGAGCTCTCTTTTGGTCTGGGTTGCTTCTTCTGGCTAGCTGAGGCAGAGANTCTTGGAGTACTCAAAGGTTTTGGCCTGCCCTAAAAGTAGAGGGTAGCATTTAGGAACGCTACCCTCAACTGGTTCTGTTTAATGAATACTAGGTGATTTTTATATCTTCCCTGCCAGCCTGTATGGAAGAAATAATTGGCATTTGGAGCACCCAGCTTTTGAGTGACTTTTAATTTGGCATAATTTTGGCTCATCCTTTGAAAAAGAAATAAAGCCATTTTCAGATGCAGAGTGAATTTGAGGATGCATTATTGGGAGTCAATCCAAAGGATCTATACTCAGGTGGGAGCTGTAGTACAAAGCCACACTGAGAGAGGAGAGAGAGGAACAGGACTAGGTTATTAGTGCTGCTTGTGTACGTGTGAGTGCTGTTCATTTCTGCTTGTGTTGGCTTGCAGGGCTCAGTGTGGGATTGCATTCCCATCTTTCTGTGAGGGTTCTTGGATGGAGAGAGCATCTCCTCTGAGGGTGCAAGATTAAGGACCATTTCAATGTAAACATTGCAGCTGGGAGATATTTTGCCCTTGAGCTACAAATCTGTTCTACCCTTGGAGCACACAATGCTGATAGGGACATGATGTAGCTAACATGAGTTTGGGTTTTGGTAACCAGTTTATTGCTCAATTCTTTCAGGTATCTGGATTCCCAAATCTTTTAGCTGTGCCCCTGACCCTCTCTAGGCTCATTTGCATGGAAGTGTTTTTATTTCAGCACTGCACCCTGCTCTCATTTTATCTCATTTCCCCTTGTACCTTGGAGGACTATTGGGACCAGAGGCTCTTATCCCATGAAGGGATCAGCCTGTGCAGACACTTCTCTGCATAATAGCAGCAAAAAAGTGGCAGTGTCAAGAGTGTGGCCTAGAGATGGCAGCTTCCTAAAAATCATGACTGGAATAGGACTTCTAGAAAGTAGGGATTCCCAAGGGCAGTCAAGCTGGCCAGGCATTCATGCAGTTTTTACAGGAACAAAACCTCACAGGAAGTGTTGGACCCTTTTTCTAACCAAGTGCAACACCTGAAAGCATAATAATGTTTAGCAGCCTGTCTTTGAGTGTAACTTACTTCCACATTGTTGTTCCTCCTCTTAATAAACGTTTGAGATGGTTTCATTTTGGTTTTGAGGTGCTGCTCTTCCCTCAGTTCTAGAAAGAAAGCTGAGTTCGCAGTATTTCACCACTGGATGGTGGATTCGAGGAGACAGTTAATTTGAGGCACATTGTGATTCAGGTTGAGCATGTGCTTGCATCTGCTTTCAAAATTTAAAAATTGGCTTTCAATCTAACTTGAGTGGCAGTCTGATAATAGGTGTGGTTGTGTCTTGGTTTCAGTCACTTTTCAGAGGCTGTGTTTTAAGAGTGGCACAGAAGCTCCTTGCATGTGTCTTTATTGCCACATTCTCTAAAGGGAGAGGAATAATCCACGAGTAGTTTTTTACAAACATCATATCCTTTTATTTTTGACGTGCTGACTCTATTTTTGTACAGGTGCCTACTGAGATTAGCAACAGAAGATAAAAGTGTGTGCAAAGCAAAAATAGCATTCTTGCGATGCTCCTGGGGAGATGACTCTGCTTCACTCTTTTTTTCTTCCATTATTATTCTGCATTTTCTCTAAATAGCCCATTTACACAGGCACTGTAATCTTATGAGGTGTGGTTTTTTAGCTTGTACTTGTCAGCAGTGAGTTTGAAGAAAGAAAAATAGCTTGGAATAAGCAATTGGCAAGGCTGATATTTCTTCAAAGTGCTCTCTAGAATGTGTGGGCACTTTGAATTAAACAGCATCTTTATTTTAATGAAAGCAAGGTAAAATTTTTGAAATTTTAACCATAATCTGTACCTGTTGAAGACACTGGAATTTTGGGGGGTGGGTTTGGTTTTGGGTTAGTTTTGGGTTTTTTTTTTTCATTTCTTACGGTGAATTTTAGTAAGAACGTTTAAACCATGACCAAGTATTTTCTAATAATCTACTTCCAGATATATAACACTACAACTAGAGTAGCTTACTGAAGAATTACATATAGGGAAAAGGATTTTTTATATATGCTATGTATTATCTTTTTATACTTTATATATAATTAATGTATTACACACAGCATATAAACTGTATGTCTATATTTAAATAAACAGTTCAATATATAAACAAAAGCAAGGGAACTAGAACAGATGGACAAAGGATCTCAGATTGTTGTCCCAAAACTGGGTTCTCTTACTCAGTGTGGAAGAAGCCAATCCACATAGTCGAGCTGTTTGATTTATTTATAGTTATGCTTCAAAAGGGGTGCTGTGGGTAAAGCTAGCACACTGAAAGCCAAAAGCACAAGTGTATTTATACAGTTTGATTATTTACAGTTCTGCATAATTAATCTACATCACTGCTTGACCTAAGCTGATCCTTGCTTAGCTGTCTCTCACCTGGATTTAAGGGTACAGGACATTCTAAATTCATGTTTGTTGTTAAGGGTCTCCACTCACAGCTTCAGAGGTGTAGTTTTCACGTCAAAATGAGCCAAGTTCACCAAAGTACAAACACTGAAGTATTTTTCAACCCCAGGAGTCCGAAGCTGGTTTGGGCTGGCATGTAACCAGTCTTTTCCCCTTATCTCATAATTTTAGTGACCTTCTGCCAGATTCTGCATACTCTAGGTCATGTTGTCCTCCCGTTTTCCTTTCCCTCCCACCTGTACTTCTGTGTCTTGTCCACTTTGAGATGTATTAGACCATATAAGGTGGAGGGCCATAAAGCAGTGACTTGCTTATAGAATCATGGAATATTCTGACTTGGAAGGGACCCATCAGGATCGTCGAGTCAAGCTCCTGGCCTTGCACAGAACACCCCAAGGGTCACACCATATGCCTGAGATTGTTGTCCAAATGCTTCTTGAACTCTGTCAGGCTTGGTGCTGTGACCTCTGCCCTGGGGAGCCTGTTCCAGTGCCCAACCACCCTCTGGGTGAAAATCGTTTTCCTGATATCCAACCTAAACCTCCCCTGACACAGATTCAGGCTATTTCTGTCTTCTTCCCCTCTCTTAAATGGAATCTCCTTTTCAGCAGCTGTCACCTCTGTAATGAGATGTAATGCCTTCTGCAGCATGCAAGTAGATTTCAATCCTAAATTTTAATTCATGTAAAGTAACAACAGACCTTGAGCAATTCCTGAGAGTGCTTCTAAAATAGGTTAAAATACAAGGGGGACACTTCAATATTGGTGTCACTCTCTCAGTGTTAATATTACTTTCCTTTTTTTTTCCCATGTTTTTTTATCATGCTTGAAATCACCCATAAAGCTGGCAGCATTAGAGCATTATCTGTTGTGCAGCTGAACACAACAGAGGTTACTTTCATGAAAGTGCACTGAAGCAACTTTATCTCTGAGTGTGGATTTTTAGCAACCTTTGTGTATTTAATGCCTTGAACCCAGTGTCCCACTGCAGATGTTACCCATTGACAAAGACTGTGTAGAGATTTTAAGTGTATACTGTAGACCTGTAATACCTTTTTTGGCAAACTTAACTCTGTTTAAAAAAGAAAAAAAATAAAAACTAACAAAACCCAACCCATCTGAACTATGTGCAACAACAAGAAGTTTTGTGTTTTTTTTCTTCAGGTGAGAAATGTGTTTTGTATGAAGGCAAAGGAGGGCAGAAAAAAATCAGTGCGTGCCTTAGTGGCTGTTGGGAATGGTAAAGGGGCTGCAGGTATGTGCATTTATTGTACACACTTGGTAACATCTGATTATGGCATATTTTGTAGGAGCTTTAGTAAGACAGCTGTATTCATGATCAGCCAGAGTTTTGCTGAACTTTGCTTATGTGAAAGATTCAAGGCCTCATGTGTTCCTCCCGCTGAATTTTGCTTGCACTTGTGAGTGGAGGAAAATACATAAAGAGAGAAAGGTGTGGTTCTCTTGCAGAAAGATGTGTTACTCTGAAAAAACTCTTCCTGCCTTTTCTTTGGGAAGCTTCTTCGTGGGATATGTTATCACTATAATCCAGATGTCCTAAATAATGGAACTGAAGTTGTCCCAGGCTTTTTTTCTTCATTCCCTTCTTTATTTTTAAACAGAGTGGACTATTTCTTTTATCTGAAGAAGTCACCACTACTCAATTGTTTGAAACAAAGTTTGGTCAAACATACAAAAACAGCTTAAGCCTTTTTTTTTTTCCTTTGACAACAAGCAGTTGGCATCCAGATGTTAGGTGTTCATAGCTCCTAAACTGTTTGTGATTTTCTCTGAACCACTTTCTGAGTATGATCTGTGCAGTGGAATGAAAATGCTAAACGTGGCTGTGAAGTTCTTTGGTTTTTTCCATCTTTCTGAAGATCATCTGTATTTTCTGTTTCTCAGCAATAAAATGCCTCTTTCTGTCTTGCAGGTTTTGCAATAGGGAAGGCAGGTGACAGGACAAATGCTTTAAGGAAAGTATGTTGATTGACTATCTTTTGCTTGATGACAATTACAAATAATCCATACCTACGCTTAGGGGTTTTTTCCTAATAATCAGTATAATTTGTAGTCTTTGCAAAGAAATAAGTTCATGTGTTTCTTTGTCTGTCTTGATGCAGATAGTCACAGAATGATTTAGGTTAGAAAAGCCCTTTCAGATCATCCAGTCCAGCTGTTGATCTAACACTGCCAAGTCCACACCAGCCCATGTGCCTCTGCAGTGCCTTTGCACATCTTCCAAACACCTCTAGGGGTGGTGACTGAGCCACTTCACTGGCAGCCTGTTCCAGTGCTTGGTAACCCTTTCAGGGGAGAAACTGTTCCCATCTAAACCTCCATTGGCACAGCTTGAGACAATTTCCTCCTGTCCTATCACTTGCTACTTGAGAAAAAAGACTGACCCCCACCTCACTTCAGTCTCCTTTCAGATATCTACAGGGACCAGTAAGGTCTCCCCTGAGCCTCCTCTTTACCAGAGTAGTAAACGTTTTCATTTCCATAGAGTTTAGATGTGGCAAATGTGTTTTCCTCTTTCTTTTTTTATATCTAATTAATTGAATAACAGTAAACTGAAAATGCTTAGCAGAAGAATTCAAGGAGAAAAATGTTTTCTGCATTTATTCCCTAGGCAAAGAATAAAGCAATAAGCTCCTTATACTTCATAGAGCTGTATCAGAACCACACAAGTAAGTATTATTCTTTCAATGTAAGCACTGAATATGCCAGCAAGAACTGGTTGCAACTACTTGCAAAGCATAAAAAATGTTGAATAAAGTTTTTCTGATCTGATGCATTGATTCTTGACAGCCTGGTCTAATTGAAGGTTTCCCTGCTCATTGTGGAGGGGTTGGACCAGCTGACCTTTAAAAGGTCCCTTCCAACCCAAACAAATCCATTGTTCTGTGCTTAAAATTTGGTTACTTAATGCATAGTATTTCAGGCTCTTAATAGCAAGATTAGATCTTTTCTGGCATAGTGTGAGTTAAGAGAGTCAGATACTGTCATGGCATTTTTTTTTACCATGAACTCCTGTGCTTTTCCTCTTTCTATGGCAGAGGAGATGATTCACTGTGACTCAATCCATGTCTGCTGACCCAGCAGCCAGGGAGAACCTGGGCTGGGGGATCAGCCTGATGTTTCCTGGTAGTTTTTTGTTAGTATTCTGTATGGAAAATCCTGAAATACTGATGCCTATGGGAAATCTTATGTTAAAAACTAGATTATTAAAAAAATATGAGTTAAATTGTATAATGTGAGCTCAGTTCAAAACTAAATGAGGCTCACTGGAGACACACCCACCTATTTTTCAATAGTAATATAGTATTCACAGGTATTTCAGCATTCTTAATCTATTCCAGAAATTTACCTAGACTAATCCTCCTCTTTGAAGAAATCAGGGGAGAGTAAAACCAACTTCACAGTTCAGAAAAAGAAAGGTACTAGCTAAAGCTTTTCTAGAAGGAAGAATTTATCTGTAATACCTTTATTCCCCCTCTCCAGTTTACCACGACATTTCTGCGAAATTTAAAAGGACAAAAATCCGCATGAAGAAACAAAACAAAGGTAATTAAAGAAGTTAAATTTTGAAGTTTTAATAATTACTGACTGGTATTTATTTCATGAACTTAAACTTACGTAGTGTCTAGTCTACCATGTTTTAAATTGGAAAGGATCAGTCATTTTTCTTTAGAAATACTTGCTGTTGCTGACATGGTTTTGCTCTTGCAAATTGGGATTTGTCTCTTTTACACTTGTGATAAATTCTCACACCTGTCCCACTCGAGGTCTCCCTTTCTTTACAGCCTTGGTGGTTGTGGAGTCAGTTTGATCTTCCTGGAAGTGGCACCTGAGGTTTCCTGACAGCTCATCAGTTAGGAGGGCTGTTTTTTTTCTTGTCTCTTTTTTCAGGTTTTTTTTTTCAGATCTGTGTCTCTGTATATTTGTTTCTGGTTTTCCCTTTTTCCCTCAGTTTCCTAATTGACAAGGTCTCTAATCAGATAACCTCACTAGAATAAACATTCTAGCCCTTTTCTGCAGCTTTCCAGCCATTTGGTCCCCAGGATGTATTTCTCTTTTGTGTCCTTTACTCAGCAGCAGCAAGACTGTCCTGCAGTTTTTGAAGATCACTAGTGCTCTAAGCCATGTGAAATAAACCTCTCCAGAGCAAAGGAAGACTCTTCAAAAAAATAACTCCTCCATTAAAACCTGTCAAGTATAAGAAACCATTTGCAATTAATGACAATGTAGTACAGTTAGGCATTGGAGCTGATACAATCTCCATCTCTGTGATAGAAATGGACACAGATGACAGCCAAACCTCTGTTGTGTTTGTGAATTTTGAAATATATTTGCCTATCCTTCATTCTATGCCATTAAAATTATGACAAAGTGTAACTCGTTCCAATTGCTGGGCCAGGAAAAGGAAGTGATGCCTCTGCACTGCCCCTGGAACCATTTTTAACATCTAATGTGTTCTAACATGCTGAGTAACAAAAATAATAACAAAGAAGAGATCTCAGTGCTCTCTTCTGAGTAAGTTGAGTGCTTACAAATAATCACACAATGCTCATTTATTTATGGGTTTTTTTTCCCCCCAGGGTATGGTCTGCATTGCCACAGAGCAATTATCACCATCTGCAGGCTAATTGGCATTAAGGACATGTATGCCAAGGTCACTGGATCCAAAAACTTGATTAACATCACCAGAGCTCTCTTTAGAGGCTTGACCCTACAGGTGGGTGCACTCCCAGTGCCCATGAGGTATGGGGACAGAAGGGAGTGGATGTTGTAATAGTTTGTGGGCAAACGGCTTATATTTCAGGCTTAAAATGAAGTAATCTTACAAAAAGCAAACAAAATCAGCAGAGGGGATAATTTCTCAGCAGTTTTATGGCGCTGTCCAATCAGGAACAGCTGTGGGTACCTCTGCCTGTTCCACAGCCAGGTGTCTGCAGGGCACATCTGTTTTCCCGGGCTTTCATTTGGTGTGGTTGTGGTGACTATTGAAAAATCCTGGGCAGAGGGAATTGTGGGCCAGGTTTGGTTGCTGCTGCTTGTTTGTGTTCTAAGTTCTCACTGTGCAAGGACTGAAGCTCTGGCTGCTTCTATTGCTGTTCTAATTGAGATCTCTGAAGTCAGCCAGGGAGGTGGTGATGTTCCCTCCACCTCTAAGTGCTCACAGTGGAGATGTCTCTGTCTGTGCCAGCTGCCTGGAATTGATGGAAAAGCTCCAACATGCAGCATTTCATCCTACTTCCTTTGAACACCAGCCTCAGGATAAGTCAGCCCTCTGGAAGTTCCTGGTTATCTCATTTGTTTGCAGCTTTGGTGGCTGCCAAGGTTTAGCAGCTTCCATTCCCAATACAGCCCTGCAGAGCTGTAGCTGTCAAGTCTGTCACCCTGTCCTGTCAACATCATCAGTTCAGCCTCAGGAGGTGAGGGGTTGTGATCTTCTTTGCCTGATGAGAGTCACAGATCTCGCAGCTTAGCCATACCTCAGACTTTGGGAAGACTGGCATTGCATTTTCAATCATTGTCTCTGAGAATCTGCCTCAGAATGAACAGAAGAAAGGCCTGCTGTATAAATTACTGCTTTGAGGGTTATGCATTTGATGTGTTTCTTTCACTGCCCTGAGTAGGAAAAATTTCCTGGCACCTGTAAACATTTACTCTGTTAAATCTGAGTGTTATCAAAACACCTTGTAGGCGAGGGAGAGGTGTACTTAAAAGTAATGTTACATTCATATCTTTATGCTAGCTAATGCCACCTCTCTGGGCAGTAACAGGCACTTTCCTGTTGTCAAAACAAAATTTATATCCACATAAAGGCATACAAATTTTCTGGAACGGTACTAACATGCCAACAGGCATGTTTATGAACAGGATATGTCTTTCCAGAAGCAAGTTCCTCTGGGATGACACTGTAGGGCTGATTAGTATATCGGAGGTCTGGCTATCTGAATTTTTGCCCAGTAAGATAAGCCTGATAAGTCATTTCATTTACACAGTGCTTAAACTGTTTATTAGGAAATTACTTTTTTGGGTCTTTTTCCCCTGCCCCACAACCCATATAGATTTTGGCCTGAAGCAGAGCCACACTGTGCATAGTTTTGGTTGTCTTTTCCCTGTCCTGCTCCCAGGAGACTCACCAGCAGCTGGCAAACCAGAAGAGCCTCTACGTAGTGGAGTTCCGGGAGGAGCAAGGCCCTCTGCCCATTGTGGTGGCCCTGCCCAAGGGGACTGTCCGTGAGGAGCCTGAGCCAGAGGATGAGGTTCCAAACACAAAGCTGGAGTGGAGGGAGGTGAAAGAAGCCCAGGGAATGCTGAAATCTCCCTGGGCAAGTGTCAGAAGGGCGGCGTGCTGACAAACTTCCGTCCCTCTGTGTCTCCAGCTCAGGTGCAGCTGGGAAAGCCTGGCTCAAGACAGGGTGTCTGGGCTTGAGTTTCAGGGGAGGGCAGCAGGAGCTCTCTCATGCCATCCCATGTCACTGCTGCCATCCAGGAGCACTGTTTGCTGTCCCACAATTCCCCTGACCACTGTCTGAGTGAGAGTGTTCCGATGGAAGCAGTCAGTGAATGTGTCTTCGGCTTCAAGCATGCATTTATTCTATTCCAGAAGACGGTTTGTAATTGAGAGCTCCCATGTTTGTTTCATAAGCTCTCAGGAAACTGTTGAAAATACAAGATTGTGGAAGCAATAAAGAATCATCAGAGTGGGTTTAGTTTGGGTTTTGGTTGTTTGTTGTTTTTTTTTTTTTTTTTGGTTTTTTTTTTGTAAAGTGCTGGTGTCTGGGAGATGCTGAAGCAAGCAGCAGGAGTGGGGGTTCGTGTGTACACCCCATGTCTCACTGGCAAGGCTCAGGGGTTAAATTCTGTGCCTCCAATCTATGAGTGCCTGTCATGGCATTTCCCTAAATGCCAAAAGATGCTTGAGCCACCACTTTTGTTAGTATGGGAGAAAATATCTTAATAATCCTTCAAGACCAGCCTGGGAATTTACATTTTGAGTTCTGATGTTAAAGATGTTTAGGAGCAATGTGTCAACATGGATTTCAATGCAAGTTTCTAAAGACAGCAGTTGGGTATATACAGAGAGGCAGGGTAAATTTAATTGAATTTTACCTCACTCTTGCAATGAAAATTCTAATTCCAAGGCCATGCCTGCTGAGCAGTAGGATGAAGGTTTTTTTCCTGTTTGCCAGCTCAATCAAAATATACCTTCAGAAGGGATTGCCAGGTGTTCAGGTTGCAAAGTTTCTTGTCACCAGCACATCAAGCTGCTCTTGGGAATGTGTGCTCATGTTCAGCTGGTGTCTCTGCTTTTGAGCTTAGGTCCCTACATAAAATTAATCTTCTATAGCTTTACTGTTCTCATGGGTTGTTCATAGTAACACAGGGGCTCGTGTAGATATTTTACGCAGCTCACAGATAGGGCTGGCTGCAAAATGAGAAACTCCTGCATTTTCTGTGGAGCTGGGCATAATTTTTTATTAAAAATCAAATTCTTCTGCAATTCAGAAGAAGATGGAAGTTCTCCTAACTCATTGCATTGCTGGAGGCAAGGTATCCAATATGCAAATATTTGGAGAACAGTTTACATGGTGGTTAATCCACTTAGTTAAGCAAGAGCAACCAAGATTACGATCTGGGTATAGTTAATGAATATGTCTGCAATCTTGTTTTTAATAGGAACTGAGGCTTTGCCTGCCTTCAAGGGCACAGATTTAACTAGCATGTAATTGCCTGCTCTGCAGAGCAGGTGCCTGCAGACTTCCTTGTCCTGCTGAGGAAGCTGGAGAAGACCAAAGATGAGAATTCCGCTTACACAACCAGATGAAACCTGGTGGTGGCTGCAGGGGCACAATAGGCCCAGTGTTTCAAAAGCATGAATGGAACTTGTAAATGCTCTAGGGGGAAAAAAAAAAGAGAGGAAAAAAAAAAAAGCCTAATTTGTAGCTTTTTAAAAGGGCTGCTCCATCCAGTTCCATCTGCAAGGGAATCCCAGCTATGGAGGGATACCAGTCTGGAAGGATCTGGGAATTCCTGAGCAAATGCAGGGCACAGGATGGAGCAGCCCTACATTTTGAGCCAGGCTGGGAGTAGCTCTGCAGGCAGGGCCTGCAGTGTCTGTGTTCAACAAACTGCAAGGGCCGCACTTCCACATCCTGGGGAGCCCTGCCAGTATGCTACTCATCCCATGGAAGTATCCCCAAAGGAAAAGGCTTGCTAGCCTGCAGTGTTCATCATGCCCAATGTTTCCAGCAGGGTGACAGCAAATTCTCAGGTCAGTGCTTCCCTCAGGGCTCTCTGTGGGAAAGAGATGTGCTGCACACATAGTCTGTAGGTCCTGGGAGATCCTCTGAGCTCTGGGCAGCATCTTTCCCTGCAGGAAGCAGGGATTTTCCAGACAGCTCCCTTGGGCTGCCCAGCTTCCAGGGCATGTCAGTTTTCAGAGCTGTGTTGAGATGACAGCAAAACTGGTCATGATGAACCTCTTGTGTGTCATTTTCTCTTTTTTCCACGGTGCAGGGAAGGTGCACATTGCTGCCATTCAGCAGCCACCCCTCCCTGTGCTGCTGTCCCGTGCTGGGGCCCTGCAGCCCTTTGCCAAGCAAGGGACACCCCCTGACCCTGGGGGTGTGTGGTGTTGAACTCAGGGTCACACCAGGAGGGTGTCAAAGTTCCAGCTCCATTTTCTGACCCTCTGCTCCGGGAAGTCCTTTCCATCTTTGCTCCCCAGGGCAAAGCTCGGCCCAGATGAGATCAGGGCCACAGAGGCTCCCTCTGTGCCCCTCCCATGGACACTCCATGCCAGCAGCACCTGGCTGTTCTCCCCCAGTGCTGCCTTCCAGCAAGGGTGGGCTGATGCAGTGGAGGAGGCACTCAGCAAACAGGGTGGGGACAGAAGGACATGGAGGGGGCTGGTGCAGACTGGTGTGGGCTGGTTTGTGGCGGGCAAGGGGAAAGCAAAGGGCAAAGCAAGGCAGAAGGAATGAGATTGGGGCCATGCTAAGGCATGGGCTGGGAATGTGATGGTTACAAGGCACAGGGACAGGGATGTGAAGGGACAGGCAGTACTGCTGGGTACACAGGTGCTGATCACACCTGGGTGCAGGAGGAACAGAGACGGCTCATCCCAAGGCCCAGGGCAGGGCTGCAGATACCTGCCTTTGTAAACCCATCCAAGCACAAAGGCATCTTTGTGTTCCAATGTCACATTCAGGGGCGTTAATAGAACCTGGGCACCCCCACACACACCCTATGATGATATGATGAAGCCAGTTTCAAAAGGTGGATGTTGAACTTCAGAGCAGTGTGCCATTGTCCAAAGTGGCTTTGAGTTCCCTCCCTGCTCCCAAAAGGGATTTCTCTTTCCACCTTTGTTGCAACCAGTTCTGTGTTGTCACAGTAACACAAGCAAAACAAGTCAGGCTGGTTTTCAGTGAGGAAAAAAAAACCCACAAATGTTTTCCTTAGTTTGCAATTAAAAAGCTGTAAACCAAACCCATGGTCACAGGTCAAAGGTTTCCCTGAATATGGAGCAACAGAGGAGCCTCCAAGTGAACTTCTATTTCCCTCTTGTCCTCTAGTCCTTGTTGTTATCCAGGAACTTCAGACTTAAAATGGAAGCATATTTTGCCCCACAAGCTGGAAGAGATAATTTGGCACCACTGTTTTCTAGGCACCTCTAACGTTTTCAAAATATCCCTTCTTGGATCTAAACTCTGTTTCAGTTAATTCATTGTCATGGTTTAACCCCAGCTGGCAACTGAGCTCCTCACAGCCACTCACTCAACCCCCGTGGTACCACTGCTGTACCCAGGCACAGCCCCAGCAGCTCTGACAGGGCAAAAGGAAAAAGAGCAGCAAGGACTCACCCCTTCTCAAAATCACAGCAAACCCATCTTTATTAATGACAGCGTAGCAGCGTTTGACAGAATAACCATTCACCAAAAGCAAGAGTTGATTGCCTCTGCTTATTGAGGATTTGATTCTGATCACCCAGAGAATTCTCCTACAGCCTACTGGGCCACTTTCAGGTTGTGCTTTGTAGGGGGATCAAAGGCAGTGGTAATTCCTGGCATGCCTCAGAATTCAGCAGCACCCTTTAGGAGCTGCAATGATCCACATGGCTCCTGAGCCCAGTTAAATACTGTCCCCATTGCTCATCAGAAATCAGAGAAGGCATTTTCAGAAACTGCATGAAAATATTAATTTATACAGTGGTTTCAGGCAGGGAAACAAACTTATATGGGCACACAGCAATTAAAATTACAATTTCACACTTGTGCTCCTTGGTGCTTGTTGTTCAATTTTCCCTGGATTCCAGTAACAACTCTGGACACGTAAAGGTGAAGTCTAGGGATATTTTAGCCCTTTGAACCCAACTATACTATTTTAAAGCTGGGTGGGTTTTTTGGGGTTGTTTTTTTTGATGGGTTTTTGTTTGTTTGTTTGTTGTTTTTTTGGGTTTTGGGGTTTTTTTGGCCCCAGCATTGAACTGTACCCAACCTGCAAGATATTGAAGGGAAACAGATAGTGCCAGGATATTCCTTTTTCTGGCAGGCTCCTTGTCTTCATCACCAAGATCCCACATAAAAAACTGCTTGTTTACAGGCTATACATTAGAAAATGAAACCCAAACCCAGCCTGGAGACAGCAGTCGTTGTTCCTGGGGTTGTTCAGGCTCTCAGGATGATTTCCATCTCAGGAGCGAGAACACCTTGTGGATCACGTAAACCAGGGTGGCCACAAAAGCAAATACCTGTGATGGAAAAACACCAGCCAGTCAATTTTCTGTTGCACAGTGCCACTCCAGCACTGAGCACATGCCTCATGACGTGCCACATGTCTGGGGACATCCATGCATGGTGAGACAGCAACTGGTTTCGCTCCCCCCTCCTCAAATTGTTGGTTTTGGTATCCCAAAATTTTGGTATTAAAAAATAAGATTTGCACTTGAGGCCACTCCAGAGCCACCTGCTGCTGTTCCTTGCCCTCCTGCCAGGCACTCACCACGGCAGCAATGTTCTCCTTGTATGTCTGTCCCGGGAAGAAGCCAAGAATATAGGTCGTGTAGGCTTCCAGCACTGCAGCACTGAGGTAGAACAGCGCTGCTGTCTCCTGGCAGACGACATCCTGAGGAACAAGAATCACAGTCACTCTGAGGGTTGACTGCCCATACAACCATCTCCAGCCTGCAGCTTGGAGTGCAGCAGCAGCACCCTGCTCTGCAGGGCACAGTCAGGGAGGGGAGGCCTGGGTTTTGTCACAGGCACATACCAAGATGACCCAGCAGCTGCTGCCACCGTCATGAGCCCCACAGATGTAGAGGCACAGGAGGCAGATGGACATGACGAAACAGAACACAGAGACAAACATCACCCAGCCCTGCAGCATGGAGTCTGGGATCTTCGAGGATGCCACCAGGACCCACACAAGGCCCCCAGAGATCTGCAAATATCAAAGAGGGGAGCAAGGTGAGTGTGGGATAAACTGACTTGTCCAGAGCAGAACCAAAAGCCATGCATGCCTCTGGCACTGCACATGGCAACAGCCCATGATTTCTTCCCAGCCACCCCTTGAAACAGGACATTTAGCTGGGAGCATCTGCTACTGATTCTGACTCAAAAAAATTCCTCACTGTTGCCCTGCCTTCTGGTGCCACTGCCACTCACACCCTTCCTACACCAGTGTGCTCAGGAGGCTGGTTCAGACCCTTCTGAGGACTGGCTTTAATGAGCAGGGAGGCTGACTTAGGAGATGTGTGTTTGCTTTACACCCAACATGACAAATCCCTGCCAGGAGAAGTGTCAAATCCGGCCCACCTGCACAAACAGCACAGACACCTGCCCTCACAAAGGCCACCTGCCAATACCACTCTGAGGGGAGAGAACAGGCTGAGGAGAGGTTTGACTCTCTGGGTAGGTGAAATGAGCCTGAGGCTCCCAGCTCCTGCTTGGTAAAGGAAGCTTATATTGCCACTCCAGCTCTTTGGGTCATCCTTCATTAGCTACACCAAAGCTGTGCCTGGTCCCAGCTGCTGGTGTGGGAGCAGGTGGGACCTTCTCAGCCAGCCTTGGGAGTTTGCCATGGGTTTTCTGGTGGTACACAGGGACAGATATGTCTAGGCTCCATCCCTTCACCAGCAGACTCCTACACAAGAGGATGGGAGCATGATGTTCAGTGTTGTGGAATGTCTGGAGTGCAAGTGGTGCCTTTGCACTGAAATGCTCTCAGTAGCTTTTCTGTGCCACAAATCTGCCCCGATGTTTCTTGGCCCTGTGCAAAGTTTAGTCTGTGCAGCATCCTGTGATAAGGAGCTCCATAGCTTAACCCACACTTGTGTGGACCAGTGCTATTTTGGGGACCTATCCCTCACCACTGGCCAGTCTGGGATTCAGGCAAATGTCCAGAGGTAGGAGAGCTTTGCTGACTCTAAGGTCATTCTGATCCTTTACTGGCCAGAGTATCCCAGTCAGCATCCAAATGCCAGCTCCTATTAATTTCTATTTCCATGGGATTTCCATTTCCTTCCAGGCATTTTGCAAGTGAAAAGAAAGTTTCTGATTTATGATAACTCAGAAAATGTTGCATCATTTGTGTCACCCCACAGTTGTAGGAAAGCTTGTTGATGCCATTATGCAAATTGACGAATTACATCAATTACGTAGTTGAGATGTTGCAAAGACCTGAGAGAAAATGGGCCTTCCAAAGTGCTGCTGCTCTGGTCCCTCTTGTAACGACCAAAGGCTAACACTTGGACACTAATCCAGTCCTTTGAATCACTCATGTGCAGACAAAATGAATGTGTTGCAGCAAAAAATCCTGGGGAGAAGTGTTATGGCTGCTCCATTAAAATCAAGCACAAATTATGGTGAGATAAGAGGCTGGGGAAAGAAGTACCACAGCTCACTTCCTACCACTCACCATCTCTCCTTCCTGCAGGCTGTGGTTATTCACTCAGAAAAGTCTGTTTGACATGGTTTGATTATTGACTTTGGTTTTATAGTGAAGACATAAAAAGGAAGGAAGGATTGAGAGGCTTTCAATAACTCACAGCAGGATGTGGACAGCAGTCTAAGAAAAAAAATTATCCTTTAAATGGCTTTTACAAAGCAAACATATCTGTTTTCAGCTTGTTTCAGCTTTTCCACATAGGTCTGGGTATCCATATGTCCAGAAAATTCTTCAAATTAAACAGATTACAAGAATTAAACTGAGCCTCACAGATTAAAAATGGTAGCTCTTAATCAGCCCACACAAATGTGGCAATCATCTGAGCTGCAGGTAGGATCTTCTGAAAATTTCACAACCATCTTAGTATTTAAAATGCCCATTTTGTTTTGTTTTGTTTTGCTACCATCTCGGCCCATGGTAGGCAACCTGAGATTCCACTAAGGAATGAGAAACTCTTTATCCCTCTATCCCTCTGAATGCTATGATTCAAGGCAGCCACCTCATTTGTACACAGCAGAGGTCACACAGCTGCACAGTCCAGAGTCTTCCTGGAGATGGAGAAATCCAGTCATGCTGCATTCCTCCTTCCTGGGTGGTTCCTAGGCCTTCAAGAAGCATATTTCCAGGTCTTTCCCAAACCAAAGGATAGGGTGCTCATTTCAGCAAACTTCCCTTTCAAATCCCCTGGAGACAGGGATTACAAACAGTTCAAGGGGAATGAGCTTGCTGAGGCCAACAGCAGACTCGGCGCCAGGGCTAACACACCTGAGTGGCAGGGGTGGCTGGCAAGTGTCTGCCCAGACAAAACCTCCGCAAGGACTTAATATCCTCCTCCATGCAGCTGCAGGAAACCTGGACGTTGCTCTCAGGTCTGCAGAGCACGGCTGGAGCGGCTGAGGCAAAGCCTTTCTCTACATCCTCTTTGCTACATTGTTATTACCAGGAGAAAGAAGGGAACGCTGTAAATCTCAGGAGTTTGGCCCAAGCTAGGTGACAGAAAAGGATTTGGTGCCAGATGACAAAACTGAAGTTTTTAGCATGAAATAATCGGAATGCCATCCTACAATACTTAGCCAGAGCTTTCAATGCTGGACTAAAGTGCTCAGAATTTGAAAAAAAGTCTACCAAGCTCTTGTGAGAAGAGCACCTTTCATGAACTGGGCAAAGGGCATAGGGGAAAAGGTTCAAGTTGAGATTTTGCATTTTATGACCTATGCTCAGAGCAAATGCTTTTAACCACATGGGCCAAATCCAGTAAGATTATTATCATCTTCTGCTCAATGAAATTACAATGTGGAAAGAAGTTACAAGGTCTTTGCTCACCCACACACCAGGTTGTGCAACTCTGCACCTGCGGCTTGGAAATGCTGCGATTTAGCAGCACAGCCTCGGCTGACCGGGCTCTTTGCTGCTACAAACAATTCCCTCAACTCGCCTTAATCCCTTGCTCTAAGCGAGCAGCTCATCCTCTGCCTGCACCATCCACTAAAATCACCTGTTAATTAAACGGCTTCATTTGGCAACCTACTGTGAACCCACCAGCAGCCCCTGCCGGGATTTTAGGCAGGAAATTACAACGTTTTTCAAAGGCACAACGTTTTTCAAAAATCCCACTGCAGACTAAGGGAGAGCTTCAGAGCCTCATGCCCTGTGGTCTTCTCCAAGGATGAGCTGCCCCCAGCCCGTTGTGGCTCAGGGACGTGGCGCGGGTCCTGAGACACATGTCTGGGGACAAGTGCCACCCTTCAGACACCTGCAGCATAACCTGTGCTGAGTGACCAGCCAGCAGCCATGGCCCTCCCCCAGGGAAAAGTCAGCACTCACGATTTCAGGGATGAAGAGTACATCTGGGAAGGTCGTCAGGACCGCCAGGCCACTGGGCAAAGCGCTGGTGGAAGTTGAAGAGGACATTGGGAGCCTCTGGCACGGAGATTATCAGCCACTCTGCTCTTGACTGCTGGATGCAGCCTCCTGACCTCTCTCTCTCCCTCCTTTCCTCCCGTTCCTGCTCTCCTTTCTTCCTCCTTTTCTCCCCTTCCTGCCCTGGTTCCTTTCCTCCCTGTTTCCTGCTGTCAGATGAAGACAGCTGTGAGTGGCACAGGTGTGGCCAAACCCTGTGGAGTCAAATGGGAGGTGCTCGGGATACGCAGGGGCAGCTCCGGGGCGTGTGGAGCAGAGCTGGGCTGTCCCCGAATGGGCTGAGACTGCCAGGCAGGTCCCTGGGCAGGGCCGAGTGGCACTGGGGTGGTAGCTGAGGGCAGCACGGGACACCTGTGCCCATCCACCTGGACAGCCTCACGTCCCTTTTTATTTGCACAGTGAGCCAGTGGGACCCCCGCACACCTGAGGTGGTCACAGCAGAGGACACGAGCATGGTTGGTGGCCAAGGCAGGCCAGGATGTGACAGTGGGCAAACACTGGAAACGTCCCAGACATCCAGGGATGAGGGCAATCAAACTGCAGGGCAAATCACCTCGGTTATCACAGAAAGATACTGGAAATGCCAAGGTAACATTCATGACCTAAAATGATGAGACTTCCCAAGTAGTTTCACTTCTTAAATTTTTCCTTTTTGTCTGTAGTCCATGGGAGCAAGTCATTCCCTTTCTTCTTCACATGGAATATTTACTCCTTTTTAACATGCTTTGGCACACAGCAAAAACCAAAGAATTCCAAAAACTGAGGTCAAAAAGTGCTAAGAAAGGATTTTCTTTGAGAAAGGAAGACAGTGTTAAAACTGCCACTTGGAGAAAGCAGTGAGGCAGATGAGTGGAGGAGGCTGAAACATCAGAAAAATAGGGCAAATGCTTTTAATAAGCAGATTAAGTGAGGGGCAGGGTTACATGGCAGAGCAAGCACAGAACCACAGTGCTGACAGGGCAGGGAACGGGTAGGATGGATGTCTCTTACCCAGACCCTGAGCTCTATTATTTCCAGTCTCTTGAAGCAAAAACATCTAAGTAGATAATCTTTCTTTATTTTCCGGAGGCCTCTTCTCACTTAAATGCAGAGCCCGTGCTGACCTTCATGACTTCCTTAAACGTGGGAGAGTGTTTTTGCTGCATCCACCTGATTTCCCACTTCTCTAGGGAGATCCCATTTGCCCTACAGCTACACTTAATGGATGAAAACTTGGATATGAGGCAGACCTAGAAACCAGTCAGCAAAGAGGGAGAGCTGGAAGCAGTGGGAATGCAGGCATTGGAGCTGGAGACACAGACAACAGCTCCAAAGGGGTCTCACTGTCTCTGTAAAGGACAGAGATGAAGCTCTCCTGTTCCTGGGACCATGGGACTGGTGTGAGGAACAAGCAACTGCATTATGAGGGGCAGGAGCACTGGTGCTTTTCCATTTGGAATGGCTGGGATAGCTTTAAAGAATCCCTTGTCTTATTTACAAATTTTTGGTGATTAATTAAAAAACAGGGGGTTTAGTAGAACCCTGGGTTCACTGGTGAAGAATGCTGAGACCAGTTTGATCAAACTCCTTTAAATTAGGCCCCTCATGAGGGTGCTCCTCCCAACTGAGGTGGGCATCAACAGGGATGTGGAAGAGCCTGGTAGGAAAGTGAGAGACCAAAGTTTTGAGCAAAAACCAAAGAGCTGGTAACATCTGACTCAAACATGTTCTGCTGAGGCCAACACAGAATCTAAAGTTGCAGGAAAATCAACCTCTTCATACTACAAAAGATCAGTCCCAGTTTTCCCAGCATATCTCCTTTAGATGCATGAAGATCCTTCCTGTGGGTGGGAACACCTCTCAGGGACACCTCTGGAGGCTGACTGAGAGACTTGCCCATGGTCAGGGACATGGGTGAGTAACATCAATCTCTGATAGTTATTAAGCTAGCTATATTATTGGAGCAATAAACAGAGCACTGTATTAGCAGCTGTATTGTATAGTAGATAATTCTGAACAGATTGCCATTTTGCCATTTTGCATTTTTATATTTTTAGATTTTCATCTAATCATTATCATTGTACATTTAAATAAAGCAGTCATTTATTCATCCTTGTCCTTGTCAGGTGCTGGCCACCTGAAAGAAAAAGATGACATGACGGGGTTCCCTAGGTAGGTATAAACCGCTAACAGCTTTCTATTCTGGAAAGGTGTCTCTGAAAGAGATGCCTGGCCATACAGAGTTTTGGAACAGGTATCCCAACACTGGAGGTGAGCTCCAGAAGGAGGATGAGGATGCCTTTACTTGCTAAGGAAAGCACCTCACCCCATAATTGGAGGTGCAGGAGATGCTGCTCCAGGGAGGTACAAACCAGCAACAGCTCTTTCAAGAGAACTTGTGTTAGAGCAGTCCCTGGTGGATGTATTCAACACTGGAGGCAGCATCCAAATTTTGGTGCAAGGCTCCTGGGAGTGGATTTCTCCCACACAGGAAGTACCATGAAAGAAAGTGGGTGCTAGACTTTACCTCCCCTGGGGAGCCTCTTATATGCACCAGGAACACTGGGGATAGCTCCTTGCCTTCCAAAATAAATGTATTTCTTTTTGTCCTGGGACATTTTGCCAGTAGGGACTAGACACTTTTGACTTCAGATCTACCCTTTGAGTTTCTGAAGCAGCATCACAGTACATTTAATTGTCCAGGAAGTACACAGGGATATAGGCTGGAGTTCTGAATGATGACAGTGGGAACGTAAAAGCCAGTATTTGTTTTGTCCTGGCACCTTTAGTGGGAGCAGTTAGCGGAGGGCTTCAGGTTCCAATCCTGAAGAAGGGAAGGTAAACCACCTCAGTGTAGTTTACAAAAGAAAGGTGTAGTCCAGCACCGGCTCTTTCTTCCAGGACCTTCGCTGTGGGAGCAGCTGCTGGAGTTATTTTAATTTTGGACATAGATTCTGAGAGAGAAGCTGAGGGCACATACAGTGAAAAGAAAGAGCAAAGATCTGCATGCAGTGCAGTTTACAGGCTGCAAGAGGAGGAGGAAGGCCAGGGCTAGCTTTTTTTTTTTCTAAGAACTGTGTGGAAGAAGTTGCTGGATGTTTAAAGCTTTGGTGTTAGGCTCTGGGAGATTGATAGGATGGATGAAGCCTGAGAAGGAAAGCTCAAAATTCCAGGATGTGGGGTGTAATTCCACAGGTGTGAAACAAATGTGGAGCCAGCAAGTTTCCTCATCTGGCAGCTGTTATGACCAAGACTTTTGCTGCATGTTTACAGTTCAGGTACAAGATTTATGTGACTGAAAATACATGAAGGGCCAGTTATTTGGAGAAATGGTGGAGGTAGCATCCAAACTTCCTAGGTAGAAAGTGCCACTGCATATCATAACACACCAGCTCTGTCATGCCAAGCTCCCACACTGTCCAGCTACATATATATACACACACACATACAAATACAGGCATCATTTCCACAGTCAGTGGCTGTCCCTCCAAGGTAGCTGGTAGTTTCAGAGCCTTCACTTAGTCCATGACTGAGCTCTATCCATTCCAGGTGTCTTCCAGGGCAGCAGTGCTGGTGTGCTGTCAGCTGGTTGCTGCATCAGGAGCTCAGGACTGGTGGAACTGGAGCAGTCCATACTCACTGCCCAGGGTAGTTAAGGCAAACAATTGAAGTGTCATTCAGCAACCAGTACCATAGATGTAGAGCCCAGTCTTTGGGTGGGCCAAAAGGAAATGTTCCAAAATCAAGAGGGAAATTCTGTCTCCCCAGCTACAGCTCATACATCTCTGGATTAAAATTCCATAGTGGTGCCTTGGCTGGAGCAAAGCCATCTCTGTCCTGGACCATGCTGGTCTCCAACAAGCACTCCAAACCAGGAGGTGGCAGTTTCCCCTGCCAGATCCCAAATTCCTGCTCTTTGGTTCCCTCCATCCTGTCTGCAATGCCAGTGTCTGTGGCAGAACAGCTGCCAAGGATGGCCAAGTTGTGAAGTCAGCTCCAAGAACTGGCACAGCAGGAGAGCTGCCAAAGCTCCTCAGGTTTAGAGGAAGTTGCTGACACAAGTTACTCAGAAAAAAAGGGAGTCAGCAAGAAAACACAGACACTAACACTGCTCAAAACTGTCCAGTAAAATCTTCACAGTGGGTGAATTTATTTCCACCCTTCCTCTCCTCAAACAGAACAGTAAATGCTATTCCCTGAGCACTGAAGGCTGGGAAGTAAGATTTTAAGGGTGCCTAAGCCCTCTTGAGCATCTCACTGGGATTAGTCTGAGAGGGTGCTTCACACAGCACAGCTTTTAAACCCCCTTTGCACAGAACAGGTGTCACACTCAACAATCTCTGTGGATGTGCTGCCCAGCTTTCACAGACAGTGACACAAACTCTGCTAGGAGTTGAGTATCAATTGGAGAAGCCCTCAAGACCTGTCAAGAAGATCCCACAGGGTACACAAATGAGGGGAAAAAAAAAAATAAGACTTAATCAGATAGGTGAGGAATGTATCATGTAACAGCCACAGGTTCCTGATGCCAAGATTCTGGTTCAGTACTCCCTCCCCTTCTCAAAAACATAGCTCGCACACTTCCAGTTTTGGTTTAGGGTTGTTTTGTGGTTGTTTTGTTTTTTTGTTTGATTTTTTTTTAATAAAAGAAGGCTTCCAGATACCTAATCACTATTGTACTGTTTGTGCAGGACAAAAGAACTTTAAATACTCAAATGCACAAGTCAAAACAAGCTGTTTCAAACTGCTCAGCAGTGCAGGCTCAAGCACTTATTTGAAATGGCTTTAGTCTTTGTACAATCAGTTCTATATATAGCAATGACTGTATATAAAGAATATAGTACATACTATTGTTTTCATTATCAATTTACAAGAAAAAAAATAAATATTTTCCATTCTTATTATACATTAACACTTCAGTAGAAAGGTACAGCTGTTGTGTTGGCATGACCTGCAACATCAGGAGAAAGGACATGCATACTTATCTATTAAGAACCCTAAACTATGACTTTGTAATAAATTACAGAGAATAGATACCAGCTAACAGAATACTGATTATCTGAATTCAGTACATTTGTGATTCTTGCTCCATGGTAAAAGCCACAAGTCTTGCAAAATACAAAAGCCAGTAGCTTGCATTATGTAAGAAAGACAAACCACATATGGTATAGCCTCTTCTCCAAATGTTTGTAAATAACAGGCTTGTGGTTTCTCAGGCAAAAGAGTTTAAGTTGTTGAGTTGGTCCTTGCACCCTTCACATGTAACTAGCACCATAAAGATGCAAGGACCTCAGCAAACACCTAAATTTCATGCTTAATAGATAAAGCATGCATTTTGTAGAGTTTGTGCAGGGTACATACTCTGTTTGTTAAGGTTACTGTGCAAAAAAGATTCTCGACCACTGAAGATGTTTCTGTAATTCTGTTAAGATTATTAGCAACATTTTTAAATTTTAGTAGGCCTGTGTGCGATTAATAAACCTGCACTAGTGGTTCCCCCCCGATTGCTGTGCATGGGCACTGTACCACTGAACTGAGAGCTAAGGAAACAAAGGCAGCAGCCTGAATGTCCAGTGAAGTGGGGGAAAAGGAGCTGCAGTTTGCTAAAAAATAAAAAAATATTTTAAAATGGCACAAAGCTCTGTACAGGTGGATCTACCAGTGCAAATACATATACATGAGGTACCAATTCATTCAGATCTTCCTATAGGCCAGATCTATTTACACGTATCTTAAAATCACTCTCAATTTCCTGCTTTCAGATAAATGCTACAGCTTGTCATCCTGAAAGTAAAATCAAAATCAAAACAGATTTTCAGCATATTCAGTATCAGATTACTGTAATTTCTTTACAATTTAATTTCTTTCACTACTGAGACTGCTTAATTAATTTTTGAGTTTTTTAAAGCACTAGTGATAATTTTCAAAAATTGAGATGATTTGAGGAAAAATTTAAAACTATATGTAAATTGGAACAATAATTGGCTGAATATCTTAACATTGTTTGAAAGAGTTTGAAATTTAAATACTGTTAGGAAGGAGGAACACAGTTATTGCTATTTGAAAACTTAAAATTAAAACAAACCAACCTGAAAGCATAGACAGAACTATCCCAATGGTGACAATTTTATAGACACAAATCAGCATTTTGCCTGAAATTAGTCCTTTTGCATCTGAACACTCTTCAAGTTATCTACAGCTTTCTCTTCCAGGTAACTATGATGGCATTTACATGGAACTATGGATTTGAAATGGCTAACTGGGGGACACACACAGCTTTTCAACTCCGGCAGTTCTTTCTGGAGACGTTCCAGCTGTTCCACCTGGAATATATTTGGTTGTTCAGGATTTGTGTCGTATATCCTGAATAAATGAGAAAAGAAAAAACACTGATCAGTATATAAAAGCAGTCCACAGAAATGTACACCAGATGAAGCACATGGTTTTTTTTCCTTAACAGAGCAAAATTAAGACCCAAGGACAGTTTGCTCAGGGTTAGTACCCTAGGTTTTGCTGCTCATCTCACAATATAAAATTGTATTCCCTTTACACAGACTTGTTAAGTGTTTCATTGGATGTACTAAAAACCTACTGGCACACACTCAATCTCCTGACAAATGTGATTTTACAGGTGGTACAAAGCAGTGAAACAAGAGGCAGTGTTCCAAGCTTCAAAGTTCAAAGCATAAGAAATTTCAGAGCCCTGAGATTATCTGAAGACTATGATATACTGCTTGCACATAATACTGCATGGAGCGTATACTTCCTGTTTCAGGAAGTATTTCACCTCCCCACCGCTCAGAACTTTTTCATTTTTAAATTACCAAAACTACCACCACAATATTAAGTGAAGAGTGAAAAATAGAAAATCTGACCTCTCTCCCCATCTAATGCAAATTAACTATCCACACTATTTTAAACAGTCTATCCTCTTTTCACGTTTTTGTTTTCACACACATAAACAAAGCTGCCAGATTTGAAATGTCAGCATCATACCAGATTGTCCAAATCCAAGCCACATTCTGAGTGACAGTGTAAGCACTGAGCACAACTCAAATACTACTCTGGTGTAATTCATTACAAAGAAAAGCATTGGTGCTCCTGTAACCTAACACTGGCACAACACCTATTGTAACAAGGATATACCTTGACTTCCCAATGTCAATTTCTAATATCAGCATGTTTATATCCAAAATTTTAATGCTGGCACTCAGATCACATACATAGTTTCAGGTATTGCAGGTTTATCTCCTTCAAATGAAAACTTCTGCAAGATGTTACTATGGCTTCTGCCTTAGTCTTTTAAGAAATGTTCACACTTCACTTACGATTCCTTCAAGAAAGTAGTTAGGTTGTATTTCATCATCCTTTGTCTCTCACACATTTTCAAGTTATGCCCAAAAGGACCCAATGTCACTAACAAAACAATCTAGTGTTGATGTGACAGAAGTGCAAGGTGCCCTTTTACTCTCACAAGACAACTTGTGAACTGCTGTCAACTCCAAGACACCAAAAACAACATGCAGCTCAAAGATGAGTACAATAATGGGATTCAAGTGAGGAAACATTTTCACAGAAAATACTTATATGGATCACAGTAAGGTCAATTTCTGCGAAGAAAACTCCTAGAAGTGAGGATACATGCTGTCCAGTTTGATGAAATTCAAACAGAAGGCATAGTTTAAATTACTTGCACAGAACTTACAATCCTAAGGCCTAAGATATGACCCAAATTTGCCCAATGGAAACTCTCTGCAAAGTAACATCTCTACCTTCCTTCTTTCCTGTGCTTTTGTCAGTTGAGTCAGCTGACACCTTATGAATTTCCCTGCAAATTCCAGACAAAACACTGAAACTTGAGGATAGTTTTCTATACAAAACACATGTTAGGAACTAAGAATCTGAAGTTCTTCCCATCAGTTAGACACTAGGACAGCAAAAGCATGATTCTTCTAAGTCCCTTGCTCCTAGGACATGGCTAGGCATGCTTCTAATCAGCTTCTGGCATGTATTTTATTAGTAGTTCTTTACTACAACAAGTATAAAGTCTTTAATTCCTGCTCCATTCTAAATTCTTTTCAATTGAGATTCTGGACAAATTCAATCCTCCAATCTCCTTTCAAGCTGCCACTAGAGCCAGTCCTGTCCAACGTGTGTACACATTTTCTTTTAAAACAAAAGCAGAGAAGACAACTCAAAGCAAAACTTCAGAATTTTTTTACTCTACTTTTTGTTTGAGTCCACAGAAATACACCACCAGTTTGCAGCAACAGAGCTCCAGTACTTCTCTTATTATTTCCAACATCACTGTAAAGATAAGGAATAAACTCTCATCTTCCTATCCTCCATGCTTCAACAGGACAATTATTTGTAAGCAACTATGCACCAAAGTTTCTCCATCTGACTTCCTATTAATAAGCAAGCTCTGCAGAAGACTCAGGAATCCTTTAAACATTACTTTTTAAAGTAAGCACCTTCTACAAAAGACTTGCAGGGCTCTACAGTGAGTGCACAACCTGAAGTGTTCCGCTCCTGAAAGATGCTCTGCAATCTCTGAAAACACATCCAAGACAAGAGGCAGCAGCACTGAAATACTGTTTTCATGCTCAGGAGATTTTCTGAAGATTTTGATTAAAGTTTTTCACTTTTCTTTATATCTTTTCTTTAGATTTTTGGAGGAAAACTTGAGTATACTTTGCAATTCACAAAATAGGGAAACTAAGATTGTCATTGCATAACATCTTAATTCAATCACTGAGTAGATTATAAATAAATTCATACTCACTTTCTCTACATATCCATGCCATTATTCAAGTGACATGCAGTTTCAGGCAAACAGGGCAGCCCAGATTTCAGCAGTCTTCTGCTTTTGAGAAGTGTTTAAAATGTTTTTAATTTAATTACCAGCTAAATTTGTGTAAATGTTGGGATATAATACTAATCAAGCACAGCTTTTGCCTGCAAATGCAACATGCAGCCTAAGGAACCGTAGTGTTTGGACAAAGCTGTCATGGAAAAGCTCTCAGCATCCATGTTTTGGAAATGCTGATTTAGTATTTTTTTGCAGTTCTGTGTATTATTCAACAAACAAAATTCAGATAATGTAAAGTGAATAAGATGATGCAAGTGTAAGCTAGCACCCACCCCTCTCCACATTGGTATTTAATATACAGCCAGCAAGTGTAAAAACACAAGGCTGCTTTGTTCTTACTGAGTTAAAAATATTCAAATACAGAAATATTACCTGGACTGTTTACAAAGCCTATCCAGGAGAAAAACACCAGATCAATCACCCCAGAAATCCTGCTTTAAAAATCAGCTTTTTAACCAAGCCGGAGAATTTCACAACAGATTGAAACTTCTTCTCTAATTAAAATCCAAACATCGGACTAATAAACCATTTTAAGGATGAGATCTAGGTGCAGACAGAAGATACACAGTCATGCACATGAAGTACTTTCCTGTGTAAGAGCCCAAATAAAAGCCTGACGGCAGACGTGGCACCTTTCTGTAGACACTGCCCTTTTAATCCAAAAAATATGGTTAAACATTGAGACAAACTGTAGTTGAACATAGGAAAATAGGAGAATATCATCCCAGCATCCGAGAACATCTGTTTGGATTAACGACTTTGGGTGTATGTAACAATCTGCAGCCCAAGTGGAGAAAGGCTTGGATGGGGGGAGGGAGTGCATTTGTATTCTTTCCTCTGCCCCAGTGAGATCAGCCTTTTAGCATTTTTGGCATTTGTAAGCTTCCCAGATTTAGTCTTGCAGTTTTTCTCCATGCAAAGCAAAGCCAGACCCCCTACCTGCATTTTTTTTTTCCCAGTGCTTGTTATCCCAAACTTTTGGTATTCAGGACACAGTTTTTCTGCCATCTTCACAACTGGCTACAGTGTTTTGGTCAATTCTACATGGATGATTAAAGTTCGGAAAAAAATAGCTTACAGAAATAATCTCTATGCACACAGTTCATAATCTCAGAAATAACTACTGCACACAGTAACTCAGTGCTACATACAAGCAATCTAAAATTCACTGAAATTCCTCTATTCACTTCCTAGATTATTCAGATAATCAGCACTTAACACGGTTTAAGTAAAGGTCCAGTAAACAGCAACACAGAATACTGTATTTGATAAATATCTGGACTTGGCCATAAATCCAGAGAACAAAGATTTTGCAGAAACCATGGAAGAAGCATCATCTTAATTCAGCCCTGGAAATGTTCTAGAATTTGAAGACACAGCAACAGCACGAACTGGCTTTACACTGAAACAGATTACTGCAGTCCCTACTTATTTCTACACCTTGGAACAGTCATGTCCATTTCTCTTGAGTTCTGCTTTTTAGATTTATTTTTATATTTCTTTATTTCTAAACTCCAAACAGCACAGAATATGGATACTGACACCATACCTATTTGAACTCTTCGTATCAACTGCAAGTCTCAAATGATCTGAAAGACTGGCTCTTTACCCAGCAGCTCCAGCTGTGAGTGGAAACATTTGCTGCCAGGTTTTACATTCCTACATTCCAGGACTTGCAGATTCCATCTGCATTTCAAATTACCCACCTTGAGACATCTGATAAAACTTTCAGAAAGTCATATCCCTAATCTGTATTAAGACTGAATTTCATTTTATTCACACAATCAGTAAAACTTGAAAAGTAATTAAGAATTGCAAAAGGACATCCCATTATTTGTTTTGGCTTAAAGAAAACAAGAGAAGTGACATTTAGAAGCTACACTAAACAAGCCTGCAATAACAGCTTTGGAGTTAATATCAATTTTGGGGCTCCCCTCCAAAAAATGGGAAGATGTTGAAGTGGAAGTGATAGAAGGGATGAACACTATTAAGAATCCAGATCATCTGAACAGTGAAAGGAAGGTTAGAGAAAATTTTGTTCAGTTAAATCCACAAGGGAATTTGGACTTCCAACAAATTGGCTGGTTATCAAAAAGTGATATAGAAGGTGTTCTACTGTCCTACAACAACTGAAAACACACCAAACACTACAACAGGACACATAAGGTGACATGTAGCTGACTTGCAGCCTCAACATAAATGCCACAACATTTAAGTAATGTGGGGTATCTAAAGCAATAGAAGCAACATGAATTCAGAAATTAGGTTGTCACTGCTTTACTGTTTTAGTAGTGAATATCTACTGCACAAGGAGTAATTAACAACTCTGGAAGACTGGACTAGCAGACATGAGACGAAGAGACATTTTACGAACACCTTATGCAAGTGTTTGATTAAAACACCCCACCAATAATGTATCACTTGAACTTATGCATACCATAGAATAAAATTTCATTACCCTTTGCCTCTACACTATGCAGTTAGAGGATTGTTTCACCTGCATTCTAGCCCAGAGGTATTTTTCATTGACTAAAGGGAGCCCCAGTCCTGAGCTGCAGCAGAGGTGCAACACGCAGCACTTCTGTAGCAGGAGAGAGAACTTATGCATCCATGTCTTCAGTCTGAAGCTGATCCCCAGCGTAAAAACCTAGTTATTCCTTTTTTACTGCCAACAAATAGGAGACGTTCTGTACAGCACCAGAAGTGACACCTCTGGCAAATCTGAGAAGCAATGGACCCATCATTTGAAAGGATTCTCAACAGTCAACTACAGATTGAAGAGAGTTAACTAATTTTTTTTACACTGAGAGCCTAGAACATATTTCTAGGAGCAAACATATTTGATTTCTTGCCCCTAGATATGATGAAATTGACTCTCAGTTTTCACTTTATAAAACAGAGCCTCTGACAATTATTGATCCCTCTATTTCTTCATTTTTTTTGGTTTGGTTTTTTCCCCCCAGGTAAAACAATATACAAAGCAATACTCTTGCTAAAGCAGAAGGTTTGAAAGCCTTTCGTAATTTGAAACTTCAATTACACTTCATTCTTTCCCAATTACTTTCTTATCTATCAGAAATTCTAGTTTAATACAGCTTTTCAAATTAAAATTCACCTCATAATGATGAATTTCTCGTCTTCAAAGACAAAAGAGCTAAAACTTTGGGGTTTTGTAAGCAACCAAGTAACACAACAATACTTTTGTTCAACTATCTAACACAGTATTCTGATGTCTCCACCTGAATTTTTGGATGTAACAGCTACTTTCTGAAATGACTAATTTGGCAGATTGCCCTGGAGTCACTCCATGCTAACTTTAATAGGAAAAATAATTCAAAGCTTTGAAACACAACAGAATGTTGTGTTAACTATTTCCACAGCTTAATGTAGAATGCTGAAACTTCCAGTCAAACAATTAAATACATTTTCCTCACCATATCATGTACATAACTTAAAAATTACTATCATGACATGTACATAACTTAAAAATTACTATCATGAGTATTAGTAGCACCTTAAACATGCATGCATGCACTAGTTCTTTAAAGAATCAAATTATATTTACGTTAATCTCAGGAAAAACAAAAGTTATTTTGCTTCATATATATACAGCTGAAAGAGTGTGAACTGGTGTTAGACTTGCTCTTGATCTGGGTTTATGGTGTCCTTGTACTTTCTGTACCCAGTCAAGCAAGAAGCAAAATGAAATTTCACCAGAATCAATTTACAACAGTTTCTAAGCTTGATAATGGTGGCGATTATAGTATTATTTTAAAAACTCACAACTAATTACCTATCATATATCAACCCGTGAACACCATATTCTTTCAACTTCCTCCTGTTATCTGGGTCATTTGCATCATCACCCCATGAAAAAATAACCAGGCCTTTGGATATGGCCCGTGTAATAAATGCTGGATTCCTCAGCAGATCTTCAGAATGCACATTAATTCCCTGAAATACAAAAGACTTCAATTAAAATCCATGTTTCTGAAACACATCAGCTTTTTAAATCTTTTGACACTAGCAGCTTCTTACCATTTTATCCATAATAATAAAAAAAATTATTTAATACAATTAGAGTTTATTTATAGTGCTATTTTCAAAACACTGTATAAAAAAGATTTGAAACTATGAACTTTTTTTGACAGTTACCCAATCTTAGTGTATTTCTTTTGTGAGGTTAGTTGCAATTTAAAGCATTAGTGTCAAAAATGATAGATTTAAAACAAGCAGTAATAATTTAGTTTGATTTTAACTTGTCAGCTTACCAGCAAGTTTTCAAACTGTGCAAAATTAATGGCAATTGGAGTTGTGCGAGATCGGAGATCCATAAGCTCTGGATAGAGTTTAGATTCCCCTTGGGTGAGAAATAACACAGGATACTTGTTTTGCTTATGTCGGATCCTGTCAGGAAAAAAGCCCACAAGTAGAAAATGAAAAAAAAAACGAAAAAATAAAAATTTTATCTTACTGTTTTGAGGGGAATTCTTCTCTTTCCTGCATGTTCTTCTAGTTCCTAGCTGATCCAAGGAGATGGTCCCATAGTTTAGCATCAAACTGTGTGACAAACTGCTCAAATGAGTCCTTTTGCACTACTGGAGATTAACACACATGTTCAGGGAAGCTAGACTTGATGTTGAACTCATCCCCACATCCTCAAAATGTTTATATATAATCTCTGAAGGCCATTTAATTCTGTAATTTTCTTTTTAAATGCACAGATTCATGGATGATCATGAAGATCCACAATAGGAATTTCTTAACATGGTTAACATATAGTCCCTAACCTTACTAATGCATTTTTCAAACTGGATACTGAAACAAGATGATTTGCTTCTAAGTTAAGCTTGCACACCCCTTAAGTATGGCTAAAAAGACTTTGGGACACCAGAAGAAACTATTTTGTGTTGTGCTAAGAAAGAGTGAAGCATCCAAAAAGGCACTTGACAAAACATCTACTATGACTTTGTTCTGCTATTTTATTTTTGGCTCATTTCAGATGGCCAAGTGGTCTCATTTCAGTTCCCAACTATTTTGGCACCCAAATTTTATGTCTAAATAAAACACCTGTTATTTATTTCCTGGTGTGTATTTTTAAATATGAAGTCAATTTTACCAAATAAAAATAAATTTCAAAAACAAAGTACATTATTTCTCTCTTCTTAACTTACATTGTACAAATATCTGCATGAAAAGAAGAAAACACAATTCTTCTTTCTCCAGCATTCATCAGAACAGTTTTCAGAATAATATCTAGAAAAATGTTCATATCAAAGTAAGTTGACAAGTTGCCATCCCACTGTCCATCCTAGAAAAAGAAAGCACAAGTTTGAGTCACTTAAATTAATACTTACTAAAATTATTTTAACCAGCAATGGTCTCTCAGTCAACCTGAGCAAAGTAAGAATTCAGCCGGCCAGTCTGAACACAGAATCAATCCTTCGGTCCGTTAAATGCTGGTTACAGCTCTCCAGGACTGACAGCCTGAGAGGTGCAGCTGAATTCTCACAGCAATGAAATTCACTGAAAAATTCTGTCTCCCCATCCAAGGAATGCATTCCTAGGAAGCCTATTATAGCTTCAAAAACACAAAGAAATTCCCTGAAGAAGCTACTCCCTGTTATTTTTAGCATATTGACTTCCACCTACCACACTCCTTAGCTTCCTTCCCTCACTCCAGGCTTCCAATCCCAGGCTTTACAACCACTTCCCTCTGGACTGAGTGCTGCACAATCCAGCTGAGTCTGCAACCCTGCTGACTAGAAGGAAGCAACTGCTTGCATTACTGCAGCATGTTGTAGCTGCTCCTGTACTGGGCCAGGAGAGGTTGAATTTCTCAGGACTTTCCTGCCTGCCCTGTTTTGATCTGTTGACTTCAAAGAGAGTCTCCTACCAAAAGCAGTATGAGCTGCATTATGACTCAATCCTATAAATACTTTTCATCATTTTAAGAGTAAGTCTGTCATTTGTTGTAGTGGTGCTACTATACCTCCCAGTTTAAAAACAACACATTATTTAAAAAAAAAAGGTATAAAAATCCACAAAAATTATGCCTTTGCGGCTCATAAATTGTCACACCAAATTACAAGCTTTAGCTGTGAGAATGTCAAAGAACCAAAGTATATCACGTGTATGTTTATTTACCCTTTGTTGGGAGATCCATTTTATTTCTATGTTGAATCCAACATCTTTAGAAACAGACTCCAAGACCTGAAAAAAATTTTACTATGAAGAGACCCCATAGCAAAGGAGGAAAACAAAGCACTATGAGGGTGATTGTCGGGAGAACACATTGGAATTTAATGCTAATGGTTTCTAACACTATAATTAAAAGTCCTAGGTTTTTAACATTTTATACAACACACATATACACCCCATTTCTACTCCAACTTAAACTTAATGAATACATAAAAGTGAATAAAATCTTACCAACAAGATTTTGACAAGATACACGAGTCAATTCACCTTAATACATGTAAGAAATGCCCCATTTGTACTTGTAACGACAAAAATGTTTTTTCTTTCTCCAGAAAATTCTTTTGAATGCAAAAAGCATCTCAAGTATGAAATCTGAGAGCTTGCCATTATGGTAATAACAAAAGTTCTTTCATGTGAAATTTCTGTAAAGAATTATTTGCAAGGTGATTTCAAAAGATGGAGCTAACTCGAACTAATCCTAAATGGAAACACACTGGAAATTCACTCAACACTTCTCAATGTCTGGCTCTGAGAGATGGCCAAGACACTGTGAGGAACTACCAAAGGCCAGGTGTGGTTTCTTTCAAAATAGAAACAAAACTGTCAACGCATTAACAGGCAATGCCCACATGTCAACTAGCTGTAAAACTGAGTGCACCCTGAGCTACACAGCTAGGGCTCATGAACTGAAGCTTGAAATACACACAGACTGTTACCTGTAAGCACTAAAAACCCTCCCGTGTCCAACAATAAAACCCCTGTTCTCAGTTCCAGCGTTGATACCAGAGGCCTAAACACAAAAATCAATATCCCTTGCTATGTGTGCAAAGCTGAAAATAAAACACAGGTCTTCATGTTCCCCAGTCATCTTGCTCTATACTCACTACTTACTCTTTGCAGAGAAGGAAATGGCTGCATCTCAAAAGCAGAGTTCTCTTCCTCTTTAAACGATGCTGGAAAGAAATATAAAATATTGAATTAAAACAGAAACATAGTCCCAGTAATGCCAGTAAGAAAAGACTAGCTCAAAATCGTAAGGCCTTTAGGAGTGAAAAATGAAATCAGGTCTCCCTTTTGATTACCTACACCTTTTCCTCTGACACTGACATACTCCCATTATGGTGTTGGCAACTTCTGGTTTTGAATTTAAAACCTTGCCACAATACATATCAGAATGGCTTCTCCCATTCCTTACCACTTCACTTAGTGAATTACATCTTTGGCTTTTTGTTTTTTTAATCTTTTCTTATACAGGTAGGATGCATGAAATAATTTGCTGTCCCTACAAAGGGGATAATTAAGGCCAAAAATTACCAGCACTGGTAAGACATCCTACACCAGTTAACAAAGTTCTTGTCAGCAATTCTGAAGAGCTGAAGGTACAGCTGGAGAAGTATGAGATGGAAATGTTAGTGGCAATTTTGTTATGATTACTCAGAAATATATATTGATCTATCTATTTGCCTTCTACCCTTCTGTCCCTGCTTCCCAAGGGAGTGACTTCTTTTCAGATACTTCCTTCCCAGTAAAGAATTCTACAGCGTGCACAAAACTAACTAGATAAGCATTTAGAAATGTTCAGGACAAACGTGATTACAACAAGCAACCACAGAATTTATATAATAACATGATAATAAATCAATCCCAACACTCTTCCAAACTAGTACATACCATTGTGATCTTTTACTTTCAGAGCCGTCACGTGAGCCAGCTGAAGAGCATAAGAGCAACATTAACACTCCACCCACATGCTCCTACATGTAAAACGTAACTAATTTTGCTTGTAAATAGTTTTGAAGTTTAGAAGTCTATTACAGACACAGTTTCAGTCATTTGTGAAAGAATGAAAGACATACTAGCACACATCACAATTTTCTTTCATTCTTTGTTTTAAAGATTTCAAGAAAAGCTCAAAACCAAACTGAAAACATGCTCAATGGAAATTCAGAAATCATGTTAAGGGTAAATCCATACAAACTATAATCAATGTGATTATAGATGTGAAGAAGTCTGAACATTAATCCCTCCATTGTGTTTCAACTCAGTGCAGAAGGTTGACCTGTTTTATATTACAGTCATACATACTAAGCTACAATCAGGCCAAATACAGCCAACTCCCTTGCTCCATTCAAATTCTCTCTCTACAAAAAGGAGCAGACCAAATAATACTAAGTAAAAAGAATCATAAGGTTCTTGGACCAATCAGATTGTTTCCTTGACTGAGAGCAGGTATCTCAGCAGGGATGACTGAGGGCAGCTATCTTCAGTAGCACACTCATCCCCGGACTTTTTCTTATCTAGACGGAGCACTTCTGTTTGGAAGTTAGAGTAGTTCAACATAGTCCCTTTAACATTTGAATATTAGATACCATATTTCTAGAGGATAAAAGTAATTACAAGTTGTAAAAATGAAAAAAGTATTTTTCTTGGAATTGCCTAATTGCTCTGCTTGTACAATTTTTAAGACTGTACTCTCTCCAGCTATCTATAGTTACTCCCAAAACCTCCAAGCTTCATACATAATTTGAAATTCTCCACACAGAATATTGTACTAGCCAAGGTAACAATACCTTTAATAACTGCAGCTGATCAAATGTGAGTTCTTTGACTGCAATCTCAAACAGTTCCAAAGGCTCTGTATCCAGTTTCTTTGAAGAGAACCAACACATAATTAAGCATCAATGAAAACAACGAAAAAAACCTACACACTTTCTATATAGTAGCATTATGGCAATTAATGTTTCCTATTTTATTGATAAAGATACAAGTGATATCTTATGACTAAGATGATCAGTTTTCACTAGACAATACAGGCACTTAAAAGCATAAAACAGGTGTCAATTTGGAAAAAAAAAAAACAAAACCAGTATTTGGTCTTTCATGCAAGTCAGAGGCTTTAAAGTTCTTTCTTCTCAAAATGTTAGCATAATTATTCTGTAAAAACTTGCTTGGTTAATGTATTCCAGAAAGGTGTTTGCAAGTAAAGAAATGCAGTAAAAAATATTCCAAGGCAGTTCAGTTTTCTGCTGTTTATCCAGTATCTCAGAAACTAACAAAAAAGATAAATGTCCTGGGGTAAAACACACAATGACCACTCCCAAAATAAAGATCAAAAAAATTCTGTCCATTTCTCATTTCCCCTCTTCACTAAGAAAGTTTTTCTGAGCAAGACAATACTGAGTGAAGATTCACTGAGGGGAATGAATATTGTGTAAGTTCAATTTCCACAGCTGTTCATAACTAAGCTTCTTATGAAGTGCAATACTGCAGTGGCTGTGGGAGTTTGAAGACATGAGACAGTGCCAAGAAGACAGAGCAGAGTGCTTTGCAATCTATCTCTGGATTCATTCCACAACTAGGAGGGAAGATAACCAAAACAGAAGAGAATGTAAATATACAGGCCTGAGTATAAGAGAGCCCCACAGGCAGAGTACTTTTTTCATCCCAAGCTTAAGTTAGAAAGCAGCTAAATAGTAACTACAATGTGGGCTTGAAGAGTGCCAAGCCATGCATCTGAAATGCTGTTGCTACAACATCAAAAGGAAAAAACTCAACTTCCCTACTCTATGCACAAAGTAATGCTGCATATTTATTCCCATTGCATCCCTTGAGTCCCCAGAAGTACTTCTATGAGTGCTTGACATTTTACATTTCTAGAATGGGCATATTTATACATAAAACACCGATATTATCTTCTTTACCTTTTTCATGGCCATGCAACATGTGAGATCGTGGTATACTATAGGCACATGATCTTTAGAAAGATGTACATCAAATTCCACATATGCCGCTCCCTACAGAAAATTAAAAACACACAGAACAAAACAAAAGCCCATTAAAGGACTACAGAACTTCATGCCAGTACTGTCAAGTATTCACAGGTCCTGGACATCAAGCAGAAATTAAATACAACTGGCTGTTACCAGTTAAACCATGTTTAGCAATGGATTATTAATGATGAAAAAATATGGCAAATTATTTTAATTACCATAATACAGACATATGTATGTATCTATCTTGCCTAATCCTGTAAACCCTCTAGAGTAAGATTCAAGCCTCGTGAACCTGATTACAGAGAAAGACTAAGATGATATTTTTAGACACAAATGTTTTAAACACAGATGACCTTGAGGCATCTTCCTCTCTCCTCCCCACCACCACACCAAGAGACAAGCCAAGGCTTTAGGGAGACATCCCATGTAGGAACAAACTTATGGAGTCACTAGTGAGTAACACAATAGCAGTGTCCTACAATCTATGCAAGAGCAGAAATAGCTGCATTCAGCATTTTCCTGCCCTTTTCAGCTGTAAGTGGTTTTAGGCTTTAAAAAAAGGAAGAAAGATCCAAAAACTTTAAGTACAGTCTTTTGAAAAAGAGGGAGTACCAGAAAGAAAGAGAAACACAGTAACAGGTTTGGGGTTTTTTTACTTATATTGACTGACTACAAATCATTCCTTTGAAGGCCTCCAAGAACACCATTGATAAAATTATCACTCTTGACACCCACTTTTTCAACCAGCACAAAGAGAAAATAGGACATTTTTCAGCCATTTTCTCAGCAGAAATATTTTCAGAGTGGTGGCTTTCAGCCTTTTCAATCTGCAAATAGATGAAAGCATTTCTCTGGTGATGCTGCTGCTGACTTCACAGCAAATTTCTGCCTCAATGCCTACTTCTTGTGAGTGTTTTATAAACTGTCTATAAACCTGTAGTGTCCATGCAAGGCCTAAGAATTATTGTTCAAAACAGTAATTTAGTAACTATGGTTTTATTCAGTGATTAAGATTACTGAAGGAAATAAAAGTGATCACCATCAAATAATTTAGGCACATAGAGCTACTATCTCCCAAACTGGAAGTTCTGTCAGGATTTCAAGTCTTCACTGCAGCAAGCACCAAAACAAAGATTGGTTTATTCTACCAGCTCAGCTCCCAAGTCACATTTTCAGACAGAAAGCTTCAGTACACAGCAGTCCCTGAGCAATACCTTTGCCACCTGAGAGGATGCTGACAGATTCAAGCCATGCCAAAATTTTACTTATTTGTTCAAATTGTCTGCACAGGGTTGAGATTAAAATTCTCCCTGCATTAGAATACCACCAGAATATGCTAAATAGAAGTTCTGATTTTTTTTAAGGGACTTGAGAATGAGAGTCTAATCTACTATTAACTTCCCATAACTCAGGCAATTTCCCCAGTGATTTTATCAAATTTACATCAATGCAATTACCATTCACTATATTGAATCATGCAAATTAAGCATACAAGCCAACCTAGGTTGCACTAGACAAGTCCTATGTGTATGAAAATGTGTGTACATACATGACTAGCAGCGCTCCTCAGGGATGCAATGGTGTTCTCTTGAACTTTAGCAAGCCTGAAACAACAGCCAAGAAAAAGAGTTTGTTAGATGCAGTATAGCACAGAATTGAAACAACAGAAATACAAATCAGAAGCCTTTGTTTTAGAGAATACCCACAACTTGATACTGAAGTAAATGACTATGAATTGGAGCTTTTTAAACTGTTTGCTTCCTCAACCGATGTCACAGACACGAAACAATTTCCCCAACGTAAAATGCAAACAAACTTACTTAGCTGTTGTTGTAGAATTCCCTGATCCCCTATGTCCAACATCCAGAGTTGTTCTTGGTTTCCAGTATTTTGCATATGAAGCCTGCATATCACAAGTGTATCCCTGAATTGGTTTGATAATTATGTAGTCCACTGCAAGAAAAACAGCAATGCTTCACATGTCAGTAAACAGCAGATGGCTTTAATAAAGTTATCTGCATCTGTTGTAGGTATCAACCATACCTCTAACTTTTCCAATTGTCTTCCTTGGATTTCTGCTCATAATAGCAAGTGTTAGAATTCCAGCACTCTTTCCAAGTTCTGCAATTGTGGATGACAGGAGGCAGGCAGAGCCTACGTGACCTGGAAGCACATCATCTTGTACTACCTTCTCACCTAAATCTTCCTAAAAACAGAACAAACAAAAACCCAAAACCCCTACTATTAGATGTGAGTGAGAATTCTAAACAAACTCTTCTGACTTGCTCCTCAGGACACAAGTTTCTTGTGTGTTACACAGAACACTCATTTCAGCTACAATTGTTTAATGTGAGTTAAGAATTCAGGAAAATGAAAATTTTGACAGAAATCTATAAAACTCGTATTTTTGACATCCCTTACATTTGATAAGTTTTTCAAATAAAAATAGCATGCATGGAATAGTCTGTCTTCTAAAATGCCCAAGTCCTGTTTAGAACAAAAACTAACTGGAATAATATTTATGCTTAAAATGCTAAAAAACATGGTATGCATTTGCAGGGAAGAACTAATATACAGAATGTGCACTTGACCATAGTCAAGACCAGGAACTATGAAGACACTTTACAATTATGACTGTAAGTGATCTTGAAGGCATTTTCAGACCAAAAAGAGAATGCCTGAAAAAACCTTACTCTGTGTAAGTTGCTTTCTTTTAAAAAGAATTTCAAATATTAACATCTTAAGGGGAAAAAATAACAAACACAGTAGTGTTTGTTGCAAAATAACGGACACAGTAGTGAGAATCCAGTTTTAATCTGCATGAGTTAGTTCAGAGAAATCTCTTTTCCTTATAATATAAAAATTTAGATTCAATAATTTGTGATATAACCAGTTCATATACACACTGTACAGGTTGAAGCAGGAGAAGCATAACTTACCTCTGATAAAGGATTAGTATCAAGCCAACCTAACAGTATGCAATACTGCACACAAACAGATTCAATTCTAATTTTTACTGACTTCTAAATAAGCAGAACTGAAAAACTTCCTGTGTTAAATCAAGAAGGCTCACAAAAACCTTTCAATAAATATGCTGGGAGCCACTAGTCTCATACTTGTGTAAACAAATCCAAAAGATCAAGAACATCAGGCAGTATCTCTGTTTCAACAGTGAAATCTTCACAATAATTGACTTGAGCTCCAAAATGCAGACTGGAGTTGCTAGGGGTAAAGAGACATACCTCAAAAAAATCAAATATTAATTCCAAGTTATCAGGCTCCATGGTTTGTATTGTGTATTCTAACCATCGGTCTGGCTGCAAAGCATAGCCACAGTCTGGCTGAGTGTGCCGACATTTGTAGTCATCATTACTGATTAAGGAGAACTCCACTGTGTTTGCCATTTTCTGAGGGACAGTAGGGGATGTCTTCTCTTGGCCCTCTTCATCATCATCCTTCTCTAGGCCTTCTAGGGTCAATTTTACTCTACTCAACCAGAAACAGAAAACAAATGGTTAAATCACTGCAGCACCTTTGTGAATGATAAAGATTTAGGAAGAAGCTTGAGCAGGAGCTCATACAATGTAAGAATTCTTTCAACTCCACCATTCACAGAACAGCACTGTATACAGCAGGTCCTCACATGAGCAAGAGTTTTCAGCCATTGTCTAAATCCTATTTTAGTCAGATTTCAGTGCTCAAGTCACTGCTAAAAGCTGAACCTGGGTAAATATAAAACTACTAGTGGTCTGAGAAGCAGTACTCCACCAGACTATTTGGGCTGCCAAACAGACAGCCTTCCTGTACGGATTGACACCCATAATGCCAACGGGCTAATGAAAAGCACTGAAAACAGCAGTCATCATCAAGATCAAGACTTGAACATTGGTGACTGCTGATATGTCTCTCTGATAAGGCAGGTAAGTATACTCTAATAGACATAAGTAATATAGGTGGAAGTAATTAAGTCCCTTGAAAAATCCTAAATGAGCATTTAAACTGAATGGATTTCTGAAAAATCCTGGATGGAGACGCATAAGCCTCTCTGTAAGACTCAGAGTCCTTTATCATACGGAACAAGCCTTCCAGACAAAATGAGTAATGTCAGGAATGTAAGTATATATGGAGTAAACCAAATCCCTTCCTGCATCATAGACACAGCAGATGAGATACAGGATTATCATTAATAGATGCCAAGTCACCAGTAAAAGTGAAGTCTTATCTCAAAGAAATAATTACAATCATAGAAATCTATTACACCAAGTCCACATTGAAATATATCCTCATAAAAAAAGAAAAGAAGTCACAACACAGGTACTCCAGAAACTTGAAAAATGACACTGCCAGAGCAACAGTCACAGAAACTACTGGACAGATCCAATATTTTAGCACAGACGATGTAGTGAATGCATCTAGCTTATCAAGTTTTATTTCAACCATTTAATTTATACATGAAGCTGGCTTCAGAAATTGCTCTCCCTACCTGCTATAACATGCAAGGAAAAAAGGCAAAGCTGTAGAGAACGCAATGTAAGTATTAACCCTTCCCTCGTCAGCAAATCTGGAATTGGTGGGAGGGGGAATCAAAACCGGAAAAAAAGAAATAAATCAAGTGTAACAGATCCATGGAATGGTTTGGTTTGGAAAGGATCTTAAAGATCATGTAGTTCTAAGCCCCCTACCACAGACAGTGACACCCTCTTGACCAGGTTCCTCCAAACCCCATTCAACTTTGCCTTGAGCACTTCCTGGGATTCAGCACCTACAACTCTGTACAACCTGTGCCTGTGCCTCACTACCCACACACTGAAGAATGCCTTCCTCATATCTAACCCTGTCCCTCTTTCAGGTTAAAGCAGTTCTCCCTTGTCCTGTTACTCCAGGACCTTATCTGAAGTCCCTCTTCAGCTCTCCTTAGGGACTGCTACAAAGGTTTCTGCAGAGTTGTCTTTTCTCTAGGCTGAAGAACACAGAATTTCTCATCTTGTATCCACAGCAGAAGAGTTCCATCCCCCTGAGCACCTTCAGGGTCTCCTCTGGACTCACTTTAACAGCTCCATGTACTTCTTATCCTGGGGGCCACAGAGCTGGATGCATTTCTCCAGGTTGGGTCTCACCAGTGCAGAGCAGGGGGCCAGAATCCCCTCCCTCTCCCTGCTGGTCACACTGCTGCTGCTGCAGCTCACAATGCACTTGGCCTTCTGGGCTGCAAGTCAGTAATGCTGGGTCACATGGAGCTTCTCATTACCAACACTCCCAAGCCCTTCTCCTCAGGGCTGCTCTCAATCCATTCTCCACCCTGTCTGTACTTGGGATTGCTGCAACTCAAGTGCAGGACCTTGCACTTGGCCTTGCTGAATCTGGTGAGATTGGAACCTCCTAAGCTCCTCCCCTGGATGGCATCCCTTCCCTCCAGTCCGACTGTACCCCTCAGGCTGCTGTCACCAGCAAACTACTGAAAGGACACTCCATCCTATTTTCCATGTCAGCAATACCACCAACTCCTGAGAGACACCCTCATCCCTGGTTTTCACTTGGGCATCAAGCTGCTGATTTCAACACCCAGAGCAACCACCCAGCCAAATCCTTATCCACTGCGTTCAACAGTGCAGTCCTCTAAACACCAGGGCTAAGATACTCATTTCTGACAGTTAACTGTGGAGTTACAGTAATACCTGCTTTTTGAGGCAACTCTGCAGAGAAAAGCCCCAAACTGATTTAAGCAAGAACCTAAGAACACTACAGTTTCAGCCAAAAAGCAAGAAACATCAAGACAAGTTTGAAGTAAGTATTTGTGCTTTAACACCTGGAAACCGGGCTATTAGCAACCCAAAATGAATTTAAAGGCTAAATTAATTAAGTAAAAAAAATATCACCAGTATTGACAATTAACATGAGGTAAATTGCATACTGAGATAAGCAGGCTCTTACCTAAACCTTGATGTTTTAAATTTCTTCTTAGATATCACTACAGGGGGTTTCTCAGAATAATGCAGACGTAGCCTTATTTCTGTCTGACATGTCAGCCACCCAGAATCCACAGTTTTAATACCATCTATCAAAAGCCAAACAGAAAGAAGACATTTTAGTAACTTTAGGGAGATCAAGGCAGTTCCTCTTGTCATCATCTTCCAGATAATCCTCCTTATCACCAGGCCTTAATCTACAGTAATGCAAGAAGTTGGGTGCAGCCTTTCCCCAGTCTTTCTGAACTACTCAGAACAGCCAACAGATACTGCTGTTGTCTGCTGACTTTTAAGGTGATTAAACAGGAACAGTGATCACGTGCAAACTATCTGCAGGACAGCTCTGAGTAACATTCCCTTGTCCTAAGATCTCTCAACACCTGGAGTAATACTGACAGGAACTCTGAAGGTTCATAAGCAATTAGAGGCTCCTTGCTCCTGATGAGATACAGGTGTGTCCATTAGCTCATCATAATCAGTGCCAGAAAAGCAGTGCAAGTCTGCAGGACAGGGTACAGCAACAGTTTTGATGAAAAGCATGGAGAATCCTCACCCTGAACATCAAAACAAGAGAAGCCTACAAGCAAGAGGACCAGAAATGCAAGCTGGGTGCTGAAGCAAACCCCACAGTTTTGAAGAGTTCGTAAAGAGCAAAACCCATCATTTGAGGAAGGTATGAGGGAAAAATGGAAAAGCTCGTAGACAAGATTTATGAGGTATGATGAAGTTACTTTCAGTCACAGAGGACTGAACATTAAGGTGGGTCAGAACTGCCAGAAGTGAGACATTTGTGCACACAAGAACATGAGATGGGGGCTTACAAGAACCTTTTGTCAGCTGCATCTCCAACTGAAGAGGCAGAGTGGGTACATTCAGTGTGAGTGGTTATGTTTTTCCAGGCATGAGGAGTTTTTCTAAGGGCTGGTATTAAGAGAAAGCTAAAACTATTCTGTATTTTCAGAAAATGCATGCTCAGGATATAAAGTTCCCAAATTTCAACCTTTTAGACCATCAGAGTGACAACACTTCAACTCTTCCTAGCAGTCTTTTATTAACGTTAGAAGGGATAACAGTGTGAATTCACAAATGCTGGATACAAAAGTAACTGTAAAAGCAGAGAAAAACTATCATAGGCAATTCGTCTCAAAACCTATAATCTGAAACATTTTCCAATTACAAGACTTAACCTTGTTTAAATTAAATTCATGGTAAAGAATAAAGGTTAACATATCTCACTTACTACAGATTCCAAACTCTCCATCGTCGACAGTAATTTCATCTTCTAGAATTAAAAGGAATGGTAAAGAATAGAGAAAGTAATTAGTATTCACATTTAAAAATCACTGCCAAGTTATATTAATTCTACTTTTCCACTTCACTTCTAAAAAGTGTATCTAAAAAAGGGTAGAAAAACTGAAGCAGGCAAAAGCAGCATGTTTTTTGCAACCTTTTATAAAGAATTCTCAATTCACGCTTTTTCTCCATTTCTGCATGAAAAAGAACAACCAACACACAAAATACCACATTTCACTTCAAGTAATCCGAACTGAGAATAAAAAGGTTGCATGATTTTCTGGCTTGCTAGTATTTTGCTGATAACTACATCCCACTAGTATCTAAGATGCTTTACTTGTCAAAGTAATGTCAAAAACATTAGATTTTCTTGCAAACATGTAAAAGAGTTGTCCTGCTGCACATTAAAAGCTTTTAAATATAGTCACAATTAAAATGCTTATCCTGTCCACATGACAGAAACCAACCTACCATGAAATATTGAAAATGCTCAGTTCACACTTAATTTTATCCTTACTCTTTATAAAGCATTAAGAACTGAAATCCTAAGGCACTAAGTAAATTCACCAGCATTAACAGAACTGTGATAGTCTAAAAAACCATATCTTTCTCAAAACATAAAACTTCACATAATTTTGCCTCAACAGTGGTTAACCTTCTTTTTTTTCCCCCTAAAAATCATTTGCCTCCTAACCTCAATAACCTCAGTCAACAATTTAGGATCAAGATGACCCAGTGCTAACATACTGTGTTAGCTACATTTTCTTAAAAACTGCTTATGAAGAATGGAGTATTACTTGGGAAAAAAAATCCCAACTGTTTGGAATGAGGTAATCTAAATTTAGAGATAAAATCTAGGCTCTAACAGAGGCTGCTTCTCTTACCAGTTACTGACAAATACAGAAATAACCTTCTTACAGGAATAGAAACACTACTCATTCAATAATTGAAATAAAAAAAAAAATTCAAAGGGAGAACAGAATGTGATCACAGTACTATTAATAAGTAACAGTTTCTTTGATACCACCTTCTTTCTAAAAGACATTTTTTCAAATAATTAGAAAGTTTCTTAACAAATGCGAACTTCTAAGTGTGGAGAAAATAATATGCTGGAAAAGACAGTGCATAAAACATGCCATAGCAGCATAAGAGGTCTAAACTACAAGCTACATTCAAAGGTTATTTCAGTCACTCTTAAACCTCAAACTTTTCCCCTGTTCAAAAAAGCATTAGTAACTTATACACAAGTTTGCATGCCACCCTCTCTTTCAGCAAAATACATTTCTGCTAAATTGCTGGGTAAATAAGTCCATTCATGTTTCTATTGTCATAAATCCCTCTACTTAAATTAGACTAATGAAATATTTTTGGTTTAAAATTTTACTATTTAAATAGTACTTAAATAAAAACAGCAGTGACTTCACACCCTCCCCCCTGTTTTCTTAAAAAAGATAATATGGATCCTTAGTCTCAAAGAATTAAACTTACAGAAAGTTATTACAATTCCAAATTAATAAAAAACCAGCCCACATAATCTTAAGAATGACAGCAAAGAATTTCACATCCACTCCATTTTGAAGCCACTTACGTATACATACGTATATATTTTGAGAGTAAGGCCCATGTTGTGAAAAAAAAGTCTATACCTCCCACACATTAATAAATTTAAGTATTTTTAAACTATAGCTATCAATCCCTTTAAACCAGTGTGCAGCACATCAGCAATCTTATGCATATGCCTCAAACAGATGCAGTTGATGCCCATACCTAAAGGGGTAATTGATCGTGGTTGTAGATGAGTCTCCCACGTGTGAACTATGACTTCGCAGGGACCATCGATAGTCTGTAATTTAAAAGTTAAATGTCTGCAATAATTTCTTTTGTTAGATCTGACTTTGTACCTATGAAGCTGTTTGGGATGGTTGTGAACTAAAAGATTTAAGGAAGTAACAGAAAAAGGAGAAGAAGAAAGAGAAGAGAAGAGAACAGAGAGACTGAAGGAAAAAGAAAGAAAACAGATGAGGCTTCTTACCCTTGCAACTGCTGATGACTCTGATGTGTTGTGAATACATATGACAAAACTTTTGACAGTCTGACATGGCAGAGAAGTTACATGGAATCATTAAACCTTTACTGCTAACAGATACTCTGCTGGACTACTTTAGTTTCCTTTTGGTACAAAAAAAAAATTAACTCGTTAAGAGTGTTCACTTTGTTCTCAAGCTACAGCAATAGTTTATGAAAAACACACTCCACATTTCTAATTCCAAACAGCACTCAGCATCTACTCATGCACATAGCAGTTGCAGGGGTGGGTTCTCCTTCAAAATTTGCCTTACTAAATTCAAAGATTATAAAACACAGTTATTTTAGTTGTGGTACTGGAAAGCAAGTTATTTACCTGCTTAATTAAAACATAAATAATTGATCCAATCAGCCAGCAATGAAGGCCTGCAGTCTGTTCCAGATGGAGCAGGATAAACTAGATTCTTTCATTAAAAAGAAATACTGTCCACCAAAAGAATACATTGGTTGACAAACATAGCCAAGACTTGGATAATCAGAACACAATCTCTTCTTTCAGAACAACTTAACTTTGAAATAGCTTTCTAGGCAAAAGCTTTTAGGTAACCACAACTTAATAATAGAGAGTACATGCCTCAGTCACCCTGAGAAGTTTCCCCTAGCATGGCACAGTTGTTACTATCAGATGTAAAAATCACTGTCAAATAGCTGCAATTTGTCATTTTGATGTTCTAGGGCCTAAGTAACTCCTATTTCCAAAAAAAAAAAAAAAAAATTGCTACTATTCCCAAAGACATGGAAACTTCAATGCCCACTCATCCCAGTACTTCAGGTTCTTGTTTAAACAGACTTCAGACCCACAGGAACATCCAGACAAGCTTCAAACTCAGCAGTAAAATTACACAGGACTGTAATTCTTTGTCCCATTACAGCTCACACAAATTCTTTACATGCAGATGGGATTTCTTGACATACACTGACCACATTTAATCTCCTATGCCTTTGGGTGAGTTAACAGCAAATGCCAAACATTTAACAAGTGCTCAGTAAGATGGGTTTTTGCTCTGTGAGTCTCAGCAAAAGCAACGTTCCTAATGCGTTCAGAGGCATCCACACTTAAAGGTCATGTCAGAATAAAACACATATGCTTAGTTATGCTTTAAAGACAGAATACATGTAAAATATAAATAAAATTATATTACTGCTTCCAGTTTATTCCTGTTACAGGACAGTTTTAGTTCCCAACTTCTCACTGCTGCCACAATGACCACCTTAGGATTTCTAGGAAAGTAAGTAATAAGTTTCTTCCCCCTTCTTTCACAGCACAGTGACCTTTGCCTGTCACAATGACAGTTTCTAAAGCTGCAAACCATGTCTGTCAGCAGGGAGGCTGCCATTTACTCCCACCATGCAGGCATGCAAGATCTCTGACAGCAGCTCCCACTAACAGGTACACAACTTTAGTTTGTGAACCTGGGCAATGCAAATCTTCCTAATGTAAATTAAGCTGTTTTCTACATAAGGAAAGCAAAGATTTTCCCTTGTAAAATCCCCCAATGTATTGTATGAAAATACAAATTTATTTCTTACACTACTGTAACTGTACATTCTAAATTTAGGTTCTAAAATTATGAATGAATTTGAACATTATCCCAACAGTAAGGACACCCTGCCAAATACACTCAGCACAATTTCCTCTCCTGAAAGGAATACAATGGACTGATTGTGCACTTAATCCTAGGAACCCTCAACATTTTCCATAGTAAGAGCCAAGCAAAGCTACCTGGAAAAAAAGGGCAATCGGTTAGAGAACAGGCACAGGCAACACTAAGAACCCTCTCAATCGTTTCTCAGACCATTTCTGAGTTCACAGGCATTTTAAAAACATTTTAATTACACGTAACAGAAGACATTGTTACAATGAGGTAAAAATAACAGTGTCATTTCTGTAGCATATACTGACCACATCTGAAAGGCAGCCCAGCTGAGCAGAACTAAATGATGTGTCATCAATACTAATAGCATGGTAATGTTGCCTAAAAGGAGTTTCTGGAGGATAGTCTTAAAAGGGTATCTATTCAAATGTCACATCAAGCATCTAACGGGCAGTACACACGCTGAGGTAAGTGGCACTGTGATCTTTTACTACTAATACAGGCACTTTCGGTTTTCTAAATAGCCAACGCAAACACTGTGTGCTTGATCTTGATTAGTTGAACATCTGATGCAATTTTAAAGCTGTTAAAGGACATTCAAGAACTTTCTTTAAAAATCAAGTCCTCTTCCATTATGAGAAACTGGGGCCTCCCTCCCCAGCAATCATTAGACACTTTTGAAATGAAGGGTAAAATGCCTATCTAGCATAATGGCTCAGAGGTGCAAAGCAGATGTATCATCTGCATGAAGTGCCTGGGTACTCAATGATGAAATAATGAAAACACTTCTGTGGATGTTTCAATGGTGATTTAGGAGATCAGTTCTAAGGCTCCTGTTTTAAGGCAACACAACAGAGTAGGCATTAGAGGGAGGGGGAAAACCCAAACAAATCTTAAAAATGCCACACAAACACATTTATCCAAGTGTACTTCACTAATTAAAAATGTTTCAAGAATGATAATCTACTTTAATAATATGAAACAGCTAAATTAGACTTAATTGCTAAAGCTACATTTCTGATAAAAATCTCTCTGGATTTCTGTACCATGTAGAGACAGTAATTAAGCACTAAACTGAGTAACTAAACCATTCAGCCATCATCTCTAACTTGCAAGGCAGCAGCACATAAAAGTCACCCGGCAGGAAATGCTGAGCTCAGTAGAGATCTTATAGCTCTAGTATTTCCAATAACAGTTTCATACACAATCTGCTATGATAATTCTTTCGTTACCATCACAACAACCATGGGTTCTTAACCGGTAAAAAGCTTTCCTAAGGCATTAATTACTGAGTCTAGGTCTAAATTTTACCTTTATTACTATAATCAAGGCACTAAATGGAATTATTTACTTGCACTTTAAAAAAGTAAATTTAACTCTCATTTGAAACCTCTGTAATTAAGCAGAAAGTGTGAAAAGTGTCCTCCAATCCAGTTTTTGAAGTTCTGCTACATGCACGGATAGCTTAGTTATTTCACACTTGCCTTGAAAGAAGTAACCCTGAACTTGGCATGCTTATTTACAGCTTTAAAAGCAAATACAGAACACAGCCAAACAGAATAAGGTATGTTCCTTACTAAGTTTTTTAATATGCATCATACAAGTAATGTATTTAAAATTATTCTTCTAAAATGAAAGCTACACAGAAGACAAATTCCAGCTAAGGGAGTTTTGGTGTGCCTCACACAAACCCCCTCATAACCCACCACATGTGCCTCTGCCACAAACAGAAAGTAAATGTAGAATAAAACTCAGGAAGATCCTCACAGGGAACTCACTGGTACCAGACTATGTTCAAGGAAAGAACAACCTCGAGCAAAATAGCTTAAGTTATTATTTTACTTCATCCAAGAGTGTGTATTTATTTTTCTTTTAAAATGCTTAAGATCAAAATGTTTGCAACACAGCAAAATCTCTTGATATGCAGGAGCCAAGACCTGACACCAATTTTATAGTAAAATGTTCTTTGTATATATTTGAATTCCTGCAAAAATTCCACGAATTTCAATATATTGAGTATTTAAAAAAAAAACCTGCTCTATTTACATAACCACAATTATCTTAACACTGATATGCTTCACTACAAACAAGACTTTCCATTACATCATACTTTCCTTCAAGTAAAAAAAAATTTAATATCAAATTATGATTTTCTAAAAGGGAGGGGAGAAAAAGACTTGACTTTTTAAAAATAAAATGCCAATTATTCTATTTTCATATCTAGCCCGTAGCATTACTATGGGTAATCTAGGAACTACCATCTCTGTGTAAACATGTATCATCCCCATGTCCAACTCAAGCATCTTCACAGATGCAGCTGGTGTAGAAGGGAACAGTAACTTCAGGTGGATCTGTCTTTCAGCATGATTTACTAATTATGTGATATCACATTCAAATACTCAGACTCGCACATAATAGTTAAGATTACACTGTTACTTTACTACACATAAAACTTATATAAAAAATTCAGTGTCAGAGATCATATATTGCCAGCTTGTCAAATTTAGGAGATTAATCACATGCAATACCTAATGAAAAAATTCTGAAATAAAAATATGCAGAATAATTTAACTCTAAAGTCTATTTTCCTTATCAGCATTTCCTTAATGCTAAAATTCTCCATGACTGTCTCACTTGCACTATACTGTACATGATATTTCTGCTCCTCTTGAAGAGCAGTGAAAAAGTTTTACAAAAAGAAGAAAAAGCACTGTACCTGGATTTCTTTTCTTCAAAATACTTAATTTATAAGAAATAAAGTCCTGTGCATTTAACAAGTACAAGCCAGACACCACTAAGCTGATAACCCTGTACCTCAAGAATCCACATACTTTGTTTTGTAAGGTAGTTTCCTTTTCTCCTGCCCTTTACATTTAGGAGCTCTTTATGCTGGTATTGCATAAAATTCATACTTACCTCGGCAGACTCTGCATCACACGGTGCATAAAGTGTGCACGATACAGAGCACCTACTCAAAGAAACACACTCACCAATACAGAGGGTAAACTTTTGCAAATGGTAAAACAGAAGTTGTATTGTCTATTATCTATGGCTCAGCCTCGCTCACTAACTGCTTTTTCAAGTGTGCTATTACTTACATTTAAACTTAGGGGCATTTGCAAAAAAAAAGCTAAGGGTCCCATCCAGAGCTGCTGAGCTGTAAGAATTAATCTACTTTTGGCCTCAGTTTGACCTCAGCAAAAGAAATCTATTATTGACCTTTCCATCTTTTGCCTCAAAGTACCTATTTAAATACCAGTTTCTGACTGGACTATTTCATATGCTGTAATGAAAAAACAAGAACTGTTTCATTTGAAATCAGTATTATTCACTGAAATGATACCTCTGTCAATTTTTTTTGTGTGTGTGAAAAAAGGCTGACAAAAACTTACATGCTCTTGACAGTAATTTGAAATTTTTAAAAGATATTGATGAGATGGTTCTGTAACTCCTTTGCACATTTAACTACAGCCTTCGTAATCCCAGTTTCAATGAAGAACTAAAGCCCAAGGTGAATAGCTACAGGATATTAATGAAATAAGAAACAGCAAAAGCAGGATTAAATTTCTGAAGGTTATTACTTGTTATTATGAAAAACAGTTCAAGAGTAGTTGCTTATTTTCCCAACTTAACCCAGCTTTTTCCTGGATGCAGCCTCATCCCATCTGAAGAACTTCCCCCTGCCCTAGCATAATCTTTACAAACCAGTACACTGCCACCTACATTAAATTCTAATTTATGTAACTTCAAGTCATATGCAACTTTGATATCAATACCTGTAAAAACACAGTCTCTGTCTCTTGAGTGTTTATTTTCCCTCCAAGTCGTGCAAATTCCTATATACAAACATACAGAAAACAATGGGATGCCTCATCCCTTGTTTCACCTTTTCACTTCAAGAGATTTTATGCTAATTATGCAGCACAAAATCTAGTTAATACTTCTCATGCTTCACAAAAACAAATCTGCAGTGACTTTAGAAACTTTTAAAGTTTTAATGCACCTCCTACACTAACCATTTTTCTCCTACTATCACTTGCTTCCATCCTATCATATAGGATGGAAGCTATAGATATCACATACTATCCCATTCCTTCCACGGATCACTTGAAATCCATGCCCCGCTGAAATCCATATTCAATTCTAACTACGAGAACTTCACCATATTATTTAAGCTTTATAAAAATGCCAGGGATTTCTTAACCACTGAAATTTTTAGAACACTAACACTGGTAAAATAAAGAACAGAATAAAATTAAAGTTAACAGCATATGGTCACATATTTCCAGAAGTGAACTGTGAGTATTTCCACAAATGTTTTAATGTTTCACATACTGCAATTCAAGACTTATTTTTAAAAACCCTCATGTTTAACTTAGGAAATTCTTTTTTTTTTCAAGTATGGGACTTTTTACTGGGGATGAGCCAATTTAAAGTAGAAAAGATTGTACATACCTTAGGTTCTAGAAAGTATCCTTTAAAATACCGATACTGAACAGGAACTCCTCTAGGAAGCTCTACAGTAGCTTTCCAGGTTTTCAGAGACAGACTGTGGAGCAAGAAAAAAAAAAAAACCAACCAAAACAGAAGTTTCAAAATACAGCCTAACAGCCACCTCAGACACATGTCTAAGTAATATTCTAAAATAAAGTCTTGTGTACTGTTGTAAGGAAAAGTATTACAAAACACCTTGGCCACATCTGCACAGAATAGGAGATGTAGAATTAAAACTGAACTTTTTGATCTACAGATCTGAAGTGTTCTGAGAACAAGAATTCTCATCCCTGCTGAACAGATGGGGAAAACATGGTGAAGTGATTCAGAAAGTCATTCATGATCACACAGCAAGTCACTGACAGTATTACAAATACAGCTGGCAAGCCCTATTTTCCTGCATCACATAATAGCTAGCACCATTTTAAGAAAATACTGAATTCATCCACTGCAATTAAACTTTTTTTATGTACACTTATGCTTATACACACATCCCCCTCCCCTTAAGAATTTTAATGCAACTTTCAGTTTAAATAATCTCCTCCCCATCACTTTCTAGCACAATAATAACCTGCTTATAGTCTTGACTTTCTTTTCAGCCTATACATCTCCTATAACCTGCTGCACAGCATGGGACTGAGAATTGCCCCAAAGCAGTTTCTTACTCCAAGTATCTACAGCTAAACTACTGAGATGTCAGCCACAACAGCAGAAGCTTCATCTGTAACTAGAAAAGCACAGCCAAGTTCCCTATTTTCTGAAACATATTCCTATGCATTCAAAGTGCTCAAGGGCAACTGGAGTTCTACTAACAGTACACGCAGCTCAAGAGTTTATAAACTCAAAGTCAGAATAAATTTGTTGCTGCAGAACTCCAGCTGCTTCAAATGGAACAAGTAAAAACAAATTCAAAAAAGAAAAAACATCCCCCAAAGAAAACCAAAAATTGCAACCAACTTACGTATCCTCAGGCTGGAGGACCACTGCAGCTTGGGGATTCCAATTTCCCAAAGCACTGCAGCTCCCACATATTGCAAAAACCTCTCCTAAAAAATCCAAACAGAAAAAAAAACCCACAATCATCATTACTCAAGGCTAGATGGCATTAAGAAAGTACAGCCACAGTCAAACTTTCAAGTATTTTAAAAATATACAGCAGAATCACTAATCTAAAATTTCCTGTCCAGAAAAGAATCTCACCCCACCCAAAACTACAACAGCATTTTGTTCACCAACCCAAGGACCTGAGAAGAGGGACTACTGACAACCCCAGCCTTTAAAAAAGGCTTGGCTTCCAAACCACTCTTAAGGAATTGTGCTCAAAACATCTCTGGGAATGTAGCAGACACATTTTCACAGTAAAATGTTTAATCTCAAGACAACACAGTTATTTTCCTAGATACTCTGTATTTTTTAATATATATTCACATTCCCTCAAATTCATACCAACAATTTAGAAAGCACAGACAAATAGGAAGTTGCTAGCATTATTCCCAAGGCAACACACCCAATTAATTTGATTCCCAAGAGAAATAAAATTCATTTTGCTGCTAGGCTTTCAGTTTTTCTGGAAATCAAAACATGTAACATCTTGTTACACAAAAAACCCACATGAAATTGTCACATTTATCTTAATGCATACATACATACATAACTCAAAAGGTCACAACAGTATATTTCATTTTGGGATATCCCAAAGTGACCATTGCAATGTACCCTTGTTTCTAATATTAAACCTATATGTATCTGTAAGAACAACAATGATAAATACTAATGGAAAAAACAAATCAGTGTTTTGCTCTTACAGGGTTTCAACAAGATTTTTGGACATAATAAAAAGCCGTTACAGAATGAGAAAATATGGAGTCTTAAAGTACAGTTAGGCATCACAAAAGAACCATACAAACACCTCTGACTTATTTCCTGCTCTCAAAGTGAGTAGTGTGGGGGACACAAGAATCCCAAGATACAAAGTAGACAAACTGTATGCAACAAATATACACTACCTTTTCCTAAGCCACATATCACAGCTGACCCTTCAAAGTACATAGGTACAGTTCTGAGGATGTCATTATGTCTCTAAAATTGTGTCCCTTTTCTCCAGTTAAACTAATAAGGGATGCCATATTAGTATCTAATAGGTGTATATATGAAAGAAGACTCTGCAGACCAAGGAGTTGGAAAAAGTCTACAGAAGACAGAAAGTAAGACAATTTTTCTCTGAAAGCAGCTTACTGAAATAATTTTAGATAACACCTTGAACTTCAGTTGTTAAAAAAAAATAAACCAAACCTGTGCTGCAATTCATAAAAAAAAAAGCCCTACGTTTCTGGATGCTCACTGTAAGCATAGAAATACAGACAAAAATCTGCATTATGTGTATTTAGTAAGCAATTGCCTATGTCAGGTGCTTTTCCACCCTATCCTGAGAAACATGATGATTTGTTTTTGCAGGGGAAATAAAGTGGGGAAGGAAGATCACCTGAACACCACACAGAATTTCTGAGTGGAAATATTAAAAAGAAGCTAAAATTCTTTTAGCATCCCTTTAAAAGAGCAGTACTTAAAACATCTTCATGTACACACGGCCAACCATTGAAGCACCATCTAGTTATATTCCTCTTAATAGGTGGCAGCTGGAGAGTTCTCTGGGCTCTTAAAAATGTGTGAGCATCCAGTGCCCACCTCTCACAGTGTAAGGCACCACACACAAAAGGCAACGCTGGAATAAGATGCGCAGCCACCCCTAAACTCCCTTCAACAACTGCACTGAGGTCAAATTAGCATTTGTAAAACACTGCCTTTAATTATCCCAGTAAAGTCGAAGTGAAATGCATGACAAACTGCCTTCCCATAGGCAATTCTGAACACAGTGGGGTTTGGGTTGGGTTTGTATTTCAAGCTTAGGGGTCCTCTGCTTCTCACCTCTCCCTGTCATGGAATTCAAGGCTGCTCCTGGCAGAAATCCTTCATCTACTGCAAAGTAAGTTAATCTAAGCCTTCTGCTGCAACTCAAAGCTTGCAATAGCCTCACAGATCCAACAATAATAATCAAAAACCCAACAAAATCAATATTGTCATAAGCAGAAGCACCCTTTTGTATCACCTCTTTATACTTATAAGTATTTCCAAATAATTCTTTGTGAATAGCCACTGAGGCAGGATCTAGTTCTCATTAATCCTGCTTTTCATTGCAGATATTATTAGTGCAAGAAGTTATACATGCAAAGTCAGCTTTGCTAGTGACAGTGCCATCACAGCTGTGGAAGCAACAGTGTAAGGCAGGACAAAGAGAGCACAGCCTGCAATACTCCATGGTACAGCTACACCAGTCTTGAGCTAAGGTCAATTTACTCTAAAACTTTAAACTCTACTCCTTACTAACAGCTTTAAGTCGACATTGAGTATCAGTTTTCAGTTCCCAAATGCCAAATCACGAGGGAGAAACACAGGAGAGGGTCTAACACAGGGCAGATGTCAAAAACCTGTAAAATGTTTTTATCATTTTCTTCCCTACCAACTACAAGAGACACTTCTGCCATCTGGTATTGGCCTGGCACAGGAATTTTGCCAATCTGCTCCCACAATCATCTGCTTCTGTTAGGCAACCATCAATTGCTTTTTTGGTGTAACTTCTGTGCTGGTTTTTGCTTGGGGTAGAGTTAATTTTCTTCACAACAGCTAGTAGGGGCTGTGTTTTGAATTTCTCCTGGAAGCAGTGCTGCTAACAGGGATATTTCAGTTACTTCTGGGCAGTGCTCAGAAATCAAGGCCTTTTCTGTTCTCTTCCCACCAGAGAAGGGGCTGGGGGTACACAAGAAACTGGGAAGGAACATGGCCGGGAGCAGTTGCGTGGGCCTCAGTTACCAGCTGTGGTTAAACCACAACTCCTTCCTTCCAAGTTCCTGAAGATGAAGGTCAATGTAATATGCACAATTTATCAACACCAGATCTTCATGTTCTACCTGATGTGATACCCAGTGTTCCTCACTTGGATTACAGATGTTATTTTACACTGGGTTTTTTTTTGCATAGACAGAATACTGAATTAAGCTGCATATTCTTTCTGCCTGTAACTTCTCATAGAAGTCACATCTTGTGAGAACTTTCAACAGGGATGCAAAGAGAATGAAAAACAGAATAAACACATCAATGTGTGCCTAAATATCATGGTTCAGAATACAAATGCTTGTTTCCATTGAATAAAAAGATACTAAAGAGAAGATTTTAAACTAATCATCACCATTTCAGTTAGGATCAACATCTCTAGCACATTATGAAGCTTTTGTTTGGAGAAAGAGGTAAAATTTATTTTCCAACTATCATTTTCAAATTCATAGGTGAAATGTCTTAATATATTTTACAATGATTTATCATTCTGATATTAGAACTAATATGTTCTTCAGTCTCTGAGAAAAACAGACAAGACAGCCTTTGAACACTCCTCAACTAAGTTTTCTCCTACACCAACCATACAAAAAGGACAAAGCATGATTTGAGTACCTGCTGCTGCTGATCCTCTTACTTCAAAAGTGACTTGACAAGAGGTCATTTCTGCAGAACTTTTGTCTTGAGATAGTTGAAATCTCCTACAGTGGGAGGAAAAAGATACTAATTTGAGGAACAACACTGCATTTGTTACTGTTCTAAGTAAGAGGAAACAGAAATCCCACCACTTACAGGGAAGCAAGCTACTTGTGACATTACTGTTTGATGAGCAATAGAAGCAGAAAGCTCTTTAAAAGCAGCTGCAGACACAGAAAACAGCATCCAGCTGCAACACTGGCAAAAGAAAAAGACTACTAAATCAAATACCATATGCAAGTATCAGTATCCTGCAGCATTTATCAGTCTTTAGCTGAGATTTTCAGAACTTTCTTTTTTGATTAATTTTGTTTCTAAGGACCACTTCCAGGTCACTGGAAGATTTTAAGAGATTTATGATCCTTGGCAAACAGTAACTTCTGTCCCATCTGTGCTATTCTTCAGCATCCTCTAAAAAGCACAAGAAAGTTTCCACACAGAAGCACAACCACCTTGAAGAAGAAGGGGAACAACACATAACAGAGGACAGCTCTCTGCTGTCACTTGTCCATCATTGTAGACTCTGCTCCCTTATGTCCAGGCTTTCACAGGAAAGCACCAGTAGCAACTGGAAGCACCAAGCAGTCTTCAAAGCATCACGGCAGGAAGGGACTGCCTTCAGCCAGGACAGCAGCTGGAAGACTGACTGCCTCAATTTTCTCCTCCAGTACACAACACCTTGAATGAAAAGAAACTGGCAGAACCCCACTTTCACCATTACAGCAGAAATGCTACTGATGTATCACATCCTTTTATATTATTTACATAACCAGCAGTCATAGTAAAGTTCACATAAGGATGTTGCTAGACTGTCCTCACTCAAGTATATCCATCTGGATATGGGATACAAAATAATTGTACTAATTATGTGCAGAATAAATTCTGCAATGGTTTCAATTAATCCTGTTCTTTACATTGCTGTAGGGGGCTTTTTGTTCTGTGTGTGTTTTGTTTATTGGGTTTTTTTTTAACCAAGGAAGTAGAATGTTACCACTGCTATTTTTGAACAGGACAAACAGTGCTTTATTTCAGTACAATCTCGGTCAGCAATCTTTTAATAACAACAATGAAGAAAAACTTGCCTTTCATTAGCCCTACTACTAAAGGGGAAGCCTTTGGCTTAAACGGGCACAGGACAGATAAACATGCCTTGAAAGCAAAAAATAGGTATCAGATAGGAGGGGGAAAAGAAGCTCATCATCAAACCTCACTCCTTGAGGGCATTTAGAATGTTATTGAAGGTATTGAACCTTTCAAACTGTTTCTTCTGGATCTTTTCCTCCTCTTCCTCCTCTCAATTATAAACCCTCCTCCTCTGTTCCTACTGTAACTACAGCTGCCTTTACTTTACATTCCTTTTTCTCCTCCCTTATTTTCCTTTTCCATGTCAAGGAAGATGACTTTTCAGTAGTAATATGAGAGCAAAAAAAATAGTAGAAATATAGTAGGTTTCTGGTCACATATTCCAATTCTGCCTTTGCCTTTCACAAATTTTATCATTCTGCAAATGATAAAATCCCAGATTACTGAAGCTAGAAATAAGCACAGTTGATAAACATGAATTCCATGAAGGGAATGCCCTTCAGGAACTTTCTCATGTGTGTTACTAGTCACTGTGTATGTTAAGTGACACATTCTAGCACTTGTTTTTAGCAGTTATTTATAGGCAGAAGCACAGCACACTTCAGTGTTGAAACTAAGACTGGACTCATGAAACTGGTCTAATATTACAAAAAAATCTCAGTGTAATGCAGAGAATATAAATTACTACTAGTCTGCAAATGCCCTTGCTTGGACTGCCTTTACCTGAAAGGGCAGAGGAGCCAAAGGGGAAATGAAGTAGGCAAAAAATGCCTTGCAAAAGTCTACAAAGCAGGAAAGTGAAAGCTGATGCATACACTTAGTTCCTCAAAGCAAGAATATGCTTCTGGCTTGTAAAAAAAAAAGAAAAAAAAAACCAACTCAAATTTAAACTTCACAAAAACCAGCATGTGTCCTACTTAACTAACTACCCAACTGTTCCTAGAGAAACATCCAAAATCCTCCTAAGTTTATAAAGCTTTTAGCCAATCTTGTAAAAATTCTACATACCTACTTGCAAGACAGGTGTGGGCTTTTCTAAATGGCTTAGTAAAATTACTTTTCTATACAGCAGTAGGCAGTTGTAAGGAGATTTTGATAAACTGACTTTATAAAATTGCCAAAATTCTACTCAAAATGCACTTTATCTCAAAAACCTACTCAACCTACCCAAGGGATGTATATGAAAAGAAAAATTCCACTCACCAAGCAAGGACACGTTTTTTTCTAGTAGAGCTGAAGGTACACCTATATTTAGGGTCAAAGTACCACCCCTCATTCTGAAAAAACGTATCTTCTAGCAGAGCACTGAATGCAAAAACACAGCAAGAAAAAACCAAGTCTGCTTTTCTTAAGGAATCAAGCTTATGTGGCATATTATAATGCACTTATAAAAGCAGTATGTGCTTTCAAGACGTGATACAAAAACATTTTACTTCGGAGGGAGGAAAAAAAAACAACCTAAGTTTAGCTGTCTAGTTACTGATGGTTCATGAAAAGACACAATAATTTAATTCCCAAAGAGGAATGGCAAGCTTTAACAATCAAATCCTCTAACCTCTAAGTGTCAGGCATCTTTGAAATGTGATGTTCCTTCCTTCAGATTTTCACCACTACTTAACCAAAGAAGCTGGCAAAGAATTAACAAAATCCTCTTTTGCTCCCCGCTCCTGTAATGATGGATTTTTAGGAGAATGCAAAGATTCCTCAGTTCAGACAGGGTTATGTCATAACTGCTTAAGGGAACTGAAGCAAATTAGAATAGTTACATTAATAATTATAAACACTTCCTGATCAGCAAATATTAGTAAAATTCATTGAGCAGATTTACAAACTAGAAACCCTTGTGCAACAACCCATTCCAAACAACCAGAGTCCAAAAGCAATAAAGCTGAATTCACATCTGCTGCAGCAACAGGCATTCAGATGCTAACCTGGGGTGCAAACAATTGCTCCTCTCCCTACATTACACTTCCTCCCTCCCTTTGGTCAGCTTTTATAGACTACAACCATATGCAAGAAAGCATCCCCATGGGAAAGACATATCACACAGGTAGAGACATATCAGCATTTCACAAAAAAACCAAAACAAAACAAACCACCAAACCCACACAAAACAGACAAAAAAAAAAAAACACCAAAAAAAAAAAAAAACAAAAAACAAACAAAAANCACAAAACATTAATAGGAAGAAAAGAATAAGAAATTCAATCTCTGTCCTCTCTGATGCTAAAAGAGAGCTTGTAGAAAATGCAAGTAAGAAAGAAAAGATGACATTAACACGTAACACAATCAACTACTGAAGTGTCACAAAGTATCATAGATTTCCTCTAAAATGATGTAATAAATGTCATAATGGATGGGGAAGACCAAAATATTTTTTGGTTATAATTAAAAATATACCAGGACAGGGACTTGATTTATTAATTCAAATCTTGAAGTTCATTTGAACCTTCTGGCTTACAAGTCTGGTGACATACTAAAACCTTTTACAAGCCTTCAGCTTTAGTGGATTATTCTGCCCCACCCTTAACTTCCGTCACCTTTCCAATATGATTTAAGAGGTGCTGACTGTTTGCTGTACCATATCTTTTATGTTTTTTAAGGGTTAGCTAAACACATACCACGAGTCTGGGGCAATTCTAGGAATATAGCAGCCTGTCTGACAAACACCAAACAAATTCCAGAGTCATAAAAATTCATAGCAGCCATTAAGCCAGGTTACCTGCTCTCTACTCAATATAACTGACACTTTTAATAGGAACTTGAACAAGTTTTGAGGCTCTGATTCTAGTGGTCTAAGGTCAGACTTGAAGTACATCAGGATTTTTTTTAAACTGTGGAGACTTACAAGCCTGAAGGCCTTGAACTTATTTACATGGACAGAAGGCTTTCAAAATTAGGCAGGGAACATTCAAGCAACTATCCTGACAGATCTGAAAGAAAAGCTGATTTTATCAATTCTAAGTCGACTGTAAGGGTTGCAGAATGGCTCGTTACACTTAGCATATCCATTAAGGATAATCAGAATTTGGCAACATGCTGGTAAGAAAGCCAAAAAGTATCAGACTCACACCAAAGTGTCACATTTCTCCTCTTCTCTCCCCACAAAAAGCTACAAATCTCTATCTAATAAACTTAATAGTTAAAAAATCTGATGCAAAACTGTCAATCCAAAACTCTCTCGGGTAACATTATGTTTAAAATCTACAGGATAATACACAGCACAAATTTTTCCAATGATGTGAAAAAATACAGTTTATAAAGTATCTTTTTAACACACTTTTTTTTTTTTAAGCTAATAAATTTTATAGGTACTTAATGAGATTTTTCAAAGGTAATTAAACAATTGAAGTGAGACAACTAAGTATGCAGGTGCCACGAAATTCCTGGAATGCATTTTAGTACTCTCAAACATCTGATTTTTAGTGTAAGATTACTTCTGCCTGCTCTGAGTCTGCTTAGTTAGCAGTAGAAAAATGAAGGCCATTGTACTGGGTCCGGCTGAGATGGAGATAATTTTCCCTACAACAGCCCTCACAGTGCTGTGCTTTATATTGGCAAAAAAGAAAGGTGTCGATAACACAGCAGTTAGTTCCGGCTGTACTCACACAAGATCAGCGCTGTCTCTCCAACATTCCTCACTATCACCAGGAGGCTGCGGGTGGGCAACAGCCTAGGAAGAGACACAGCCAGGACAGGTGACCCAAACTCACCACAGGAACATTCCTTATCATATGACATCTGCTCAGAGATCAATAGATTTA
>VXBI01006141.1:322709-333007 GCA_013397375.1 Toxostoma redivivum
AATAAATTTAAAAAAAAAAAAAAAAAAAAGAGGGCATTTGTTATTTAAGACATTTGTCTTCCAGAGCAACCCCTACAAATACTGGAACCCTGCTTCTTTAATAAGGAAGTAGAAAATAAAATCTTCTGTTTCCCCTTGCTTCTGCCTAAATTATTTTTGCTCTAATAAACTGTCTCTACCTTGGCCCCTGAGGCTTTTTTCATCTTTCTTCCCCTGAGGAGAGGAGTGACAGAGCTGCTTGGTGGGCAACCAGCATGCAGCCAAGGGCAGCCCACGCTGTACACAAACAGGCTCTTTCGTAATGCTAGCACACATTTCATCACAGATCCTGGTGCACAGCCCTAAAAGTGCACAATTCAAAAAGTAAACATGCTCAATTATTTCAAAATAACTCTCAATTTTTTGCATAAAAAGATGAAATCGGCAAGGACTAGAAGGCTGAAGTATTTCTGCTTTTACTTTTGTTATTTTGAGCTGACACTTTCCACCTTAAGAGACTCATGACATGTATCAACACCAAGGAGAGTCCAACTCCCTGTTGAAGCAGAGCAAAGGTGTCACAGTCCCAGCCAAGTCATTTGACAGCTTGGAGGACACACTGGCAGCACTGGGGCTGACCCTGCACCTCCCTTATGAACCACAAATTTGAACATAGCCCAGCACTCCTGGAAAAGGTACTGTGCTCAGCTTTTACCTTCTTAAAAGCTGTGCTACATACAGCACTAGAAAATCCACCTGCATCAGATCTGCTGCTGTGCTGAACAAAGATGCATACCTAAGACACAGACTGTGATATTCCAAAGATAACAAATCACATTTGGTTAACCTTGTAGTATGACGAACAGATTTTGTTGCTTGTGGTTGGTCCTAATGAGGTATCAGATATTACAGAATACATCTAAAGCAACAAATTAGACATGCAAGAAAATTACGTAACAGCAGTTGGTGACACCTGGGTCTTAGAACAACGTCAGAGGATGTATTTGATAGGGCATTCCCTCTAACAACTGGGAGAGAATTTTTAGAAACAGCATTACATCATCAACTCCTTCATATTCAAACAATGAGAGAATTCTTCCTGCCCCCTCCTTTTCCCTCCACTGCACCTTGACTGCAGGAGCAAGGACGACCAGAAAGTCAGCAGGTCTCTCCTTCTGCATTGCAGTGACAGCAAACAAACTTGCACAGAAGATCTGGACATGCTGCTCTGATTCAAAGGTTGAAATTTTACCAACAGGCTTATGCTGACATTTAGAAAGCAGCAAAGCACAAGCAACACCTCTGAAATTACATCACATTAATAAATAGCAAGTGAGAAAAATATCTTGAGGATTGTCTTTTCAGTATCAATTCAGCTCCCCATATGTGGAGCCACATCAGCCCTAGGAATCAAACACCAGACCCCTCTCTATTCACCTACAACATATCTGCTTTAAGTAACAGTAAGTTAATTGTTTTCAGCATTTGGCAAATACCTGTCCATGTGACAGACTCTTCCACCTCAGCTACGCCACAGCAGTTTTGCAAACTTCTTGAAGCAGACAGGAAACAGCTGGGGCAGGTTTGTAAAGTGAAACAGCAGCATCAATCTGATTTGTCTTTTCTGAAGTGTTATTATTATTGTATGGCTGACAAGATCTTAGGCAGGGAGTAATTTAGCTCTCTGTGATCACACTAACATTCCCCACTTAGTAATGACTTGGACAAATTACATGTATAATACTCCCCACAGCACTCAACAAATCACTTTTTTAACGGGTTTCCAAAGTCTGGATCCATTCTGTTGAGGGGCTATACACTTTACTGAAAGATTAATTATGTGGCACCTTAAGCTATCTGTGTCTGTTTAAGACCAACGGCAATCTCTTGGTTTTTTTTAATATCTTATATAATTATTTTACAGGAAACAGTGCTGGAATATAAATTATAAAAATAATTATACTTATCAACTATTTCACCCTACCTTTATTTAAAATATGCTGAAGGCTAACTTCCATCTAACACTGTGTGCTCTGATAAATTAAAACACTAATACCAACACGATAAGCTATTAACTTAAAAGGAGAAAGAACAAAAGAAAAATGAAGAACGACTCCGTGCCTGGTTAGGGTGCAGGTAACAGATTAACTTTTGAAGTCCAGCTCAACCTAGAGCTGCCTCACTAGCGCCCATGCATCAGTAACATCAAACCACGAGCCAGCAGCATCATTGCTGTTTCTTTAATGCAGAGCCGAGACAAAGAACAGCGCAGCGCACACCCCCCACGCCCGGCAGAGCCGCAGCGCGCCCGGCCCGCCGCCCCTCGCTGCCCGGCCAGGCACGGACCGAGGGCTCCCCACGCCCCGCATGGCAGCACCCGCAGCGGGAGCGCGGCCGGGAGGCGGCGCGCCACGTCGCCGGGCCCGCCCCGGTCCGGCCGCTTGCATAATGCGGCAGCCACGGGAACCGCCTCGGGCCAGCGCTTCAGGCGACGACGTAAACAGAGCTGCCGGCCCCGCGCTCCGCGGCCCGCAGCCCACCAAGCGACCCCACTGGGTGCTTGTCACCAACAGGGTGACAGCCAGGGCCCGGCCGAAAGCGTGATGCGCCCGCTCTCCCAGCACCGCGGCCGCCCCCGGGCGCAAGGAGCCGCGCTCCTCCTGCCTGTCAGGGAACCTGAGGACGACGCCCTCCTCCCCCACGTCCTCTCAGACAAGACACCGGCCCCGCAGTCCTGTGGGGAGCGCAGCACCGCTCCCTCAGCGCCCTCTCCGCACAGGGCTCTAAGACCCCGTTCAGCCGCACCGAGAATCCCCTCTGCCACCGCGCAGCCCCACCAGGACACACGGCCGGCGACGCCGACTGACCTGGCGAAGCGGAGCAGCGCTCCGGACCCCCCGTTAGATTTATGCGAGGCTGCGGATGGCGCAGCTCAGGTTCCCCGCCCCTCCTATTGGGGCCGCCGCCCAGGGCCGCCTGACAGGGTGGGGAGGGGGCGGCGCGGCCCTAACCGGTTCCCGCTGCCCCCCGCCAACCACGTGACCTCGGCCGCGGCCCCGCCCGCCCTTCCGCGGCCAATGGGAGCGCGGGAAAGGGCTGGGGCCGTTCCTCGACAGCGGCGGAGAAAGAGGGCGGGCCCGGGGCGGGGCTGAGGGACGCGTGGGGAGTGCGGACAAGCATAGGAGGAGCCTGAGGGGCACCGGGGGTTCGGAGGTAGCTTACAGCTCTGCGCACAGCAGGGGAGCTCTGCCCTACCCACCTCTCCTGAGGGCCAAGCCCCAGCGTTTCCCCGCGCCATCCCCCCGGTATCTTCCTCAGAGAGCGCCACCGCAGCTCCCTTAGCGCTCTCTCAACACCGCAGCGCGACCCGACCTCTTCCAGCCTCCAAGACCTTCTAAGGAGCGCGCCTCGACCGCCCCTTGCCGCCACCAATACATACCCCCACCGCACTCCCGCTGGTCCCGCGCCCCCTCGGCCGGCGGCGTCTACTGACCTGGCCGAGCGCTACAGCCGGCTGCCCACCCCTTCGTGTGGGGCTGCGAGCGGCGCTGCCCGGGCTCCTTTTCGCCTACTCGGGGCCGCTGACAGTGCGGAGAAGGCGGGGGAGTGAACAGCGTGCCCGGCAGCCGGGTCCTGCTGCCCCCGAGCGCACCGAGGAAGGCGCGGTCACGTGACCCTCCCAGGAACGCCTCACTCCGCGGCCCCGGCCCCGCCCCTCCCGCCGCAGCCAATCAGGACCGGGCAGGCAGGGCGGCAGGAGCGCGCGCCGTTCCCTTGAAAGCCTTGGCGCAGTGGGAACACCGTCCCGCACGGGAGGGAGGTGATGAAGTTGGAGGTGGTGACGGATGGATAGTGGATTTGCTGAGGCGAGTTAGGCTTCTGCTGCCATCCGCACGCTCTTTGAGGTCATCCCACCTCAGTCCGTGTCCTCTGTACGCAGTCTGGGAGCGTAAGGATAGGGCTCTGCTTCCTTAAGCTTTTCTATGGTTTAAGCTGGCAGTAAGTCTATGGCACCTATTTGCGGTATAAGGGGGCAGATGCTATGCCTTTCTTCAAGGGCTTTGATCTCACTTGTTTTGGTGGTGGCCATCTGTCCCTGCGTGCTTCCCTGAGGCCCTGCCCGTGTAGGTGTCCCAGCCCTGACCCCAGGTTTCAGCCTCTGTCCCCCACTGACATGAGAGGAGGCAGGAGCCTGCATGCCCTGCTCTTGACACATCCCTCTTGGGGTTCACAGGGACACCCCCTGCTCTTGTCTAGGCTCTTTATCTTTCTCTGTCCGTGCCTGGTTGCTCCCATGCCCAGCCACATGAACCAAAGGGCTGTCCTACGTGGTTCAGCTAAAAACACATCGTCGTGTGGTGCCAAGGCAAACCCAAGTGGCAATGCTTACGCTGGAGTTTTGGAGCTGCAGGTAGAATGGAAGTATGGTATTTTTGTTTCAGATAGATGTTGTGCGCGAAGACCCCAGGGAGACTTGCTGCACTGAAAGGTATTGCTGCATTTGGCACCACAACCTCGGGGCCTTCCTGTGACCTGATTTTATGATAATAGGGGTGGCCCATGGGAACTCACCCAACAACATATTAGCAGATAAAGGGAAACTGTTTTTCTCTGTGTTTTTGTTGTGCTCTGTTTTGTAGCTGAGCCATGAAGTTGTGTTAATTTCACCAGTTCCTCACTCTGTGCAGAGAAACGATTTTTCCTGTGTTGTGTTGGAAGTTAGTGCTGTTAGAGGAATGGTACTCTATATTGTCTCTCAACCTGCCATTTAAATACAGAACTATTTTCTATTCATGTCCTGCAGATCTAGTTGTGTTTATAAGTAATTTGTGACATTCCTCTGGGTGTTGTAGGGAAAGCTAATGTTAGTATCTGATGCTGTATAGTCTGAAAAGTGTGTAATGCATCTAACCTGCTGAGGTCTCTATGTTAATGTTGCGAGCTTCAAGGAAAGGTAGGGGGAAATATGCAGTAAGAGTAAATTATAGGTGAAAGCACTTCATTAAGTGAAAAAGATAAGAGGAATTCCTCTGGGTAAGGAGGAGGGGAGGGTTGGTGGAAAGTGATTCTCTTGTTAAACACAGATTTGAACTACTCTAGTTCCAAACCCTTGGTATTTAGAAAAACATTAGGAGCCATCACTTCTCCAGGTGTATTCTCTACTGGGTGATGAAAGAGAATAAAGAAACTTTAGAGAAAACAGTATTTAGAAAAGCAATTGTCTATTTGTTTTCTCTTCCCAGTTTTTAGGATTTATTAGTTCAAGGAATTTGTTGTAAAGCAGTGATAGAATGGAACACTTTCAAATATGGTTTAATGTGTTAAACTTATCAAAAATTTGATGTCATGCCAGGTATATTATAAAATTGTACCATTAATTTTTTGTTAAAAACTAGGAATATAACACTTGGTCTCATTCAGCCTTAGTGTTAATTTAAAAAAAAAAAAAGTGCTTTATTTTGCATTTCCTTCCATAATTCACTGTAGCTAAAATTACAACTTAGGCCTTAAATGGATTCATGAAATACTTGTGTCATTTTATTGAAGATGTACATGTGAAGTGTGGAGCAAGTAGGAAAAGGGAGGAGTGGAAAACACTGTTTTATGTTGACTTACTTAACTTCAAGCAAAGTATATATTCAATTAAGCTTCCTTAAGCACTTTCTTTTTTCCTCCCTAAGGAGTTGCTTAAATATGCTTAGGTCAGATAAGCTCATACTTTGCCATGATGCAGCAGACAAGTCTTGGCTACTCTTTAAGAGGATATAAAATTGTACAGTAATTAAAACATGTGGATCCATTTATAGAACTCTTCTTAAATGTCTGTCCAAAAAGTTAAGTTTGATGACCTGCTCTCACTTTTTATACAGGAAAAAAAAAAAAAACAAAAACGAGGGAAATGGGGTTTTATATTATAAAACTTGCACTGAATTGAGGTGCTGTTTGCAAAAGCCCCAGAGAGATCCAGAAAGACAAGGTTACAAGATCTGTTTTCAGTGGACAAGCATAAACTCTGTTTAAACCATGTGTGCACCTGTTGGAAAATATGTTTTCTTATTCAATAAAAACTAACAAGTTGAATGGAAATTGCTAATACTTAACCAGAGGGTAAAATGTTCTGTCTTTGTTCTGGTAGTGACACTGTAGTGATGAAGTCCCTGAGCAGGAGTGAAAGAGCTAAAAGAAGAGGTGAAAGGTTCATGGGGAATCTTCCCTCTAATTGTATCTTGCTCCCTGCCATGACAATTTCGAATGAAGTTGCTTGGAGGCACTGTGTGCTGTAGGTGGAATATCAAAGCAGCCTTGAGGCTGAACTGGCTGAGATGTGAAGCCCAATGGAACTGCAATGATTTTTATAAATAATGAGATAAATACTTTCTCAAGTGCAGGAAATAAGTGGTTGAGGCTGATGTTTACAATACACTGGCAAACCTATACTAAAAAGGCACTAGGAAATGCTTTCAAGGTTTTATATGTCTATTTGTAGTCAATGTCATATTTTTTTCAGCTGCCAGAATTATAGATACAATCTATAATCAACCTTCATTGATACTACAAGTAGCTATAAAGATGGTGAACATCAAATTACAGCTGTGCTTCCTCTTTCACATCGTGCATTGAGTTCCAGTGATCTGGTTTTACTAACACCAATGCTGATGACAGCTGAATATTCAGATGAATTTTACTCCTTATTTTACTTCACTTGATTTTTCTGCAGTTGTTCTGGTTTGGGTGGGTAACTGAGAATAAAAATAGCTAGTAAAACTGTGCAAATGAAGACACAGTATTAGGCAAACATTGTCAAAGAGATGTTTTTTGATCTTTTGTAGTATCACTTATAATTGAAAATACACTTCTGACCTTTTCTCTGGCACTGAGAATATTACTTTATCACTCCCTAATGTGAAATCTGGACAGTTTATGGGCACTAAAGAAAAGTGATGCTAAGGGATGTGAAAAATATCAAAAAAGAACCATGCTGTCAGAATGGCAAAAGCCTCTTGGTCTCATGGAGGGTGATGAGAGAGGATTATTAGAAAAATTGGCCATTGTGCAATGACATTTTTTCTGTAATGTTTACTGTAGTACAGAATAATGTATTTTTCTCTGTGGATGAGTCAGCAATTTGTCATCGAAAGCAGGGTGGCCAGCAGGCCGAGAGAGGTGAGTCTGCCACTCTGCTCTGGTGAGACCCCACCTGCAGTGCTGTGTCCAGCTCTGGGGTGCCCAGCAAGAGAAGGCAGAAGTTGCCATTGGAACAAGTCCAGAGAAGGCTATGAAGATGCTCAGAGGGCTGGAGCACCTCTGCTATGGAGACAGGATGAGAAAGCTGGAGTTACTCAGCCTAGAGAAAAGAAGGTTCCAAGGAGAGTCTGGAGTCCCTTTCCATCCTTTAGGGACTTCAGGGCCTCTAAAGAGGCTACAAGGGTAGCTGGAGAGAGGTTTTTACAAGGGCATTTTGTGATGCTGGAATGGTTCAAAACTGAGAGGGGAGATAAACAAAATGTTAGGAGCAAATTCTTTACCTGGAGGTTAGCAAGACACTGGATGAGGGAAGTTGTGGATGCCCTGTCTCTGGAAGGGCTCATGGCCAAAACCATTCTATGACTGGGACATTGATTTATGGATTGTTTAGGGCTTTTTTCCCCCAATTTTGATTCTTCTTCTCTGCCCTCCCTCTTATCCTCCCAGTCCCAATTTTTATGTGGAAGAGAAAGTTAAGACATTGTTCAGTGAGAATTAATGCTTTGGTCATATTCTCTAGAGCTTTGCAAGGTGGGCAAGGAGAGTATTACTAGATATAAAGTGACAAATTAATGAGTATAAAGTATCATAAATATAAAATGAAACATCTTTTGGCTACTATTAATAATCAAATTTATAACAGGAAAAATAAGAGCTTCACTTCCTTCTGTCAAAAATTCAGTCACTTTCAAACACTGTTAATTATTATGTATATATAATCTGGCATCGGTGATAGACAATGTTACAACAAAAAGTTTAAAAAAAAAACCACAAAACCCCAAGTGCCAACAGAATATTAAATTTTGATTAAATTTTCATTTGAAATGAGACATGCTATGATTTAATCTTGAGAGTGTCAGCATGATTTGCTTCTTGATCCGAGCTGGTTTATAGTTTCTGAAATGAAACATATATAATTTAAAGGGGTTTTGGTTTTGTGATTTTTTTTTTTCTTTTTGGTTGGTTTTGGTGGTGGGTTTGTTTGTGAAACACTTGAAGGATTCAAGTATTACACAATCACAGCACCACATTTAAACCGGCCAAAGTCAATTGCAAATGGGAAACTTTTTAGATTTTGATATAACTAGAATAAGTTGTATACTCAGGGTTTTTGTATATAAATATCAAACTGAGGTTATATACATAACTGTTTTATTTTTGTAAATATGAATATATTTGTGGTTCTGTGACCTCCTAGCTCTGTTTATGTGCAATAACAAGCCATTCTCTTGTGTTCTTGCACAAAATCTTTTTGCGTTACTATCTCCATCTTGTTGTCTCTGGAACTGCATTCCTATGCTATTTTTCCCAGCAGTACTCATTTCACTGTGTAAGAGACAATGAAAATGGTCAGAAAATGAAGAACAGTTGTGGAATATGACACAGATAATGTTTGTTTGGTTTTTTAATCTCAAAAACAGAGAGGAACACCTTAAGATAAGGAGAGACAGAGCTTCCTATGACAGCAGGAAAGTTTGACTCTGCTGTCATTTAAAATCCTGTTTCAAAGGTCATGTTTGTATTTTAAATGAAAAGTGAGGCTGAACTTTATGCTCTGCCAGATAGTAGTAGTGGTGCAAGTGCTTCCTTTGAATTCTGCAGGTAAGGAGTAGCTACAATATGGGCTTGTGGTATGGTGGTGCCCAGTGTTTTGCAGGGAAGAAGGAAAATTATATTCTCAGTGACCTATGTGAACACCAAAGGGCCCAACTGAGCGTGAAATTTGCTATTTGTTGTCTGTTGGGTCTCTGTACTTCCAGATTCAACGTTTCTTGAAGTGTGCCTCTACTGAATATATCAATATGGAGAAAGTAAATGGAAACAAATCTAATCGGGGGAAAATGTTAGCTTTTCCTGTCCTCCTTCACTTGCATTTCTCTTTCATCTGCCACACAGACTCCTAATGACAGAGAAATGTGTTTTAAGTTTTAGTTATTGACATGAAAGTCTTTAAAAGTAGACTGAAATATCATCTTTTTAATGGTTATTAAATAGGTATCAATTCCCATGTTTGGGATGGCAATACTCAAGGTTTACTGCACTGCTGTTCCTGGAAATGCATACCACAGAGACACTGTATTTCTTGCGAGCAGAGGTCAGCCTAAGGAGAAGTTGAGGGTGTCCCTGCCTTAAGCCAGCCTAACGTTGGCTGCAGCATTTTGCCTCTGCTACACCTGCTCCTGCACTCCTACCTGCCCTTTGTACTTTCTCTGGCTCTTGTATCTAACCTTTCACTGAACTAGGACAGCTCTCTGTCAGAAAGTGGACGGGTTTTGTTTTGTGTTTTGTTTTGTTGCTGGTTAGTTGGTTGGTTTTCAATGGGGTTAGTTCTGTGTTGAGTTAGTGGGCTGAAACAATTTAAATTCATGTTGGATGACTGTTGGAGCTGTCTTGGTTTAAGTGGGGACATCAAGAGGCAGAAGCTGAGTTGTCCTTAGCTTTGAGGGAACTGTTGTGACAAAGAGCAGCTCAAGCAGATTTATCACTCGCTGTTTAAAACAGAGGGTGAGCCACTTCAAATTGGACTTCTGAGGGGAAATGTGAGAACATCACTTTATGCTTACTCTGTATTCTTAACTCTGTTGTGCTCAGCCAGTAACTCTTGTAAACAAAACATTCCTATTCTGCCCACAGCATTGCAAACATATAAAAAATTATTTAAAAAAAAATTAATGTGGTTAATAAGATACAAACTAAGAAAGCTTTTTGAGTAATTCTGACTCTTATTCTCCTTGCTGGGAAGAAGAAAGAACTCTCATTTTCAAACTTCTGAGGATAGATACGAGTATATGTAACTTTAAAGATGACAACTCCTTACTGAGTCTGACAGCTCACCATGTGAAGCTGTTCACAAGTTTGCCATTTACCTTTTAGTCAAAACTTTAAAAGTTAAGAGCAACCACTATGAATATGCAAGATCAGTGATAAAAGACACATTGTACAGCTTAACAATGCGTAGCATTTGTGTGACAGCAAAAACTGGTTTAGCAGGTTCACCGCAGACAAATATAGACAAACCCTTGAAACACTGCAAAATCCCTTGGAGTATTGGATGGATATTCTCACAAAAAAAA
>VXBI01006141.1:333051-353080 GCA_013397375.1 Toxostoma redivivum
AAAAAAGAAAAAAAGAAAAAAGAGTAACAGGACCAAAGGAGCAAAATAAGAGCTAGGCTGTAACTGGTGTGAGGTAGTGAGAACTCAAAGCCAGCCTGTTGGTTGATGTGAACACTCTTTTTATGGGGGGGAAAAAAAAAACCCACAGAAAAGCACTGAAAATCTTGCCCAGCTGCTCTCAGCCATGGGAGCAAAAGACATCCAAGTGTGCTGGAGTACTGGCCTGGTCCCAAGCCTATGTGCATGCACAGCACAGATAAAGTACAGACAGCCCCCAGACAGATAAATGACTGATTAACTGAAATGTGTGAGCCTCTGTCTTGTTGCTGCTGGCAGCTCTGCCAGTGAGTTTGCAGCTGCAGAGCTCAGCTGCTGCTCACAATCCAGGCAAACTGCTTTTTGCTGGAAAAACTGCGGAAGGGCAGCTCTTCCTCCAGGGACCTGACTCCACTGAGGAGTCGGGTGAAATAATGATTAAAAGAGTCTGTGGGGAAGGCTCTCAGTGAGGAAGAGCAGTGCTGCAGTCTCAGGCTGACTGGTCATCCTGCACCCAGACCAGCACCCCACGGAACGCAGTAGGTTCCCTGGGGGTGCTAATGGCAGAAAAGGGGGCACAGGTTTGAGATGGCAGAAAGTGTCTTTTTATTGCACCTTACAATTCTCTGGGCTGCCAAAAAAACTTCTCTGATTTGCAGGGACGTGATCTGAGGCACTTACCAATTTTGTTAGCAATTACCTTGGGTTCAGAGAGTGTTACAGAGAGGCTGCTTGAGAAACAACACTGACCTACTCTGAAGGAGAAGTAGTATTTGCCTTTAAATTATGATAGTATTGAATTATGACCAGTTAGGCACCATACAAAACTTTCATATTTCTAAAGTAAAATGAATGGGTAGCATTGAGAATAAAATGAGAGCACACAAATGATCTCAGTGTTAATGGCATGTCTGTGGTGTTTTCTTGCTCTCTTCTAGAACAGATGCAGCTATAATTATTTCTGCTGTTTTCATTCAAAGTATTGATCCACAAATAGCTATAGCCCTGAACAACTGACTCCAGTTTTTAACATTATTAAACATTAACATTAATATTAACATTATTAAACCAGGTCCAGTATCTTGCAGGCTCAGAACATAAGTTGTGTAAAAGGATAATAAGAAACTCAAAAGACTTTTTTTGGAGACTAAACATTCACCCTTGTTCACTGGAACTAGAATCACAGAAGAGTTTGGGTTGGAAGGAAGCTTTAAAGAACACAGAATCATAGCATGGTTTGTGTTGGAAAGAGCCTTCGAAGACCATCTCATCCTGCCATGAGCAAGGGCACCTTGCACTAGATCAGGGTTCTCAGAGCTCCATCCAATTTGGCTTTGAACATGAAGCCACAGCTTCTCTGGGCAGCTTGTTCCAGTGCCTCACTAATTCTTGATGTCCCATTTAAATCTGACCTCCTTCAGTTTAAAACCATTACCCTGTGCCCTTATTACAGACCCTGGGACAAGGTCTTTCTCCATGTTTCTTACAAGCCTCCTCTAAGTATTGAAAGGCCACAATAAGCTCTTTCAGATTAATGAATACTGAGAATCCAAGAGCAGAAACCTCATTTTCAGCAGATCTCAGGACTGTGTGCATGCAGTCAAAATCTGTGGAAATTCTTAGATGCTGACTGAAATGAGGACTCTGCAAGGGAATGGATGTATGAGGTACCTGCAAAATCCCAGGGATGGAATTACTGGGACGATTTTGAATGGAGCAGGCTGATTCTGACAGGAGACTGCCTTGCCTCAAACTGTTAGGTGAGCTTTCTAATTCCTTTATCCAATGGATCTTTTGCAAAGGATCCTAAACCACACCAAACATCAGGCTGAATCAAATCAAAGTAGTTGAAAAGACAATAAATTTTAAAACCAGGTCTGGACATATTCTAAAGCACAGTTTGTGACTTGTGCATAGGAATTATCATACCCTGTGTGAAGTAAAAATAAAGTTTATTTGCTTTCAAACCCTCTAGAGGACCAAAGGGAATAATTCAATTAAAGCAGGAAAGGAAAAGAAGTCACAAAAATTTTAAAAAGAAAAAAGAGAGACAGAGAAAATTCCTTGGAAAAAAAATACACATTGAGAAAGAGTACAACTTGAATACAAAGCAAGGGGAACTTACCTTAAAATGTTGTGACTACTCAGTCCTTTATTTCCTGTTTATTTCTCTTTGCTTTGTTTTGCAAAACTTTTTGAATTTTCTAATATAAATACAGAGATATGATTTTTTGGTCAAATAATTTCCCCAACAGCAGATGTTTCTACAAAAATAAGTGTTCAGAAAATCCTTTTTGTTTCAACAAGGAAAGTAGGTTTCAAACTACTGTAGAAACAAAACGAAGGTATCTTGTTTTTCCAACTGATGCACTTGCACAAAATGCCTGCACCCCTCAGAGATAGTTTTGTATTTATTAACTGAGTTGCAGTACCTTTCACAAAATGTTTAAAAATTAAATATTTCTGGAGTAGAAAGTTTTTGTCCGCATCTCTTTCCCACTTGTGTGTTTAACGACTAATTTTGTGCAGCAGGTTTTCCCTCAGAAGTGGCACATGAGCTTTACCTCTCCTGTCTTGCCTGTGCACCTTCTGCCCTACATGATCAAGATCCTGCTCTGCATCCCTGGGAGGTTAACTGGGCAAGATGGTGCATGGCTTTTCCACACTCAGTAAGGAAAAATGGCACAATAAAATAGATATTGTAATACAGTAGAATGCAAATAAGAATAAAGATAGCCAGCAGATCCTGCATCCCTTCAGGTGCTGGGAATCTGGCTTGCAAATGACATGGGATAGCCTCATGGTGAATTTTCCCAAGGCTTTGCCCCCTTGTCAATACAGGCCAAAAACAGTGTATGGATTCATAATGTACTGGAAAGCAGGAAAATATAAGCACGCTGCCTAGATAAGTAAACCTTGACTTTTCTCAGGTTACTGGGCAAAAGAAATTAAGCATGCTAAAAAAATAAAGCAAAATTATCTCTAGCTGAGAGGATAGTAGGGAGAGTGACTTAAACAGAAAACACTGAGCTCCTGTTGAAACTTGAGGCCCTGGGTGACATTGTTGCCTCTAGTTGCCCAGTCACAGATAGGTCACAGCCTCAGCTTATGGACAGTAGCTATATTTAAAAATGGCACTCTGGCTTTGCACTGAGAGCAGTTTTGCTGATAAGCTCAGGAACCAGTGAAGCTTCATGACTCATGGCCATCCTGGCTTCATTATTTGCCTATTAGTACACATTAATTAATAGCTGTAATATCATACTTTGTTCATTCTGCATCTTATCTCAGGGTTTCATCCTCCTGCCTTTTACTGTATTGTAATCCCTGTGTTCAGTGGGACTGTTTGCACAATGGAGGATTATTCATGGGAATAAATGATTATCCGAAAAGTATGTCCATAAGTCCCCTACACTGCACTCAACTGCCCCCAAATCAGTAAGTGACTTTTTACATGCTAAAGGCCTGATCCAGTATCTGTATCCATCAGTGATTTAGTGACTTCTCCACTGCATGCCTCTTTAAAGGAGGGCAAGGGTTAGGAGCATAGTAGGGACTGGCATGAGGGGAGGGAAAGGAAAGGAACCAGCAGGTCAGCAAAGCATGCAGGGCCAATATAAGTGTGTAACCCCTCAAATTCAGAAGATTTGAGATATTAACTCTATTTTCTGATGTCAGGCTGCTTTATATTTCAGTGTGAAAAGCTGCTTAATGAACAGTAAACTACTATGCACTACTTTATGAGCAGGAAAAAACTTCTTTTACTGCAATTGCCAGCATTTAGAAGGCAAGAAGAAGCAATTGTCATTGTTTACATCACACATTGCCTTTCAGCTATTGTGTTAAGAGAACAACTTCTAGCATGAATCAATGTTTTACAACTATTTTTTCCTTCTGAAGTATGTAATCATTGTGTCTTTTTTATCTCATAGTGTGATTACATCTTGCACAAACTGCAGATAAGATCTGGATAGATACAAATAAAATCTGGAAGACAAAGTCTTAAAAAGGAAGGCAGGTGAAGAGTTCATGAGGGCTGAGGGCTTGGAAGGAGCCTCACTTTTCTTTAATCCTACTCAGATTGCAAAGAGTAGACATGACTCTATTATTTTCCCAGACAAAATACTGCACCGTATTCGGCACTTGTAACAACAGCAGTATCTTGGATAGAGATAGCAAAGGAAGGTATGAAGGGTATGAAGACTGGCTTGAGAAAAGCTGCCAACAATTTTCCCTTCTGAGAAGGAAGAAAGAATGTTGGCATTAGGGATTCCGTTATCAGTGGGAAAGGTTTTGCAAAGACATAAATACAGGATTTGCTTGCGAGTTTGTGGTACTCAATCTCAGAGGTGCTGCACAAAGGCATCCCTATGGATATTGCTGTTGTAATGTGAATAACTGAGAAAATGGTGCTTGGTTTTAGGACTAAGCGTATTGTCAGCACAAAATGCATGGCTTCAAGCACCAAGAGCTTTCTGGTACAACACAGGCAAGTTCCTTCAGTTGCAGGGAAACTATTCTGGTGGCCAGCTAGGGGAGAACCTCTGTCCTTTTAATCCCTAGTTCAGCCTATCTGCTTGCCATGGTCTCTCTGATTTTACTACCTTGGCAATTATCTTGTTTGACCTCTTCAGCTCTTCCTCATATATCCAAAGCATGAAATTGCATTTTCATAGTATAAATTCACCAGTCAGGATATAAGTGACATTTTATTGGTGTTGGATTCTCTTTTAAAGAACTAGTGAGCATCAGCACTTTTTGCCAGTTGAGTGGCATAAACCTATCCTAAAACAAGAATCAGATTCTTGCCTAAATATTGCTGCACAGAAGTTCCAACTCCACACTGGCAAGGTGTGATGGGTGTTACCTCGATGTAAGTGATAGGGATCTGGGGCACACGTGTGCAGGAACCTGCAGTGGGTGGCCAGCAAAGCCTCATGAGAAACCCTGCCTGGCTTTCTGGAGGCTGCTCCATGAATGGAAAGCCCAGCTCATTGCCAGCAAGAAGTCAAACTTTTCCAAGGTCCTTGTAAGGTGCTCAGGGAGCCAGTTTCTAGCAAGAAGGCAGGAAGAAACAGCCTCTATTTTAAGGAGATTATCTTCAACAAAGATTTGTCAAGCGGAAGTACAGCGAAGGCTGAAGCCAAGGCACATGTTCCTGTGACCCAGTTACCTTCCAAAAACCCGGCAGGACAGAAAGGACTCTGGCTTCCAGCTACAAGAGAGCTGCTGAGCATTAACACATAGTAACCTAATTAATTTATTCTCCCAGTGGATAATTACTAGCTTTTTCTTTTTTGTTTTGCAAAGTAGCAGCCAAATAATGGTGCTGATATTAATTGACTAGCCAATGGGAGGCTAGATGGGCTGAGGAGAGATTTCACACAAAAATTAATTAATGCTCTGACCTAGTTTAAAGTGTTGCTTAAGTGGAAATTGGGGGGAAGCTGACTTCAATCAGTTATGGACCTTTTCACATCCTTTTTACCAGTCAAGTAATGAGCCTTTCTGTGTGATCTGCAGTACTTCATAAGCAACCTGAAAGAATTTAGTGAACACACCAGAAATATGTAATTCCCAAGGCAAACATAATTTCTTCTTTATGAACACACCTGAGTTAGCAAAGGAAAGGTCCTTCTTTCTCAAACTAAGCCCCTGGTTTATTGCTGAGCTCAGCTCAAGGCATGTGATGGGTATTAAAAGCTCTGCTGTTTTAACCAAACTATAACTATCTCTGTGTTTCTTCCTTTGGTCTTCCCAAATTTGTTTTAATCCTATACATCTCACATTAATAACTCTCACTTTGATTTATTTTTCCCTTACTGAAAACAAGGCACTTCAGGATTTTATTTAATCTTTCTATTTCTTTGGAAAGTAAAAGATGATTTCACTAACTTATCATCTGTAAATTCTTCCTATAAAAGCAGATTTTGCCTCATTTCTGAAAACCAGGGTTCTCTGCAGTTCTTGCCATGGGCAATTTATAACCACCAAATCACTTTTGTAAACTGATGCCAAAAAACGCATGACATTGATAGTTGCTTTAGTATTCTTCATAGGTTGTGCTTTGCTTTGCATTGTCCTGTATTGAAAAGTTGTCATCTGAACGGGCAGCATAACCACATTGGGAAGAAATGAGGTTTTAGTTCCCTCCACTTTCACATGCAGGAATACAAGGCACAAGGACATTAAATTAATCTACCAAGATCACAGTCATGCAGTCAAACCATCCCATCCTTTGCCCATTTGTCAGCATTGTAGTATCTTCCTCTCAGCTGGCAAAGTGCAGTTAGGATTATTGCAGTTAGAAGGTCACAGAAAGATACTGTTTTAAAATTAGTGCATCAGGTGAACTCCAGTCTTGTAAGAATCTCTTCCTTTCCATAAACAACTTTGTCAGGTGGTTAGGAGTCAAGTCTTGCACCCAAATATTGTGAAATGTTGACTCACAAAGCAAGCAGCTCTGTTTAAGTCACTACAAATCAATGAATCACTGAAGCAAACTCTTACCTAATGGCAGCTGAGTTTCACATACCTGTTTAGGTATCTAGAGATAAGTGGAGCCTCACAGCCTTTTATAGGTCACTTCACTAAAACCCCATAAAATTCATCCTCTGCAAATCACAACGTAATGTTTGATTGGGAGCCTGAGACAACTGCTTTCTGGGAGGTAGGAATTACACAGCCATGGGATCTGACTTCTCCATAAAATGCAGCCCAGTCGTCCTGCATGAGGAATATGTCTAAACCTTTCTGAATCCTATTAAAACCTCTTTTTGTCAAGGACACACCAAATACCTATTTTTCCCCCTTTTTGTGCAAGAACAAGTAAATAAGGCATTCAAGGAACATCAGGGCTGGAAAGGATTAACGAACTGTGGCCCTGCCTCCAGCACCTGATTTGGGTTGGGGAAGCAGTTTGTACATACAAGAGAAGGGAGAGCCAGGTAAAGCTTTCATTAGGAATTGATCAGTGTTTGTGTGTAGCTTTGGGTGTGCGGGAAGCTTCAGCTTCTTGCTGCTGTGATTTTGTCCTAAATAAGAGACCAATGGCTTTCAAAGAAAAGCCTAAAGGACTTAGGTGCTGGCTTGTAAGGAAGCTAGGCTGTCCACCTTCAGTGATCTATTTTGTTCTTATTTTAAATATTGCTGAGGTTCCCTTTCCCCCTCTGAATATAGAATGTATTGGAATTGAACTGTCACTAAAATTGGAGAGTACTGAGTGATGGTGATTATGCCCATGTGGGCACTTCCTGAACACTGGACTGTGATGCTTGTTTGGACTTAGCTCCACAGCGGTCTTCTTTGGCATGTCCTTGCACAAGATTTCTGAGCCTTGTCCTGGAAATACACATTCTTCAGCAATACTTCTTGTCTTTTTTACAGGTTTTGTATTTTTTGTTTACATGATGGTTCTTGATGAACCTCTGAGCTCAAGGCAATATGTTCTCCTATCCCTCCCCTCCTCGAGGGATGCAGGGGGACTGAAGAAGCAGCTGCTTAGAGATTCCTGGCAGAGAATCTTGCCCTTGGCACTCTGACTCAAGGCACATGATCATGTAACACACCCACTGGCGTGGATGTTACGTGGCTTGTTTGCAAATACCGGCAATTTCAGCTGAGAGGTGCTTACAACCATCCAGCAGGATCCTCTTGGTGACCTTTGTAAAGAGTGTCACATCTTTAGTGCCAGCAACAAATTGCTGGCATGACCAGGAGTTAATGTAGTAGTAACCACCAGTCTCTCGAAGGGCAGCTGAAAAGATGACAGAGCCAAGTTCTCTTTGGTGGTGGGATATGATGTAATAAGAGGCAAAGATTACAAATTGTTGCTCGGAATGTTGGGAAAAACTTCATCATGGGGAAAATGTGCAGCCCTGGGGCAGATCACTAGAGTGATTGGAGGAACCTCCATCCTTGGAGGGGGTTCAAGTTTCTACTGGACAAAGCCACAGCAGACCTGATTTAGCATTGGCAATCATCCAGGAGGATGGGATAGAGAGTGACTTCCAAAGGTCCCTTCCAGCCAAATACTCATGGGATGACAATCTCCCTGTTGGCTGTGGGAAGACTTAGGGCAGAGCCTGTGGATCTGTGACTGAGGGTCTGAGCATGCCGTGAGAGGAAGGAAAACCCAAATGGGAGCAGATGACGAGCTGGCTCCCAGGCAGCTCTCATGCTGTTCCACTAAGTAACCCCTCCGGCCTTTCTCCAGACATGGGGCAGCTGCAAGGACAGTTCTGTGGTGTGAAAACACTCCTTGCAACAGGGGATCCACTAAAGATACAAGCAGATAGACGTTTGCCCACTTCTATTGTTGTCATGGGGGGCAGGGAAAGGAAAGAGCTGAAGAGCCTTGTGGCCAGTGAGCCTGACTTTCTGTGCTAGCTAAAAATCAGTGTGAAAGCCCAAGTGTTGATTAAAACCCATATGCTCCCTGTCCATATCTTACCTAAGTCTGTCCAGAATATATGCAGAGGTACTTGCTTAAAGTTTGTGCAGAGATGTGACATTAACTTCTATAGCTGCATAAGGCTGCAGTAACTGAGAAGCTGTATTACCTCCAGAAATTGAATGCCATTCCTAGAGGCACATAGCATAGTATTTAGGGACTATTTTGGACATAATTTTTGTCCAAAAAATGTATTTAAATGCATTTTAAAAAATAGCTTATATGTCAGATTGCTAGTCTCTAGCATTCATTGTGATTAATCAGTGGTCAGTTATTTCTTGGCAGGGAAGTAAAAATTACTGTCTTGAGAAATATTGAAAGAAAACAGCATGTACAACCTAAAAACTAAATGAGCAAGAGACCATGCAAACAATATCTCAATTTTTTTGGGGGGTGGAGGGGAGCAGGGTAGGTGGAATAATTTAGTTTAAAGCATGCTAGGCCTTTGAGGAAGAAATGGGAGCACTACAGAGACTGCATGTGGTACAAGAAGGCAGTTGTATTCTAGTCCTTAGTTTGGGCAGATTGAACCTTATCTGTAATTCTAAAGGCTTACACAACACAAAAAAAAAAGGTGTTTTCAAGGGGAAAATTCAGATTAATCCTGCATCCTGGCAACTGGATTGGTAGTTGTTATTGGTGCTAATGTAAAAATCCACTGCATTTTACGTGACTCAGGGGCACCTAAATGTTCTATTAGCACTAAAAAGTGTCAAATTAATGAATCAGTATGCTTATTCTGAATGAGGTAATGCTTTTCCTGCTCAGAGATAGTGACAGACAACATGAACAAGGAGCAATCTTAGCATGGTGACTTTCTGTCCCTCTGATTGTACCCCAGGTGAGAAGGGCTGCTAGGGTTATCAATTGACAGCCTTCAGTGCAAGGCAGCTGCTTTTGGGCTGTGGAAGTCCATCCTTTGCTCACTTGTTGGCACAGGGCAGCTGCCTATGAGGCCTCTCAAGCACACATCACTGCCACCCAGCAGAAGCAGCTTGCCCTTTTTTAGCCTTGTCTGTGCTATTTCATCCCGAGCCATTTTCAGGCAGAAGGGGCAGGTTTGGCTGTGATCTATTCCCTGCCCTACCTATGACAGTTCAGTTTTGGACATCAGATCTAGTCTAGCATTTTTAGCTCACTGTCTCATAGGCTCTGGATGCTCTACTCAAGACAGGATTTCTAAAGGGAATATTTTCCCACTATCTCTCAAGGAGTTCCTAGTAGGGATATTCCAAGGATATTTTGCATTTTTGTGCTGTTTCATGTGTGGTTTGGTTTCAGTCCTCGGCAGCTCTTCAAGTTTGTGATTATAGTCTCATTTAACATCCTTTGCTATGGAAACTGATAATAGTGTCAGGGAATTGCTAAGCAAATTTATGAGGGTGAGGGAAGCATCAATAGACATGATGTTTATGAGGGAACATGGAATTCTTTTCATATAAACCCAAAGGAGGGGGAAATGCAGGAAGGGAGGATGCATCTATTGCCAGAATAATGGTCTCACAAGGATCACATAGCTGTTTTAATTTCTGTAACATGGAACATACTGTGCTTGAAAAAGACAAGATTTCAGTCCAATCTATGAGAACTTGCTATTATTTAGTAACTCCATGTTCCCCTGATGGTGAGAGAGCAGCTGATTAGACTCAGTAATAGATCCCACTGAAATATTAAATATACCATTGCTCTAAGTTCTGATTTTAAAGGCTAAATGGAGGGGAAAATATTTGTTTGGTACCTCTAAGCTACAGACATGCACAGTTTGACTGACAGTTTTGCCATAGCAGGTACAACCACCGGATACAGCAGGGTGAGGGGCTGACTTGCTTTCTAACAACATTGTGACACTGGAAAGGAAGTCGCAGACTTCCATGTGGCCAAAGTAGGAACTGATCAACCTCTCCCACCTTCAAGGGTCTTGAGCTGCTGTGTGTGTATTAAAACTCCAGCTGGAGAGGCAAACAAGTGGAAGGGAAGGGAAGGGAAGGGAAGGGAAGGAAGGAAGGAAGGAAGGAAGGAAGGAAGGAAAAAAGACATGACCTCTAGTAAGAAGAAACAATGGGAAGAAAGTAAAAATGGATACTGTATAGAAACCATTTCCTTGCTTTTAGCATTAAAAAAAAATCTATGCTGTTTACATACAGGCAGTGATTTGGAGGCCTAAGTGCAGCTACTGGTTAGCTCCTCATTGGTCTTCTAAAAGACACTACAAATGTCTTGGCTCACTTGTCTGTACTGATGCTGCTGTTTGGAATGTACTTCTGGCTTGAATCTTTCAGAGCTGCAACAAAAATTGCTATGGGCAGCATATGGGTAACCTGGGTCAGAGGAATAGGACCAGCTGGAGTTTCTGGGATATTATCAAGCTTTTTCAGTTTTCTCTTTGGTGTAGTGGGGGAATAGGGATTTTTTTAATAGCGATTCATTATTGATGCTGTGGTCATGCATCAGAAGCCCTCCTCATGTACTGTTTTTCCTAGAGATGATTAGCCAAAAGCTACTAAGCTTACCTTGTTACATTGAATATGTATGACTTCTATAGAGAAGTTAATCTACTCTAATAGCCACTGAAAAGTGATACATTTTCCTCCAAAATGTCTGCATTCCAGACATTCAATACTTCTTATCAGCTCAGTCATCATGTGACTTGGAAACATTTGACTTTGATCTTCTGGCTTTGGATCTGAAAGCCTTGCAGTGCAAAGCCACAGTGACTGAAAGTGTGGTATGGTCTCTGTGTAACTTCCAGACAGGATTGTGGTGCAGAATAGGCAGAAGGATGCTGCTTTTGCTACCCAAAAGCAGATTTGAGGGAATCTGAGCACTTGGGATCCAAGTACAGTTGTCTCCATCAGGAGGAAAAATTGGTAGTAACAGCCTGAAAGGGTTTTGTGGGCTTGTAACAAGCCAAGAAAGTATTACATGGGCACACAGGGATTTCTTTTACTCAGGTAGCTGAACAGCAGAGAGATGTATCCTACTTCTCAGCTGTTTCTGATGCCTCTACACACAAATACTCCCAAATCTCTATTTTTTGTTGGAGAGAAGTTATGATTTGACAGGTCGTGGATCTGCCATCCCTTGATTTTGAAGGCCTGATCAAAATCAGAGACATAGGCAGCTCAGACTCCTCAGATTTCAGGCTATGTTCACGTGTGCTGATATTTTTTCCCACCATAATTGGGTTTTAAAAAGAAAAAAAAGTGGTAACATGTTTACAAATATTGGGCCTGTTTCTGTCTTGGGATCAGGGACTTGGTGACAGCTCACAGAAACCTTCAACAAAACACAAGCCTGCATTACAGAGTACTTGGGATGCCCTTCTGGGGCAAAAAGGGTGACAAATTTCTTCATTCCCAATTAGGTAATCCCTTACTAAAAGCACAAGTATGGATACCTAGGCACACTGATCTTTCCTTTTTTTGTATAAAGGGGTACAGAAATTCCCCAGGCTGAGGAACCTCCCACTACAGTTAGCCACACTTCATCCAAGTCTTTGCTGCATGAGCTTGACCAGGTTGCACAAGAGATGTCCATGCGAGGCAGGGCTGTGTGGAGCCAGGGAGCTCCTCGCAAGATCTTGTAGGGCCACCCACTAAGCTGGGAGCAATGGGAAAGGCATTGGTGATAGGAGTGAAAGTCATGTTAGTGGCTTGTGTGATGCTGAGAAGGGGTGGCTGGCACTGGGAGCTGAGGATGCTTGTTCAGTAGGTCCCTGCAGTTGGTAGATGTCCATCAGCAAACTCGGGGGTTTTTTTTCTGAGGGAATTAGGAATCTCTCTGATCCCTCCTCAGCTGCTTTTTAGGGGGAAATGTTGAATGTTTGAAGTTACAATTGAAAATACAAGAGGAATATCTCTCAGTGTAACAACCCTGAAATACATTGACAAATTCTATGCATTATACCCTGGCTTTAAAACTGCTGAGAGGTCAAGACTTGCAGATTGCATCACCCTTGGAAAAGAGGTCTCCAACCTGAGAATCTGCTGTATGTGAACCATTGACTGAGTCATTGCAACTTTGATTTTTTTTTTCCTTTAAGTAACTTGAGTTGTTTTTTAATTAGGTGTCTCTCTTCCCATGCCTGCCAAGGTCAAATTCTGTGATCCAGCCAGTAGATAAATAATTGGTGTGATGTAACTGCAAATAAAACAGTGTTCAGTACTGAGAAATGTGAGCATCAAAAACCTCTAAGTAGGCAGCAAGCAATCTCTTAAAAATAGCTAATCTAAAAATAAAAGATTAGGGAGGGAACACTCCAGAAGAGCAGTTAAGGAGCTTACATTGGAGAGTTAGAACAGCTCTCTATCTGGACTTTGCCTTTAGGCAATAAAGAAGCCTTAGGCCAGAGGCAGGGTCACTTCTGTATCTGCTCACGTTCAGGGCTTAAGGCAGTCTCAGTCTGATGCTTTCATCCAAGAAATTCAAGGCTGACTTCAGCTGACTCAGGCACACAGTGTATGAAATTATGCTCCAGCAGGGCAGATGTCTTGTGGGGTTCTCCTGCCTCAGTGCAATCCCAAGGCTTGTTTTCTTTCTCCCGAGCTGTGTGAGCACTGGGAATGGAGAAGCTGAAGGGGAAGGGAATGGCTGAGCTGCAGCAGTGCCAGCCCTGGAAGCTGCATGGCTCTTCCTACTCCTAAAGGATGGACTTTCCATACTTGTGGGAGGTCATGGATAAATTCAGCTATAAGGACATCAGCAACAGCAGCTTAAAGCCAGCAACGAGGCTACAATCTCTTTAAACAAAAAACATTGCTGGTTTAAACCTTCCAGTTTGGGAGCTTTTGGAGCTATGAAGAGTGAAGCAAGAGGCCAGAATGACAGTTTGCTTTTCCTTCTGAGGTGCTCACGTAGATTCATTGCACAACAGCACGTTCTCAGTGTTGGTCATACTGGATCAAGGCAGCTCATGTGGATACTCAAAATCCAGCTGAAGGCTCTCATGTGGATACTGAAAATACAGCTGAAGGCTGACCAGGCTGAGGGGAAGATCAGTTTGTGCATTAGAACTTCACTCTGCCAGGTTTAGCTTTGCCCTGCTCTTGATCTCCAGCCTGGGGGACAATTTCCATTGTGCTTCTACTCTGCTGACAGCTCAGAAAAGGAAAGCCCAAACCCACTTACTGCTGATAGCTCCAACCAGTAAAGAGAAACTTTTCTTTTTGTTCTGGTATTACTGCCAGGCCTTCCAGGGAAAGCAGCAGGATTTTGTGAGCATTTCACAGCTCAGGAAAAAGCCCTTTCTTGCCCTGCCCTGCCCAGCCCAGCCCAGGTGGATTCCTGGAGAATAGCTAGAAGGCAACATCTCTCTAAGCATATTCTTGCCACTTCCCATAAGCAGCTGTCTTTGCAGAGAGCTACAGCTCAGCAGTGTCACTCCCATGCAGGAGCACTGACACAAGCCTGACTTTTAGTGGGCTTTTGACTCACACAGAATTCAGGGGTTAAAGGTAGACACATCTTGAACAAACCTCACAGAGGGCCAGACTTTATCCAGAAATTACAGAAAAACAAGTAAATACTCCACAAAAACCCAAAAGCCCCAACGTACCCCACCATAACATGTGGGACAGGTAATAACACTGTCAAATCAAAAAACCCTGAATGGGATCAGAATGGAGCCTCCCTTTTAAGTTATAAAGATGCTCTCCTAGAATTGGTGGGTGTCAGGAAAAGTAATCCACAAACACCAGAGGTTTATGTCCGAAAAGGAGACAGAGGAGTCCTTTTTGCTTTATTTGAATAAAGGGAGAGGCCATGGGACATTCCCCTGGGATCTCTCAAATTTTTGGAGGACACAGCTTCCTTTTTATCCTGTTTTCCCAGCCGCATTTCCCTCTCTCTTTCCTCATTGGCTGAGGTACTTGAGAAGTACAGACTTCCCGGCATGCCTAATACCTGAAATTTCCCTCTAATGTATAATCCTCTCTTTTAATTTTTAATTCTTATACAATTCATAGTTTTTCCCTGTTGCTTCTTTCATCTTTCGATATCCAATTTTATTTATGAGCAGCCCTACAGTTTGTTTGTAAAGGCAAATATCTTTTTTCATTCATCAATCAGTGGAATCCACCCATTGTTTCTTTTATCTCTCAGTGCTAGACTTATCTACAAGCAGATCCCCAGCTTGTTTGTAAAGACAAATTCGACATTGCTTTCATGGGCAAAATTAATACCAAAGCCGTTGTCAAGTCTACGTCCTGTAAGTGGAAACTCAATTAAAGTAAAATTATGTGCTCACAACTGCAAAAACTACTCAGAAGTTCCCTGAAACAATACAGCTGCTGAGGTAACAAATAACCCTGTGTGAGAGCAGAAGGTGTTTTCCTTGGGCACTGCCCTTCAATTTCACTATTCATCATCACCCACCTGCAGAACACCAGACTTTTAGATGACAGACCGGACTCTTTACTTTGATCTGGCTTCTAGGAAAAACAGATGTGGACGTGCTTATCTCAGGTTACTTTTGAACTCTTCGATCCAATCTAACAGATTGTTAGGTAATGAGCTCAGAGCTGGTGTGCTGGTGATAACAAAAGCCTGCTACTTGGCAGGGGAGACACCCTAGCAGTGTAGAAAGCCAAGGAAGTGAACTCAGCTCCTAAACACAGGTCTTCCAGTGGAGAGAAGTGCATAATTACTGCAATGACACTTCTTGCTGTACTTCCATGCTATATCAGGTGCTGGAAGATCCAGGCAAGAAGCCAGACTGTGACTGTTCTCCTGTGACTCTTTACTTCAAGTGAGGCTGGAAGCATCTTTTGGAAATTCCCTGAAGGCTCAACAGCATGAGAACATGACATATGCCTGGTGGATATTTATGTGTGTATAGACAGATGAAGGTCCAGCTGTAACAATTTCCATCCAGATCCCACGGATACAAGAACTGGAAACTCAGACACATGCTCCCTGCCAGAATTAAATGAGTCCTGTTGCTGGCTGGTGTGTATAGCGACTAAGAAGCTGAAGAGACTGTTGATCACTTGGTTCAAGAGGGCAAGGGGATAAATAGCAGAGGATAAACCAATGGTTAAAGGGTGATGCTGCCCCAAAGGGAGACTGAGACATGAGCTTATGAACTCCAAATGTCTCTGCTTTACATGCATTGCCACGGGCAGCAGCTGTGTCACAGCCAGGCAGAACGATTTGGATCAACAAAACTCCTGGACAGCAGGAATGAAAAGGTGTGGGTGTGGGGACTTAAATAGAAATGTAGTGCAAGAGAGAAGTCTGGCAGAAGGAAACAGGATGCTAGTTAAGGGAGACCCAAGCTGTGCTTAGGTGCATCACGAGAGCTAAGTTACAGTGTGCTTCATGCCTACTCCTGAGTCACATAATGCTCTTGTTTTATTTTAGTGAATTGTGATGCAGAAGAGAGGAAATGAGACCCCACAGAGCCCTATATCAGCATCCACAGTGCTAAAATCTTGTGCAGAACAAGAATAATAGTCTTAGGTCCTAAAAAGCTTTCATTCAAAGTGGGTTCAAGCAGCAGCAGATGCCAAGGAGGTAGCCCAAAAAACAGGGGAGGTAATATCACTCAGAGCACTGGAAGGCATGCTTCTGCACCCATTCTAGCAGGGGATCTCAAAAGAGAAAGGTGGGGTACAGAATTGTAAGAAAAAAAATTCCTGCTCCTGCTTGTACTGAAATATCCCCAACATTCACATTGTCCAACCTTTGCCACAGTAAACTACTTTCTGAAGAGAAAACCAGTTTCTCCTGGTATCACAAAATTCTAAGACATGGTATTAATTCATGAACTGGATGCCATGATTTCATGTTTAGAAGTGACACCTTAAAAAGTCAGATACCAGAAAAAGCAGGTCACAGCCATTACAAGGGATTCATAATAAAAGAAAAAAAATAGAAGTCAATTTAATGGCACATGGTACAGCAGAAAATAACATTTGGTCTTTGAAACTTCCTGTACCTCAGGGTGTTGACTGCAGCAAGCAAAAAGCTTAATCCTCTTGTTGTTGAAGGAGGAAGCAAAAAGCATTACTTGTCTTATGGCCAGGGAAGAGAAGGCCAAGAATATTTTTGATTTCCTGGCTGACACACTTTTTGTAATGCAGAAGACTGCTCACTGCTCATGAACTTCACCTGTCCTGAAGAGAAGTACCATTACCAGAATAGAGCTTATGAGGTTGGAGGAACTTGGGAGATACCTGTTTGACTGTGGGTAAGAAAGACAGGTAGATTAGCTTGTAAGTTGGAAAGACAGGTAAAATAGCTTACATGTTAACCCTAGAGTTAACCAGGAACCTGAGTCAGCAATCAATTCTCTGTGATAGCTCAGTCCAAGCTCTGAAAGGCATTAGCCCTGCAGTTATCACTGCCTGGAGATAGTAATGACCAGAAGGGGTATTTCAGTTTAAGTGGAACTGACCTTTCAGAGGGAGGTTTGCTGATTTGAGTGATTGCCTTTGATGTGTCAGAACATGAAACACAATGTCTTTTTATGTGGGCCTGAAAGTTTTGGCAAATTTGGAGGGACTATAATATTCTTCATCTGATCAACTAACACAGATGGATAAATCAATGAGTTTTAGGGTAACCAACCTCTTTTTTTTCCCCTGGGTAAGCAAGTATATTCTCACAAGTATGCTATTCCCTGGTCTGGCCTTGACAGGAATCAGGATGGATAATACAGCTTTTAATGTGTTTTGCCTCAGCAGCTGAGCTGCACTTTCAATGCTGTACTGTGGTGTGCACACAAAGGACACAGCTCTAAGTGAAGGAATGATGATCATGAAATGTGAATTGAGAATGCCAGAATGTCTTATGTTTTATGTGATAGCGGCATGGTGGAAAAGAGCTTTTCTTACAGCCTTCCTCTGCTTTTTGCTATTTGCAGTGTTGTCAGCAAACTTCACTGGTCTAGAAGGAGTGGAGATGAGTTGCCAGCTGCTGTTTCTCATCTCATGGGTTTGAAGAGCTGTTTCTCACTAACACTGGCCTGAAGCCTATAAACACTCATTTCTGGAATAACCGCAAGAGGATTTTCCAGAGCAAAGGCCACTAAAAAACTGCCTGCAGTGCTTGGGCAAAGCTTCAGAAGGGAAACTAGGATGGAGCCTGATACCCCATCTGTTTTAGTAACAGTGTCTTGAGCTGAGAAGTAAAATGCATGCAGTTAATAAATTCAAATATACTGATACTTTTTTCTTGCTTTTAGTTCTGAGAACAAAGGACTAGTTTATGGTGAGGAGTGAACTCAAAACACTGAAGTATAGACTACAAATGTTGGTTTAATAATTTCTGTTAATCAACAAAAAAATCTTTGTAAATTCAACAGTGTAAAACTCAACCTTGTTCACATCTCCTTAGCATCCCTTCAGCCTCTATTAGCTGATTAGCTTCTATTCATTCAGCTGTTACCCTGCTTTGAAGTACTAAATTAACTTTGAGCTATTGTGTAAGAAAGAAGTAGGCAGGCTCCCCTTCAGTGTGACAGTGGAAAAGGACTGAAAAGACATGAATGTGCAAGTTCTGCTGTTTGTGAAGACAGACTCTTTTTCTTCATGTTATGTATTAAGTATTTAAGATATTTAGTTGGCAGGCACACATTATCTTCAATGACATGGAACTGTACAGCTTGTACAATCTGGCCCTGACACAGTCAGCACTGAAAAATCTCATTGTGACAGAGCTGCAATAGTCAGAAAATTCCTTTTCCCCAGTTGACTCTCAGTAGTCTGATCTTTGGTAAATGTCAGGTGTGTGGGTTTAATTCTGAGTTTCCTAGCTCTTACATACCTTCTATTTTAACCAGCTTCAGACATAACTGCTGGTATAGTTTTATCATGTGCTAATAACAAGATGCTGATAAAAGGGAGTGTAGTACACACTTAAGAGACTTGCCTTAAATACTACAGGCAAACTTAATCTTTTTGCTGATAAAATAAAGATTACAATGTGTAGACTACAATGGTGGGGGTGCCAGCACTGCAGGACCTCCTCATTCTGGTGAGGGAGAGGAGGGAAATGAAGTTCAAAGACTTGGCTGCCCATCCAGTATGACAAATAGAAACTGGTAAGCTGTGTTTGTTTAATAAGTACTGCAGCTTCCTTGGCAGTTCAGTTTGCTGGAGCTCCTGACTTTTCCAGAAGCCAGTGGTGTTCCCCACTGCCAGAGCTTTTCTAGTGGCAGAGATTTGGCATGATCCAGTGGGGTGAAATTGCAGAGACGGCTGTTTTCTGGATGCTGTAATATTGCATGTGCTCCCAGAGCTAAATAAAGCAGTTCTGCTGGTGTTTTGCATTCCACAGCTCAGCTCCAGGTCCAATCCTTGCAAGGAAATGAAGGGCTGGGGTGCTGCCTTCCAGGTCACGGAACACTCCCAGAGAGGGATGGCCAGTTCTTCGGGATAGATATGACTGGCAAGAGGTAGCCTAGCACTAGAGCAGAGTCCAGGGTTACAGCTCAGGGTGTAGCTAGGTTTGCATCTCCACTTGTGCAGTGACCCCAAATGCCCAGGCCTGGCTCGAGAGACACTGTAAGGGCAAGGCGGAGTCACAGCTGTGCCTCACACACAGATCCAAAGGCTCTCCCTGTGGAGACCTTTCCCAGCTGAAGCCAGCTCACCAGCAAGAGAAACAAAACTCTTGGCAGCCACGGAACCTCAAACTGGTTTTCCTCCTTTCAGTAACTTTTTCCTAAACGCATCCACTTGCTCTCAGTAACTCTGAAGTCCGAAGGCTCTTGGAAAAACCTCCCAGCTCCTTCCCAGTCTCTCACAGCACGCGTGCCAAAGAGCCCAGCCAGCTCTCCCTTGGCAGCAGTTCTTCTCGACAGGCTGGCCGGCAGCTTTGCTCCCGACTGCCTGCCCAGACGGGGACAGGGCGGATCCTTGACCTCCGCTCTGGGACGTCTGGCTGTGGCGTGCACAGGCTGTCAGGCCCACTGAACTACGTTCTCTTTGCTGGAGAAGAACCCAGCACGTGTGGGTGACCCTCCCTGAAGCCCTGGCAAACAGTCAAGATGTCTGTGTCCGTCCCCCGTCAACGCCTGTTTTGGCTGTGGCAGCATATACGGATCGCACCAGGTGCAGAAACGATGGGATGCCCCAGACCGAGAGTGGTTTGTATCCCGTTGCTCAGCGGGGCTTGCGAAGCTTTCACTCCACCGCCTGCTGAAACTCCTCGGTGGAAGCATGAACATCCTCGGTGCACATCTCCTCCACGAGCTCTGTACAGCCCTCGAAGGAAGGCTGGCAGCTTATGTCCCTCGTGGAAATTGTGTTGGTTTTTTCTCAGCCCGCGCTATGATGTTTGCACCCTGCGGCCCTACGCTCATGCCTGCTCAGGGCTTAGGCAGGCTGCATCTTTGTAGGGCGGCAGTGTAAAGCGACCAAGCGCTGAACACCCGGTGAGCTAGGCCAGGAGAGCCAGGGCAGCGCCACCGAAACCTCTTCCCTCTGAATCCAGGGATAGAAAACCGAGCTAACCGCGTGTTTAAGGAAAACCTGGCTGGACACATTTTGAAATCCACTCATCCCCGTCCCACCCACCGCCCCGCGGGGCGGGGGCGAG
>VXBI01006141.1:353094-513739 GCA_013397375.1 Toxostoma redivivum
GGCCCTGCGCAGCCGCTCTGGGCGGCTCCAGGCGGTATCGCTGCCGCTGCTTGCTGCTGCTGCTGCTGCTGCTGCTGCCTGGGTCCGTGTCAGCCCTGGCCCTCCTAGCCCAGCAACACCGTACTCGGCGCCCTCCGGTCACGCCTGTTCCCGGCCGTGACGTTTCTGCCCGCTTCCCCTCGCCCTTCGGCGGCCTCGGAGCGGGAGGGCCCTCGCTGGGCCCGGAGCGGCGTAGAGTGCCCGCGGCGGTGCTGTGCGAGTGCGGCCCGGGCCGGGCCGGGCCGGGCCAGCCCTGCCGCGCTTTTGACTTTCCCCGTATTTCCACTCCCTCCTCCCTCGAGCTCTGGCTGCTCCTGGGCTGCTGCAGCGATATTTCCCCTTGGAAAGTGGTGAGGGAGTGGCGCAGCAGCCGTGGCCAGGCCGCGGGATACTCCAGCTTTGGTCCGCACCACTGTCCTGCCTCGCACCATGCCCTGTGTTCCTCTTGCTGCGCTTCACTGCCGAGGGAGTGTTTTTTGAAATAACGGGTGAATATTGACTGCAGGAAAAGGGGAAAGAAACGAGGCCGGGAGGAAGAGAGCCCGCTCACCTGCTGAGTGGGGCAGCTGGTAAGGCCAGTGCCTCACCCCCTCCTGCATCCATGACATTCTGCAACAATGCTGCCAGCCAGGCAAGCCTGTGCAGGACAGGCCTTTGGGACATTCCTGGTAGTGCTGCAGTGCCACCGGGTGAGGGTGGCCCAGAAAAACATCCAGTTTCTGCCTGAAAATATGTCTGTCCTGGTTGCTCACTGAAAATAACCGAGGTAATGATGAAGGAAACAGTATTTGGGTTTTGTGAGCCTGTGTTGTACTCTCCAGGGAGGGTTTTATGGCCCTCTGAAAACACATTTTCTGGCTGAGGTTTGACAGAACAGGCTGTTGACATCAAGACACCCACCAAGAGATAAACCTGTTGGGCAAATAAATACCCACTCTCCACGGCTGGGAGGGAAGGTTGCCGGCTATTACTTGCTTCTCTGCTTGATAGGTTTTGAATAAACAGCCCATCTGGCAGCTTCTTTTAAAGAAAATCTTCCCTTCTAGGATGTACCAGCCCCTTTCCTGGAGGTCTCCACTGCTATCATAAGGTTCAAGGGCATAACTAGGTGTTCTTTTTCTGATTCCTAGAAAATAACTTTTCCTCTGTGAAAGGAAAGACCCAACAAACACTGGTATATGTGATGACTGGCTGTTGACATTGGCTAGCATATGCACTTTGAAAGGTCACCCTGTCCATATGCCAGATCAGCTGGTGCAAAGCATCTAACTGAGCTGTTTGTTTCATTCCAGCGGGCTGGGGTTAACAAACCATGAAGGAAGAATAAGGGAATCCTGAAGCAGCAGCCGGCTGTTTGCTCCTGGACTTTGTCCAACGGGATTGTTGGCACACCAGTGCTTTCTCCTACCAGGTATGGCACAGAGGTAATAGTGAATCTCTTTCATTTGTCTGAAGGCCCAGGACTGAACCTTTTTTCACAAACACCATGAGTTGTGGTCTCACCATTAGTTTTAGTGGTAGGACTAGAGGGAGCTAATCCAGAAGAAACCTATTTTTTTTAAATACCTCTTTGTTTTATCTAAGCCTGATCAAAACATGGTTGCACATGTTGTTAGTCTTGTTGTGCCACAACAAGGAAGGGAGCAGCACAGGCAGCTGGCAGAGATATCCAGGACCGCTGCAGCTCCCATCAGTGACAGCCTTAAACTGCTGTGGTATCACACCAGCAACTCCTATTGCTGTAATTTGCCATTTGCCCTTGGAGGGATAGAATTCATTTGGCTTGTGGTGTGTACTTTTGGGGTTTTTCCAGACCAATGAAGGGAATAGGTAGTTTAGTTCTCTAAAATACTATTCTACTTAAAAGTAGCACACATCATAAACACAATATTTGAGGAAAGTTTTTCCTTCTCTGTGTTCTTTATGCACACATCATTTATATTTTGGTGCATGAAGAGCAATGGAGGAAAAGTTTCCTTCTGTTGGGGGAAGATGCTTGTGTACTTTGTTTTGGTTTTAACCTTCCACTGCCTTTTTCCTGGAATCTTTCTGTGAGTGCACAGACCTTTTCCCTCTGAGGCAAGGCAGCTGCTCTTCTCTGATATCAGAGCCATCACTTCCCTTCTCTTTCTTAGTGAGTTGGCCAGCATTTTGCAAAGGTCAGAGGTGTATCAAGGAATTACCTTTTTTTTTTTTAATCTGCCTGGAGGTATTTATTTTTCAGTACTAATGCATTCTGGGGATTTCCTTGCCCACTGTGGCTGTCATTCCTTACCGATAGTACCCCCAAGACAAGAATTTGTTGTCTTCATTTTATAGAAAAGAAGATAAATGTGAGCCTGCAGGGTTACAGGCCATTGCCTGACCACCAGATCTGGTTCCTGGGTCTTGTCACTCTTACCCCACCAAGTTTTTCTTATTTCACTGCTCTTCTGCCCCTGACACTCGTGTGACTGTGCTTGGAGCTCCTGGACTGGAACACTTCAGATCCATCCTCTTCAAAACAGTTGCCCATTCACTGTAACCCTTGGTGTGAAGCTGGGTGGCACTAGCCCTGTCTTGTTCTCCACCCAGCTGTGTGTTCTTTCCCTCTGTGGTGGTGGACTGGTCGAGGTAGCTTGATAAAAAGGTGTTGGGATGAGGGGATGCTTCAACCAAGGCTTTCCAAAGTGTTGTGCACCGATTATGTAACACAGCTGCCCTGGTATCTCCATGCCAGAAAGTCTTTGCCTTTCTTGTGAGATTGAGGCCACCAAGTTTTAAGATGCTTTTTCTTTCTGCTAGTAAACATAAGCCAGGAGGAATGGGTTTAACCTGAGACTTGTAGCAGCATCAATGGAAAGGGATCCTGTGGAACATGTTTCCTTTTCAGTGGCTCACACAGAATACCCTGAAGGGAATATGCTCCATGGCTTCCTAGTTTTGTGGCCTGAGGCTGTATTTCTGGGAAGCCTCTAGGAAAGCCAGATTTATTGTGGTCTCCTAGTTATCCTACTTAAGGCTGAGGGCTGTTACCTATGGGGCTTGCTGTTCCTTCTTTACATCTTTAAATTTGTTTTTATTTTCTTAATTGAAGTATGATTATACTAGAACAGTTCCTGTCGTCTCATAAAGCAGTACAAAAATGCCAGATCATTTGTGTTGACTTGTGCTTCAATTTTTCATCCTCTGAAAACCAGCTGAGTCTCATTTCTGTCTGCAGTGGGAGACCATGGAAGGGAAGGAGACGTCACCAAGTCATACCTCAGAGAGCACCATATTGGACCTCCCCTCTGTTTGTGACCTAGCAGAGCACTTTCTGCCTCCACACAGCTCTGAAAACAGCGAGGAGCTTTATCCTTCTGGGGATGTTTTTCCCTCTCCATCCACAGGTAACAGCTTCTGCTTCTCCACATGTTCTTTCTTTAGCCAGTGCTTCATCTGCATAGGCAGCATGTTGTTTGACTGAATCACTGCAGTCTGGTACTGGTGTACCTGCCTGTCATAAAGCACAATTTTACCAGAACTGCAGTCTGCTCCAGCTGGACAGATGAGACACAGGAGAGGAGCTCAGAGGATGCTATCAGCTGCTAATGTTCTGCAATACTCTTCATGTTTAATGTGTTCTCTGAAGGACAACTAATAGCTTAGTCCTTCAGACATCAGGAGTAAACACTGTTTCAAATTACCATAGTCAGTAGGAAGAATTTTTAAACTTTTCCTTATGTTTTTCATGTGCTCATCACCAGCTCAGGATGTGGCCTTGTTACCCCATTACAATAATAATAATAATAATGATAATAATACTAGTAATAATAACTGAGTCCTTACTTGTGCTAATGACAGTAGCGTGGTGAAGATTGCTTCAGTTCAACTCTTGCGAGAGAGCAGTTTCCTCACTTGAGAGAGGACTGGCTTCTGCAGAAGTAGCGTTTTAGGTCAGCCACTACTCTAGATTCTTAGAAGTAAAGGTATAAATCGTATATCTGAGAAGATAAGGGGAGCTGGCAAGAAATGTGAAATCAAAATGTGCTGGCCCAGTGGCACTTCTTGCTGTGTATTCATGCTGGCTGGAATGAAGGTTCTAGTAATTATATTTAATACTAGGGGAGAAATAAGTTCTGGTTAACAAATAATGTGTGGAGAGGATTTGTCAAGACACCTGGGTGGGTGAAACGTCACTGACAACATTTCTGGTTGCTTTAGAATCTTAAGTAGTATAAGAGTAGGGTTTGGCTCCTCTTCTTACTCTAAAGTGGTTTTCTGTGGCATGCTTCCAAGAAATTAGGTTGAAATTCAACAGGTGAGTTTCTTTCAGTGGGAATTTCACTATTTTCATGCTAAGCAGGTGAGTAGTGGGATCTACCAACTGATCTCACTCAGCTGATGTTGTCTGCCTGTGCAATTGCCTTCAGCTTTAGGTGTGGGGTGTGGGACATCCAGAACTGTAATGGAATCTACCAACTGTAGAGACCAAGCTTTGCTTTGCTTTGCTTTTTTACAGGGACCAGGAAGTTACATGTCTTATATTAATAATGATGGGAATCTTCTGCTGTTAGCCTCTGCTTTAAACCACAACATGTATCACATTCTATGGTCCACATTGCACTAGAGCAATAGCATGTCTGGTTTGAGGTTTTGCTTTATTTTTGTGTGTAAGAGTAGTGACCAGCACTTCAAGGAATGTCCTGAGCCAGCCTTTTCCACTGTCATGGGAGAGTTCCTCTGATAGTGAGACAGGCTGGAAGGCATTTGTCTACTCAAATTTCACAAGGCTTGTGTCACAGGTCTGGAGCAATTCTGGGAGCTGTGAGGCAGTTCCTGGGGTGTGTTGCTCAAACACCATTTAGTGTGGCTCAGGGCAACTGGTCTTGATTGCTGTGTTGAATGGGACACATGGAAAAACTGCATGACCACTTGGCAGTCCCAGGAATGTCTGAGGCTTAGTGGGAGCGACATATGTGGAAGTGACAGTGCTGGGTAAGTATTTGTGGTGCCTGTGTGGAGTAGGCAGCTGAAGCTCAGCACCCAAGGTATGCTGAGAGGCCACATCCTGCCTCTTGGCTGTCCTCAACACCCCGTGGTGCCAGTGTGGATTCTGGGTGAGCTGAGGAGGGCAGATGAGGCCCATGAACCCTCTCCTTCATTGCTTATTGCAGAGACTGCTCATGACTGAAACCATTTAGCAGTAACTGTGGAATGCTGTGGTCCTTGATTGAAATAATCCAAGTGTCACAGGATAACTAATTCGTGCTCAGAACATCTTGGTTCTTTTCTCCTCATAACAGCATCAAACCAATATACATACCCACTTAAACTCTCTCTTTTGATTCCAACCCATTGAGTTTGGTCACTGTAGCAGAAGAGACAGAAAGATGGTTTTAGAAACAGTCTGCCCATGTTAGGTATTCTTGGAAAAGCAGGTTCTGTTAAATGTATCCTGGGAGAGGAAGCTCCTTTGCTTGTTTATTTTGTCATGAGACGTTGAGAACTGCTGCTGTGGCATGGGTGAGAAAAGTAGGAGTGGCTGTGGGCTGCACCCCCACAGTATGACCAACAGACTGGATCCTGGGGCTTGGGCAGGATGGATGAGGATATTCCTTAGTGATTCAAAAGCATTTCCAAAAGGCTGATAGGTCTCTGGGAATGTGGCAGTTTCCTTAGGGATGAAACAGACTGACAGACAGGCTGTGTTTTCTGCCATCTGCTGCATGAACTGGACTGAGACTGACTGAAGTACCATGCCATCCATGCCTCAGGAGGTGGAAATGGTCATGGGGTATTCCTACTGCCTGAGGCACCAGTAACAAGTTTTATTAATCTAGAGAGGCTCCATCACTTTTAATAGCAGAAGATAGTCCATGAATACAGGGCCTTCTGAAAGCAGGCATCCCCAGGCAAGAAAAGAGTAGTCCTGTAGGAATATTACTATGAGGGTTCTGCTCTGCAACAGGCATTCATACCTTTAGCTTATTGTCATAGTGAGTTCAAGTGTCTTAAGTGATGATAGACAGAGAAAATTAAATGGGATCAGTAAACTCTTTTGTATGCTTTATCTTATTTTATCTCATACTGGAAGATAACTTTAACAAATTTAATTGTGTATAATTTTTTTAATCTGCATCACTCAGTTGCTCAATATACCAGGAAGACCTTATCCCTTCCTCTGGGTTAAGAAAAGTTGCCAGCTAAAGTTCTTACTTGGCAGGCAGCATTCAAGTGTATGTGTAGGAAAGCCTTAAATTATTTGGATTAATATTTCATAGGAAGCTAATAAATGTTGTTTCCAAATAAATAACTGGCAGTGTGACTTTTCATGTAGGGCACTGAACTGGAGAGTACAGTGGAAAAATACTATTTACCTGGAAAAATTGCAACCTAAGAAGGTATTAAGAGAGTAAACTACAGATGTGCTCTACAAATTGGTAGAGCACAGGGTTCTGGGCTCTGCCCGTGCTCTGTGGTCAGGCAGAACTGGATTTGCCAGTGCAGCACTGGAGAAATTCTACAAAATTTGGAAGCAGAATTTGAGAGTTCAGCTGTGGAATCATGCTTGGGAGACTGTCTGTCTGAAGCATGGGCAAAACTCAGTCCCATCTCTTTCATGGCCCTTCCTAGGGCTTGTGATCTTGGGTAGATGGGTCTCCCTGATAGTCCTGTAGCCTCTGCCTTCATTGCTTTTTCTCTGTAATGAAAAGCAATGGAAAAGCTGTGTTCTTAGGAAGATGGATGGGTGGACAGGGTCACCCAGTGGAAGAAAATGGTGTGTCACTGGAACAGAGAAAATAAAAGTGACATTAGGAGAGAGGATGACAGAGTTTCCTGTGACCTTGAAGAGACCTGCAAGTATCTAAAAACTGGCTGGCTTTTTTTTAAAAAAGCAAAATTAATTAATGCCAACTTGGGAGGAATAGAGGTGTCCAACCATTAGTTGCCTCTCCAAAAGTGCTACTTTTGTTCCTGCAGTTTGTTTCAAGTTTGAGCCCACGCTTACCTTTAATTATTTTCCATGGACTTCCCTGAACTCTGTAGCGCAACCAGAGTCCCAGGCTGCTCCTGGCTGTGCTTATTATTCCTGGTTGATCCTTAGTGTTGGTACACAGTGAGAAGTCAGCTCAGGGAACTGGTCCAGCTTTCTGGGCAGCTGTGTGAGTATTTGTGTGGATGAAGTGGGGACAGCTCCTCTTCCTGGCAGCAGCACAGGTACAGCCAAGATCCACTGCTCTGCAGTGTGCCCTGGCTTTCACATGGGGTTACAGCTTTTCCAGGATGGTGCTTTCAGAAAAATGTGGTGTTGGACTATTAATCTCTTCTCCCTTGTGGGTAGCCAGGCTGTAGGTTCTCTCTGATCAGTTGTGGGGAGCTGTAGGCTTTCTTCAAAAACATTCCATTTGGAACAAGTTGTGAGAGCTTGGGGAAAATGGGACAGACCATTTCACTGGAGACTCTCTGGCGTCAGGTACATCAATGAGACTGGCCCTTGGCACTGCTACTGTACTTGGCACTCAAATCAGGGGGACATCTGGTCACAAGGTTATCCCATTTTAAAAGGCATGTTTTTTGGTCTGTTCCAGTTGCTTTCTGGGTTTTCAGGCAACCAAGCAACTATGTTAAAGCAGAGATATTTCAACCTGTTAACACAGCTCAATTAGGATTCCTCTGGAAAAAAATGCTACTTATTCCCAGTGAATTTATATGCCCAGTTTTGTGGTGTATTGCTGTGCCTTTTATTAGCAACTGAGAAGTGGTGCTGATGTTGGTGCATGTGTTCTGACTCGTCCTTAAATGCTCTCTCCTCTCTACCATGTCCTCTGGCCTGTCAAGTGTTACTTAATCTGTTTTGCAGAAGTGGGTTTGTGTTTACTGAAGAAGTCTAGCATGGCTTATGCTTTTCCTGTCTGAGAGTTGTTCACAAGTGCTGACATAGAGGCTAAAAATTAGAGTTCTGTGTTTTGTCACGTCAGCAGCAACCTTTCACAGCTGGCTCTTGGTGGGTGCTGGGAGGTTTAGTTCAGCCCAGAACTCGGTGCTCACTACTTGGTGTAGAAATTACAGCTAGGCTGTCCAAGCTGCTACTGCTGCCAGAAGTTGTCAAATTTCCAAAATGTCATTTTTGACTGGCTAAAGACTTTTATATAGTCTCTTCAGGAGGTCTGTGTAACTTCATAAATCCAAAACGTGTGTGATATTTTAAATCACTTTCAGACCGAGCCAGGGCAGAGCTAGAAAGAGCTCATAAGTGCACTCCAGGTTAGATACAGAAACTTCTTATAGTCTCCTTTGCCTAAAAGATACAGATCACATTGAGAATATTTTACTTTTTGGTTTGCTCTGAAGTTGAAGGGAAGAATGCTGTTCAAAGGTGCTCTGTGATAGGTGCTTCTTTGACTGCAGGAAGTTAACATGCAAACCCACTTCAGTTGGAGGTGTGGTCTCGAACAACAGAACTAATTAACCGTAGAACAACAGAATTATTATTTTTTTTAAAACAATGTGTTGGTTTGGACTTGGTCAAGCACAGTGCTTGCTTGCCTTGGCCTTGATGAAGAGCATAGTCTCTATTTTGGGAGTTAGTGGATTTTTACCAGTTTTGGTTTGTTTCCTGTTGCCCTCTAGTGCTCAATGTTATCAATTTCTAATTCCATCAGCCTAGCAGGCTTAAAACTTAGGAGGCCTGGAAGGTTTTTTAGGTGATGGTTTTTAATCAAGTACACTCTCAACTATGACCTAAATGCTAGATTTTCCTTAGACTCTAGTTTTATTAAGAGGAAAAAGAAAGGCAAAATGTTTCAACCCTGTTAATTTTGTATAGATGGTGTGGGGCAGTGGACTTGGAAGTTGTGCAGCTCCTCTGAAGTTATGGGCAATCTCTTTGGTGGGTGATTACATGGCTCTGGTGAGTTTGGCATCATGAACCCTCCAAGCATCTCTTTGTGGCCCAGTTGTGTTGAGTATTGGATGAAAAGGCAAGTTGCAATTTATGCCAGCTGACATAAAAGGGAAGCTTCCTTCACACAGGGAAGCTGTACAGCACACACAAAAAAAAGCACTGGACACCACTGGATAACTGTAGGTCTTAGATCTTGTCAATTAGTTTTTTGTACACAAAGCATCCAGCCAGAAATTAATCCTAGAACAGAAAAAGGCAATGCTTTATTCTTCACAGTCTGAGGAAGAAAACTGGTCCTTTTTGAGGAGAATTAGAGCACTATGCATGCATCAGTAAGGGAAAAAACTAAGACATATGCCTTGCCTTTTAGACTCTAATGCTTCAGAGTATCTCTGTGTTCTATGAAAGCAAACAATTTGTTATTAAACCATTAATAGTTAGAAATTAACTACAGAGAAAATGCTTCAGTAACAGAGACAAGGAGTTGTACTACTGCACTGAAGTTGTCTGATCAGATTTTGTGTTTCTCTGCATGAAGGGGAACTTGGGAGTTTGTCTCTTGAGAAGGAGAATTTGTTTTGCTTCTTATTACCCTGCTCTGATTTTGATTGGTAATAAATTAATTTCCCCAAGCTGAATCTACCATGATGGTATTTGGTAAGTGATCTCTCCCTATCCTTATTTCAACTCATGAACCTTTTGCTGTACTTTTTCACCTCTGTCCAGTTGTGGAGGAGGTGTGGCTTTGGGGGCATCCAGCCAGGGTCACTCTACCACACCATCAGTGCCAGACAGTGGGACCTGTCAGGTGTGTAGAGCTTTGTCTGCCCTCTGGTGGGACTGGGAGCTTTTAATATCACCTTGTTCTGCTGCTGTGGTGTCAGAGTCTCAGTGGGTCATTTCTTCCTTATTTTTATCTAAAGTGTCATTCCAGCCTGGACCTTTAGTTCTCTCATCATAGCTATCAATGTTTGTCCATTGCTGTGACCTAATCCAATTCAGACTGCAGTAATGTCATTATGGCAATTGTTCCTGAGGCAGCTTTGTACATGTTTGTGCAAATGTTGTCTTATCTTACCAGGCCAGTGCTGTTTTATCTTACCCATGAGCATTAATCATTTAAATGAGAAGGAATTAAATCCTATAAGTAAATGTCAAGAATTTGTTCAATGGGCAAGAATGGACAAGAGTTTGTTAAATTCTTTATGAATTATTTTTCATCCTTTGAAGTGCAGATGTGGAGTCATTCGAGATGGAAAATTATAATCGGGAACAGAAGCTGTTCAAATATGGGGAAATAATAAATAAAGCCATCATTTGCAACCACTATGATGCCATTAAATGTTGTGGGAACAAAGAACAATTTCTAAGCTAGTAAAATAAGACCTCAGGAATTCTTCCTGACTGAGACAGACTGATATCAGGCTGGGCTGGAGGTATCTTTGGGAAGCCAAATACTACTGGCTCTGTGAAGCTGCAAAATATAGTGCAGATGTAGCTGAAAAGCTGCTCCTTGCTTGGGTTCCTCCTTAATGGGTACTTCCCTGGGCTTCCCCATTCTGTAAATATTTATCACATATGTAGTGCAAAGTTTCTCCTGTGCTTGAAGGTGCTTTTCTAGTCCTACTCAGGCTTTTCAAAGCAATGATCTCTGTTCCTTGCCCCTGGAAGTCATCAGTGGAGGGGGGGGTCTATCCTGGAGCAGCTGGATGTTAGCACTCAGCTGATGCTGCTGGAGGCAGCAGAGTGGTTATTGAATAGTCACCCTGTAAAACAAAGGTTCATTTGGGATGGCTATTTCCACTTCACTGAGCTCCTATCTGAAACGTACTTGCTTGTAGATTGTCTTTAGTTGGGCCCCAGAATTTTCAAGGAAAGACTGTGCTAACAGGTCTGTGTGGCATTGGGTAGCCAGCATGGGAGCCATGGCACAGGACAACATTTCAGCAAATGGATAGCAATGCTTCTTAGTCCCTCAAGAGCATGACTCCAGAATTCACGAATGGGTATGATTGCAGTTTCACACACTGGGGTTGTGTTCTTCCATTTTTCTGTGTATGGCTGCAGGGGATACACTGAGTGCTGCAAACCAGGGGCTCTGGCTTATTACAGGCAGGCAGATCAGAGATTCTTATTTCCTGGGACAGTTATTTTAGTGCAAAGCTGTAGTGGAAATTCCTCAAGTTCCATTCCTTTCTGAAAGAGATAAATGCCTTGTTTAGACTCACCTGTGCCATCTTGCCTAGGCACCGATTTTACCACCTGCTTCTTGCTCAGGTGCTGGCCTTAAGCCATTTCCTTCTCACAGTCAGATTTGGAAGCAGAGGCTGATCTTGTAGAGATCCTCATCTGCTTCACTGCCCAGCTCACCTCCCTTTAGTATTATTGTGGCTCTGTGCAAAGGTGCTGAAATGGCAATAGAAAGGATATGGGTTGAATGAAAATGCAGGATTAAGCAAAGGGAAAGAGGAAATTAAGCCATCAGGTTGAGGAGAGATCAGAAATCCTGTGCAGAAGGGGTTATGTTGTTTAATCACTAAGTTTTGGTTAATTCTGTCATTATTTTGAAGCTCAGGAGCCATGGGAACAATCCCTGATGTAACTTTGGGGCTGGAAGGTTATAGGAAGATGGATAGCAATGACATCTCCATTGATGCAGAGAATATTCTGCATGTGTGTGAGCTCTTTACCCACCACCTTGAGTTGCCATGTTAACTTAATACTTTTCCTGTTTTTCAGACAGGTGGTGGTTTTACATGCTGAATTCCAAGATAACCTTCCATAGGTTCTTCTTACCATTGAGAAGTGACTTTTGATAAGTGTATTTGCATTGTATTGCATTCAAGTGTCTTAAAGTATTTCACCAAGCAGTGTGCAGAGTGCTGGGAGAATGCCCCCTGCTTTCCTGCTGTAGTGGTGAATTTGTGTGCACTTGTGTCTAAACAAGGATAATATGAACCAGATTTCAATGTGTGTGTGAACAGTCAGTGCTCAATGTTTGAAACGTTGAGAGGCAAAGAAGTTCAGTTTACTACAGTGGAGAAAAAGGTTTGGTTTCCTTAAAACCAAAAAACAAACAAACAAATTAAAAACCTTTAGGATGTGTTTTTAGCTTTAAAACCATGCAAGAAGTTTCCATTACAAGATTGACAGACATGAGAGTTACACAAGGGACAAAGACCACAGAGGAGAATGGGAACACAAAGGAGTTGGACTATGACTCCTGCAGAGTGTCCTGGTTAGACTTATCTCATTTTTCTTTCTGCTTTTAGAAAGAGAAGCATCTTTTGTAGGAAGCTATTTCAGTGAAACTCCCAGTTTTCCTTAACAGCTTGAGAAGAGAAGCTACAAAGCAAATCCTGAGGCCCGTAAGCCAGGGTAGTAATTTTTCTTATAAAGTACTCCAGTAATGCAGTAATAGCAGTTATGAAACATTCTCCCGTGTGCATTGATTGTTCTATTTACTTTGAAGGGCAAGAACTGCTGTACAGCTGAAATTCTCCACAAAATGCTCTATTTTTTCCCGGGGAGAAAGGAAAGTACATGCCATGAATCCTTAGTAATTGAAATAACTGTGGAAAGCTGCCAAGGGCTGTGGACATTCTTGTTACCTGGACATGTGCTCATGGCATCTTTCTGTCAATGTTAAGTTTTGTGTGGAGCTCCCAAGATGTTGGCTCTTGTATAATAGAGTTGCTCTTTGCAGCTTGGTATTATGGTTTTGTTGTAGTGCAACATTCTTGTGATGCAAGAATGACCCAAGATCATTGGGTGTCTGTGCTGAGCAGCCAGCAAGTGGCAAAACATGCAGTGCCTGTGACAATATTATGTATAACCAGCATTGCCCTTCCCTGAAGAACCTTCCTTGGTGCCTCAGCTCTGTCGCTTAGGTGTGGGTGGTAAAGATCTGTGAAAAGGCCTTAAAAATGGCAATTTAAATAATGGGGGATGTCAGGCTAGGGCAGAAGAAAAGGGCAGATTGGCTTGGAATGCCCTGTTGAGGCCAGCCTGTACCAGCCCTCCAGGATATTTCTTTGGTACACAGTGCTGGGATCACCCTCATTAGCATCAGTACTTGTGATTTACCAAAATATGAGTATTAGTCTAATACCGATACTCAACTGTGACGGACAAAAGACTCCCTAACAATTTAAAGTTAGAAAGTGTATGTTTATTCAGCGCTGGGCAGCAGCGTGAGGTCATCCTCTAATACGAACTGCAAAATCACAGGTGATCACAGAGTCTATTTATTGACAAAAGCTTCAAACAGATCCATATTCATAATCACAGCCCCTCCTATACCCCGCTTCCTATGGTAATTAGCTTGAATAGCTATTAAGCATGCGTGATTGGCTTCTTAAATTAAGTCTGGGGTCGTTTTTGTGGGGAGGGGTCTTAGAGGGAGGAAGTAAGGCGAGTCTTCCTCGCCCTAAACTTTCGACCTTTTCTATCAATGACAATACAAATGATTTCTGGGTATAGTCCAGGTTCTTCAAAGAATGGGTTTCTGGTTGCATTGTCTATGTTCCTTTGAGTCCGCTTCCTAGTTTCGTCTTTTCTCATTATAAGCACAGCTGAGCAAACATAAGATGACAGACTATCAATTACTTAAATTTCAGATAACTATTTCAAGCCCGATTTCCTTCTAACTTTTAACTGTTTTCAGCAAGGCCTATCTACCTATTTGCTTCTTAATTAATTCTAGCAAATAACTAACTTTTAACTAAAATCCTAATTTTTAAGATTAGTGTTTCACTTGGAGAAAAGAAGTACGGTTGCTTTGGCTTGAAATGCAGCTGTAGTAGAGGAAGAGAGCCCAGGTAAATGATGGTACGGAGCTTCCAGTAAACTCTGAGCTTCACACATTTGTTCAGAGGCTCTGGGACATCTCACTTTCAGTCCAGTTGTGAGTGGTGTTTGTGGTTTAGAGGGCGATTTGATGCTCTGCTTGTACACAGTAATATACATAAATAAGGAATGTCACTCTTCAAATCTCTTTAAAACCTCTTGTTTTCTTAACTCTATCAGTAAGATTTGTACTTTATTTTTCCCCTGGTCTGATTCTAAATGTAAGGGTTTTGTCTTGTAACTTACCAGATTCACCTGTCCTGATACACAAAACACCTTGGAGGACCCTGATTTTGGGCAGCAGTGATCAAATATGCATGGCCTGACTTTATTTTTACTGGGAAGCTTTCCTTACATTTAGCTCTCAGTCATTCAAATGTTTTTTCAGATGTAGCCTGTGACTGTGTGGTAGAAAAATCATCTGGATTTTATTGGACCCAAAAGGCCTTGCACTGGCAGTTGTTGAAATGCAGCAACAGGAAGCAAGATACATCTGCCCTGATTGCCTCTGAATTTATTCCCTGAATTTGAAACTTCTTTAGGAGCGGCTGTGAACTGGCAACAGAAAGAAACATTTCAGGGAATCCTCTGTGCCTAGTGGCAGGGAGGAGAAAAAAAAATTACACTGGTGATGTTTAAATGAGAAGCTGTGATCCCAGGATGCTGCTTAGTGCATAGGCCAGACTTGCTGCTGTGAAAGGATGCAGATTGTTCCTACAATTTTTGCTATAGCAGGTTTGAAATGAGCTGAGCAGGAGGCTGTGTATAGGATGCCTTTGTTCCATGTGCCTGGCTAGAGCTCAGGGTGGATGCAGTGCCTGGAGTGCTGCAGGGGATGCTCCATAGGTGTGTTGAGGATGTAGGACTTAGCAGTGCTACCTGCCATTACCCTCTTCTGAATGCTGGGCCTTTCTCTCTGCAGAGATGTGGCTTGGATTAATGCCAGCATTGTGGGGGTCATTGTGGAGTTTTCCCTGGATTTGTATGTAGTTATTTAGTCCCTGCCTTTACATTCACATGCTGCTCTCAATGTTTCCTGGCTTCTTCTCTGTAATATCTGGCATGTACCACACCACATTGATTGAGCCCAGTTGAAGCGTTCCTAAGGCCTTGCAGCTCAGACTCCTATCACCTGTGGGACATCTGGCACTGAATTTAAATTAGATCTCTGTCTTAATTCAGGCCTCATTTTTCTTCTTTCTCTGGTTTACTTCACTGAACTCACTGGTGTGCAACTGATGAGGCTGCAGCATAAAAAATAGTGAGTCATAGCTCCTTAGTAGCAGACTGCAAGTATAAAATACAGCACACATCATCATCCACAATATTTTTTGAAACAAAACAAGACAGGCCAGTGATTCAGCATCAGTGTGGGTTGCAGTACACGAAGGTTTGTCCTGGAGCCCTCCTGCATCTGATTTCTTCCTCCATTTTATGAATTTTAACAACCTCCCACCCCACTGCCCTCCCTTCTTTGTGTTGTGTGCTGTAGATTCCATAGTAGCTGAGCCTCATATACATGCACATCTCTATGCCTGTGAAATCTCCTCCCAGACAGATGGAATGCTGTCAGGATGAGCAGTGCTGCTGCCTTTCCAGCAGGCCTCCATGCTAAGGGTTTCTCTGTGAAGAAAGCAGGCAGCTGGTTATTTATTACTGCAATAAGCACTGGCAGGCAAATGACAATATTTTGTGCTGTGTGCTGCTTGCTGTTCTTTTCAGCCTGCCGAGGGATTTCTGGCTACACTCTATGCTCACTCTGGGTAGAGGTGGAAGCAAGTGAGGGCTTGAGTTTTGCAAGTTCACAGTGTTTTATAAATGTAGCACTGCCTATGTCAGAGAGGTTATCTTATTCCAAAAGTTATTTGGGTTTATGAAGAAGGCAAACCCTTTGCATTCCTACCTCCCATAAGTGCCTACAGACTGATTTATATAGGTGTAAGTAATAAAATGATGCATGTTAGTACTAAAGGACGTCCCAGCTTTGTAGGCTGCAGTGCCTGACAGGAAAAACTTTGGGGATTTGTGTGTGAGATTTTTTTGTTGTTGGGTTTTTTTAGTTAGTTTGTTGAGTTTTTTGATTTCTTAATCTGGAAATAGGAGACAAAAAGAACCAGAAAGACATGGGAAGCATGGGAAAACAGACAAGTATACTATACTATCTTTTAGATGAATGGAGGCTTTGGTACGCTCATAGTGGTCTGTTTTAATATGTGTGTTTCTGTCTCAAAGAATGATGGAGAATGAACCTTTTCCTTTTTTTCTATTTTTAAAATTAAATTTAAACCAGTAATGATCTCAAGAGGAATCTGAATGTTAGTTCTATGTCTGTTGGACAAAAAAGAAAGGCAGTAGAATCAAAATAAGTCACTTCTTACACAGCAGATAATTAGATTAAAAATTAAAATAGTTAAAATAGTTTTATAATTAGATTATAAAATTCAGTTCAGCTGGAAATCATTGAGGCAAAGAGTTTAGCAGTGAAAGAAAGAGGACTATGCACTGATTTGGGTAATAAGAGCAAGCTCAGTCAGTAGTTCTTGCTGATGCAAATGTTGCTGAGATATTGAATACCTCTGATGGTGTTTCAAGGCTTTTTGTTAATTGTAGTGTCATATCACACTCACATATCCCCACCACAACGTTGTCACCTAGAGCAGACCACAAGTGGAGGGGACATACCAGACTAGAAACTGATCTAATCCTGCCTGGCGTCTCCTTCCTTTCCCCTTTACTAAAGAGTGTTCCTGTTCTGTAGGTGGCAAAGCTGATACCAGTGCTGTTGTAGGTACAGCTCTTGCCTTCACTAGAATGTACCTCTTAAGCCCTGTTACTTGAAAATAAATCCTTGGATAAGACTCCCAGAATCAGGAGCAGGAGGGATTGTTGGACTAGAAAAGCAGGCAAGGCAGAATTGAAGGAGGGGATAAACTTTTTTGGGGTCCACAGCGTGGGTTGTATTTGTGTATGTGTAAATTTTACAGTGGTATTTTACTTTATTAGTGAATAACCCACACATAGATAAACTAAAAATACAGTAACTTGTACAGATCTCAGGAATACTCATCCTTAATATGCTAACCCAATGCCTAGCCCAAGTCCTTCTGTACTATTCATAATACAAACTTATATTGTCTTGGAATCTGTTTTGGTTTTTTCCCTCCGAGATGTGTAAAAGTTCTTGTCTGGCAGTTCGTGTGCCCGAGGTGGAATAAATCTGAGCTCTTTAGTTTTCTCAGTCTCAAAGAATGTTTATTCTTTTCTTATCTATAATATTTCTCTCAGCCCAGTAGGGTCTGTCTTGCAGGGCAGCCATGGCACACTCTCCTGCCTTCAGGGCGGTGTTATCTTTTTATACTAAAAACTATGTACATGATGTTTACAATTATTTCCCAATTACTATCATCTATACTAGACAGTGTACTTCTACTCTAAACCAATCCAAAAATGCCAACTCCACAATAGAAAATGGAGATGAAGAAGAACAAAGAAAGACCAAACACGTGCTTTTTCCTCCATCTTGTGTTCTAAAATTCCCATTCCCAAAAATCCTAAAATCTACATTTTACTTTGTGATAACACTACTTAAATTTCTGTGACTTTTAAGTTCTCATATAAAACTGGTAATTTTTCCAAGGGCTATAATCAAACCCACAGGTGTTTTGGGCATCATTCCAGGATCTCAGAGCCCCCCGACAGGGTCTCAGCAACTCTGGACTCCCAAAGGGATGTCTTAGACTCTGACAATATTGAATTCAATTATTTAAGCATTTATTGTCTATTAAGTTTGCAAAGAAATGTATCATTGCTACTTCTGGTCATGGTGCTGCACAGGTGGGATGCCATTCAGTAGCAATTTTTTGAAAGGATGAACATTCTGCTGAAGTGCTGAATTGAAGCAGAACCTGATTTACAGAGCTCCCATCTGCAATCCCAGCTGAATTTAACATTGCTCTACATTGCTTCTTCTCTGGATGTCTAATGAGGTTATTGCTAGGTTAATTTTTCTCCTGATGCAGTCTTAATTAAAATATAATGAAGGCAGCAGAAGTTGCAAAATAAAATAACTTGAGAAGATCCATTTTGTGCTGCACCAGTGCTTTGTGGTAGGATGTTTGTTACAGCTGCTAATTATTATTTTGTATGAGGCACTTGCCCAATAGCATTTGTGTGTGAATCATCTGCAGAGCCTGTGACAGCATTCCAGAAGAGAAGTTAGCTCCAGTGGCTGAGACACTGAATTTGTGCCAGGGGGTTTCATGCTTGGGTTGGATTGAGTGGAAGGAAATATTAGGATTCTTAAGCCCAGCAATCTTTCAATATAAAGGGAAGGAAATATGTTTGCGTTGTTAAGAGATCACCATTGTTAAGAAATCACCTGTTGTTATTAGCTTTCAGTAACCTGCTGATAGTTCATGGAGACAGTGATTTATTTCTGATTTAACTCTAGCTGGGTTTTTTTTTTGATTTTGAAGAATCATTCTTTTGCAGAAGATTAAAGCAAAAATGAAGTTGATGGTTGGACGTGTTATTCAGAAGGAAAGCATGATGCTCCATAATTAGCAGTGGTGAGCTGCAAACCCACCAGGGTGAGTTAGACCATGTGGTGAAAGAGGGTGATCATGTGTTGTTCATAAATGAGATTCTTCATGCTGAAAACAAAATGCTGGGTTTGCCTGTGCTATTCCCACACACTGCACAGAACAGTCAATCATGTAAATTCTTCAGGACTTCTCTTTTATTAACAATACCTGGCAATGAAATATTTGTAGATGAACCTTTGCTTATGGATTGACTGCTGTCTCTACAGCTGCTGAAGAATTAGAATGTGGGGATATAAAACCTAATGGTATTTTTCAGGCAATAATCTGTCTTTAAAAAGTACATGTGGCTGTTTAAATACTTCAGTCTAATAACCTGCTTTGCTACATCCTTTGCCAAAATCTTTTTCCCTCTGTCACAGAACAAAGTCACTGTGCTGTTTCTAGATGCCAGTGCCCAACTGTGTGTTGAAGTGTGGAAGCCTTTGCTTTCTGGAGTTATACTGATGGTTTCCCCTCTCTTGATCCTCCTGTTAAGGAAACAAACATAGCAGTTTAACCACTTCTTAATATGATTTCAGAAGGAAATCCTTCAGAGCGGATCTGACAGGAGTCTCTCACCTATTAACTACAATCAGAATTTACCTTTCCAAAGTGGTACTAAATGAATGTGTAGGGATCAAAGTGAACCAAATGCTCTTGCAGCAAAGCCATGGAAAGAAACACATTATTTCAATGGCTCTACTATTGGAGGTAGAGCCAACTTTGGCCTCCTTAGAAATATTACAATTCTATGTGCCACAAGATTCTGCTCATCTCAATTCCTGTGAGATCTTGGAGCAAGAGTGATCTGAAAACAGTGGGGTCATCAAACTTGAGGGGAGACAGGAGGCTTTCTTTGGTTTAGCAGCCTCAGTGAAGGTATTTACTTGAACCTTCCAAGTTTTTTGAAGCCCTGCCAGGCAATAGCAGGGCCCTCCATTTCTGTAGCTTTTCTCAGCCAGTAAGTTATTAGCTTACTGCAGCAATCTGGTTCCCTCACTTGATTATTGCATGAGAAAACAGTCAGACTTTGCTGCTGTTTTGGAAGCTGTTACATCTGGTAATGTGTCTTGGGTTTTCCTTTTGCAAAACACTGTTGATTGCCAATTTGAAAACAGTTATTTCTGGGACCAGTGTGTTCCTGTGGATTTTACTTTTCTTCAGGACACCATAGTATCCCTGATTGCTCTTGCTGCAGTGTCAAATGAAGTGACAGAAGTTACTATGCTGATTTAACTCTTGGTTTGTCTTTTCCTATAACACTCTGCCCCAAACCATCCTTGTTCTCCCTCTGTGAGTGTTTGTGGGAACCTCTGGTCTCATTAACATTCATGTGAGTATTCCGTAAAGCTCAGTGCAGACTTTAAAATCTGTCCCTGTCCAAAATGTGTTTTGGTGCACATTAAGTCCTGCTTAAAGGCAAAAAACTAAGACAAAGGCAGTGCAGTAAACCACCTGTTACACCTTAGCTATACCTTGGTACTAAGAGGTCTCTTGGGGACAGCATGTGCATCCAAAGGAGCTGCAATTTGCGTGGCTTATTACCCTCTGTATAGTTCCTGAAGTCCTACTGCACAGGGCCCATCCACTTGATGCAGAGGATATAGTTCATTCAGGGGGTTAATTGGAATTAATAAAACCTAAGGCACTTTTTCTATCTCTGCAGAGCTCCAGACACTAAGTACACTACAGATGAGGGCTGCTAGAGGGATGTGGGTATGGATACTTGGGAAAGAGTTGCAGCCTTGCTCTAGTCAGCAGTGATCTGGGAAACAGCATTGGGAAAGTTAATATGGAGATGTTGGCATTTCTTGCTAAACACTTTTTCAAGTCTGTGGATTTAGAGTATTTCAAAATATTGTTACCTAGATGTTCTCCTCTTGGGGTAATATTGCAGAATGAAACAGCACATTAGCGGTAAGAGAGTATTTTATTAAAATACTTCTTAGCTTGTTTCCTGGCAAGAAACTTTTCAAATATTCTCCCTTTCATATGTGCTCAGTAATCTGTTCATCTTTTTTCATAATATTTTTAGTATTTTTACAAAACTGGGGAGTGCTTGGGGTTTTTTTAAAGGAAATTAAATTCTGCTTTCAGCTAGGGGCTTTTCATTAGACATAGTCTATAGCATGTGTCTCTACCATCAGTATCAGCCTGATACTGGGCTATAAATGACTTTAGCGTTCTGTCTGAGCAGAGTTCACCTCAAAACTTAAGATCTGAGGGAAAAAGTAATTTGTACAGATGCTCTTCATAAAACAAAGATTAAATCTGGAGCTGTCACAGAATTGCTTTTACAGATGCATCTGCTGCAAAATAATTACCTTTCTTGAGCCCAGTGAGTTAATCAGTGTGTTTTGTTTGTGTCTGCAGTGAAAACAATTAAAAGCTCATTTCCTGGTTTTTAGGTAAACCTACAGATTGACTGATTTTTAGGGGTAATTAGATTTATTTTGATGTGTATCACAGTCCAAAGTGTTCCTGTTCGACAACTGTAGCTGTCTGTAATATAATTCACTTGTAGCCAGGATGTAATTTCTTTTCAGACACTTTATTTCCTTGGGATGATTTTTGCTAAAGAGTTCAAGCTCCTTTTGTCCCTTCTCATGGAAATTGCATTTATAAAGCTTAGGGCTCTTTGTACAATCATAAGAAATTGCATTATTTGTATTTATTTCAAGTTTCCTTTAAATTAATTTTTTGCAACATGAAGAATTCTTTACTGTAGTTGAGAAAATAAGCACCGATCACTCACAGGCAGTGAGATGTACACCAAGTGTATATAGGTAGAGAGGGACCCAGCTGTAGGTGTTAGAAAGCAGCCACTGACACTGGAACCTAACTCCTTTCTGCAAGGTAGCAAATGATGCCTTTCTCCCTGCTTTGCACCATCCCTGCTCCGCCAGCACAGACCACTTCTTTGCTGGCTTCAGATTGACTCTGCTGCCTGGAATGGCTGGTTTGTTGACCATGAGCAGATTTAAACAACTTTTCCTGTGCCTTCTTTTCCTCATGGCTTGGCAGGAACATAAATTGTAGAGTCAAAGGTTGAAAAAAAAAACAGGTCCAAACCCTCAAAAATACCCCCAAGGTCTTTTAAACTCTGTAGTACATAGTAGTGATAGTAGACTCTTAGAAGTGACAACACCCCATGATTAACCTTGCATGCCTTCTTTAGGATACCCTCACTTTGCTCTTTGTGCTCTGCTTGTGGCTTAGATTTTGGCATTAGATCACAAGTGCTATGTCACTAAAATATACTTTTTGTCTCCACTTCTGTGTGAATACCTTTATCTCTGAACTGTGTCAAGGCTGTGCTGCAGCAGATTGGCCTCTACTTTTTTTGTTACAAACAGTGACAGTAGCTGCAGAGAGGGCACTAAGCCTCTGTGCAGGCAGACAGATATATTTGTTTTATTTTAATTCTCAGAAGACCTTTATTTTATCCTTATTCAATTGCTTACTCAAGGGTACCAGTTGGTTTTTTTTGTGTGTGTCCTTAATGCATTAAATATTTTTCCAGCCCAAGGAAGCACCAGATATATTTTCCTTTGTCTTAAGAGTCACGACTAAACTTCAGCAGTGAATGTGGCCAAGGAGAAGGGGAAGAATGTGGAAATGGGAAGTGGATTTGTTTGTAGAGTGGAGGGAATAAAAAACTCCTGTGCTATAAACATAGAGGTTTTAAAACCTCAAAGCTGAGGGATCTCCTGAATGTCAATTTTACTTTCTGACAGCTGTCCCTGACTGTTTAATTAATGGGAAATGCACATTGATACTTTTTTTTGTGATTTACTAATGTTCAAGTCCAAATCACTTTTGACTATAAGCATTTTCTGGCACGCTCTTATATGTGCAGCTACACCTTCTTTAAGAGCTCAGGTGTCTATATTCTCTACAGGTATCCTCTTGCAAAGGTGCTGAGGCTTTCAAATGGCTTGTGAGGAATTGAAAGAGATTAAGGTAGCAGGTTGTCAAGGCAGTGGAATACAAATTAACTACTTAAATCCTCACATTGCCCACATGTGATCTAAAAAAACCCTATTAAGTAGCCTTTGAAGACAAATCCCAAAACTTCAGCTGAAAAGGTTCACTGAAGCCTTTCTTTCAGAATTCCATTTTATTTAGAAATAAAGTGGATGTATTTGCTACAATTGCAGAATCCAATCTGTTGGAATTAGGTACTCTTTAGGCCTTTTAAAGCAAAATTCTTGAGCTGATCATGAACTTCTTGGGCTTTAAAAAAAGTTAAAAAGAAAATTACCCCAGGGTGTGATCTGCTAAATTATGTGGGCTCTTAAATCCCACCCACCAACAGTGTCAAATAAGAACCAGGAGACTTGAGCTTGCACTGGAACACAGCTGTCAGGAGTATCTCCAGCCTAGATATAGGAATTGCCCAGTGGTAAACTTTCCTTTTTATTTGAAAAATGGAATCTACCTTCACTGTTAAGGATCTGGTTTATGTCATACACATATCATACTTGCATAATTTTATAATCAAATAAAAATGTAAATTTTCAGGCATTCATTATGTTAAATAGTTGGTTTTTCCTTTGAATAGATGAATGGCCATAGTAATATGGTTAATACAATTAATTATGTTTGTATTAATGTTTACCCAGGAGCGTATCATTAATTCACTGACATTTTTAAATGTGGTTGGTTGCACCTGTGTTCTCATCTGGATGACAGAAGAGCAATGGGCATTGCTAAATGCCCCAATTACATTGGTTGCTTCACATTTTAAAAAAGAGCTATGCAGTTTTGGGAGTCTGATCAATAAACTGCAAAGTCTGAACTTGCTGGTGTTTCCTCATATCTGCTTCTGTAGTCTGTCTAGCCCCTACTCAGAGCATTATTCATCTCCCTGCTCTGTAAAAGTCATACAAAGACTCCCACATGACATTGAAAAATAGCTGGAGAATGGTTCTTTACTATTTGTAAATGATCGAAATATTTATACCTGCAAATATCAGATGAGTTAAGTTTTTTAAAGTTTTTTCTCTTTTCCTCTCTTACTACTTGTGTGAATATTTTTGAATGAAGTAGGTATTTTCAGTTAAGCAACCTTAGGGTGTAAGGTGGGTGAAAAATGTTTCGTTTAATAAAGGAACAGTGGAGTTGCCCTAACTAGCTCTGGTTTATCTGTCCTTTTATTCACCTTATTTTGCAGGAATTAATTAATTTTTCTATTCACAAGTATTTGGTTGCAGTAACTGTCGCTAACCACAGTTCCTAAGTAGTTGAAGGAGTTACTAAAAAGCTCTAAGCATGTGCTTCACACACAGCCCCAGGCTCTTTCCTGATAAACTGTGTGCAGCCTCCTAGGAGAGCCATCCTAGGTGCTGTGTGATAATAATATGGGATGGACAATGTAAGTTTTGGTTTATTTTGTTTGCTTTGTAAACAGGATTTCGGCTCTCACTTGCCGTTGTAGTTTACCCAGAGTTGTGTCTGTGGTCAGTTTGGGTGAAATGTTTGATTTGGGGCAGAATCCTTGGGTGCCACACAGATTTGCTCACAGCCAAGAAGTTTTCATAAAAAGCAGGACTAATAGGCTGTAGAGCCAGGAAAAAGGATGTAAACAAGTTTGGAGTGACTGAAACCTTTTGCTGTTTGCCTTTTGAGGGCCAAGCTGGGAAATGCCTGCAATGCCAAGCCTTCCTTGTGACTGGCTAGGAGGAAGATGGGGATGAAGACTTGCTTGCTCAGTGCTTTTTCTTCTTTACAGCTTTTAAAGTCATACTCCTTGTCAAGGACCTTCTCCCTTCTGCTCTGTACTTCAGGTTTTCACAGTCCATGCAGAAACACAGAGAGTATCACAGCCATGGCACCTCCTAGAAAAAGTTGGGTAGGCAAGTGCAGCCCTGGGGCCTGAGGATTCACTCCCAATATCCTTCTTATGTTATGGCCATTTCCAATTTCAGTTTTTAGTTGCTTGGTTTATTAGCCACAGAGCAGTTCCTGCAGAAAGCTGGTTGATTAAATGGCAAAATAATTCTGTTCAAAGTCAAATATTCTCTCAGGCCAGTTCTGATGGAAGAGATTTTCCATGATTCCCAAAACAGCATGTAGATAATTCAGCAAAAGCCTTTGTGGTTCTCAAGCCTCCAGCATTTGTGAATGGTCTATAAGTGTGCCTATTGCTCTAGTCCAGTTTCTGTTCATTTCTTGATTTTAGTAATATTGCAGCAAAACTAGATGGCTCAAATATTTATTCAATATATACCTTTAAAGTAGCAAGCCAAAATGTCACAGACTAGTGATGAGAAAATGTCTCCCAAGTTACTAAACTTGTATATCCTGTTGGCTTTTCATTGTAGTTTGTAGAGTTTGTGTTTTCTGTCTCTTGAAAATTTCCTTGATGACTGTTTGATGTATCTGACACTGACTTTTTCATTGTCAGGCTATTTCATTTATTAGCCTGTGGAAAGCTGGTAGGTGGAGATCGGTATCTTGCTTCCGTTCTTATTTTTGAGTCTGTTTTTTCATTTCTAATCAATGTCTGGTGCACAAGCTTCCACTGTCAGTGCAGAAGAAGAAAGCCCCAAGCTGTGTGATCTCACAGCCCCCATGGATGGAGAGGATGTGGGTCTGCTCTTTTCTGTGCCAAGGCACTGGAAGCTGATACATCTCTGCCCAGCCACATCAGGCCTGCAGGGAGACTGGGAAAATGCCTCATTCTGCCTTCAGATTTTCACCAGAATATCAGTAGTTTTCTTTACCTTTGTACCTGCTATTTGCCTGTGCTTTTTGAGATTATTTCTTTGTTGCTTTTATTTTTCTATTCCTGCTTCTAAAATAAGAACAAGCCTTTCTGTGTTTGTCTGATGTGCAGCATATTTTCAGGAGCATGACATAGACAAGAAGCAGGGTTTCAAAGCCATCTTATTGCAAGTAAATTCAGGAAACCATCTCTGCAAATGTTCCTCTGTTGTTCTTTGTGAAAGATCAATCCTGACTGGAGGTAAAGACCTTTGATTTGAAGAGGTACAGGCTGCACACATTCAGCTGTTTCACTCCCATCTAGAGGGAATCAGCCCATCTTCAGGCATCTCTTGCAGTATTCCCACACTCATGCTTCTGGCCTTAGAGAACAATGAAAGATCAGGATCTTAAAAATCTGATAACCACAAGGTACCCTCTTGTTCTTCTGCTGTTGAACTTGCAGTGATCTGCTCCTGAAGAATTAGTAAAGTTAAAGCTTACATGCCACTGTTTCCCACAGAGCTAAAATCTCTATGGCTTCTTTTTAATTTGATAAAAGCATCTGTATTCAGCACTCCTGAAAATCAGTGCACCAATCTGAGATCTGAAGGTAATTGTAAGTTGGTACAAAGTTGAACAAATTCACACAAATGAACCTAGGAGACATACAAGTCTGTAGGTTGGAGGGGTAAAAAATTGAGAGGAAGTTGTATTTAACTGAGTTTTCACCTTCCTCTGCCTTATTTGACTCAGTTTCCTACGTCTTCATTTTTGGAGTGTTTTCCTTTCCCCACAGCAGCTGTTTTACCATAGATCATCTGTGGTACTCAGGCATCAACTCCACATCAGGATTCAGATGTCCAGGTGCAGGACTTCCCATGAAGATGAGTAATGACAGTATTACAGGTCATAACTCTCTTGTTTTCAAAAGTATTTTAATTGCAAGTAGTATAATTTTACCTACAAGTCAAGAGAGATGCTTGAAAAATACCTTGCTTTGTAGTATTTTCTTGGTCCAGAAACTGCCTTTCTGCCTGTGATTCTCAAGTCACTGGTGTCCACTGGTGTGCAGAGCTGGTTGGAAGCAGGGCTGAAATGCCTGTGAATCTCTTCAGTGTAACCTCTGTGTGTATTTGTGGGTGTTAAGATTAATGAGTTGGACTTTCAAGTGCTGTAATGGCAAGGGAAGGCAAAGTGTACTGAACAACCCCTCACCCCATTTCCTTTTCCAAGTTCATATAGTCTGTAAATAAAGCAAATATTTTGCTGAATTTTATATGTCAGTCTTCTAGTCTGTTCTTATTATTAAAGAAACATTGTCATGGCAGGCTCTTCCCTTTGTATTTTAGCTGTATGAATAGCATAATTTCCTGTTTTTCCAGGCAAACTGTCATAAACATCACTCTCCAAGGAGATGCAGAAGGTAGAATTTTTGTAAACTGATGTTGGGATTTGAGCAGTTTATCTCCAGTGAGAGCTGTCTGCTTATTCTTGCCAAAGGTATTAACAGAAGATTATTGGTCCTCTTGATTGCTGAAAATGTGTAACTGAATGAGAGACAAAGTATTTAGTATATAAAGAAAGGATATTGCTTTGGGATTTCTTTAAAATAATTGCAAATAGAGTGATACTTCCTCAATAATACTTGTAATCTAGGGCTGTTTCCTGTCATTGCCAGTGGCCATTACTGAATATTTCAGCATAAATGGCAGCTTTCCTCTTTTTATATCAGCCCCATCCTCAAAATGGTGTTTACAGCATCCAATGTACTGCCTGTTGGGCCCCATTCTTGCCTCTATGAAAGGTTTTGTTAAAGCCCTGAAAAATGGGATTTCATAACTCTCCCAGATTGTTTTTTACTAGTCTTGTCTATGATCACTAATTCTCATCCAGATGGATTTTCAAGTCCACTTTTAGTTTCAGCTCATAACTTCATAAATTCTGAATGACCACATCAGCAAAATGTCTAAAAGTTCAGTATCTTTCCTTTGTGAGCCTTGCCAGAAACAGGAAGGGTTTCTCCCTGCTTGTCTTTTACCTTAGAACTGTGAAGAACATTGTCTTCAGAGCCTCTTCCTGTCTAGGAGAGGTATTCTTGCATAACTCAGGTTCCCAAGGGTCTTTCTCAGTTCTTGGCTGAAGAGGTGGGCATAGAAAACTACAGAATCAGCTGGGGAAAAAAAATGAGAATAGGCAAGACTGGAATTGACAATTTCTAGGCTAGAAAAAATATAAATGAAAATAACTATAATTTGCTTCATATGTGCAATGTAACTAAAGTGAGAAAGCTTCTTCGGGCACCATGGAACACAATTCCTCCATAAAATTTTTACAAATCTTAAACAGTGAAAATCAGGTAGGCAGGGTTGTTTCTCACCTGTTTCAAGCACCAGACTTTTATTCTGAAATAGGATGAGCTTAAAGACAAATACTATCTGGGGCTAAATTAGAGCCTTCCATGTATAAAAAAACCAATACTGCAAGTCACAGATTAAAAGGAGGAAAAATCATCATTTTACTAAAAAATCCTCCTGCTCGCAAGAAGACAGAAGTCAAATCGGATTTAAACGGTGTTTCTTCCCTGTGGGCAGCGCAGTGCTGTGGTTGTGGTGATAAGGGACTTGACATGGGTGGACAATTCTGATTTTCACCAACAGACAAGGCAGAGGCTTGGCTTGGGGAGGCTTGTGTTAGATCCTGTCTGTCAAAGCTCGAAAGCCCATCGAGATGTTTGGCTGTGGGGAAGGAGAGGGTGCTCCAAAGCAGCATTGTCTATGCACGTGAGCTTGCATGCTGCTGCTCTTACAGGCACTTGCCTGTGCTCTCCTAATGCCTAATTAGAAGCTGAGCAAGTAGCTCAAGAAGCTTTATCAGAGTTTCCTCTGGGAAATTGGTGCCTGTAGTGTTAGACACGGTGAGTCAGGCTGAGTTCCCAACACTTTGTACATAACAGGAAAGCAGCAGATAATTGCAGTTTAATTAAGCCCCTTGATGCCCTCATCTGCTGGATAATAACTTCAATTGACAGTTGATGTTTTCAGCTGTGTAAATTTTGAAAAATTATTATCTGTATTTCAAAGAAGGTTTACCATAAATGATAGAATCTTTAACCTTAGATCTTAAGCAGTGTTTGAGACAAATAGGATGCTTTAGGGTTTTTTACTGGCTCAAGAATCATGTAAATTAAACCACTCTAAGTATACCTCTTTGAAGTGTTCTTAAATTTTCTGTTTGTATTTTTAGAATGATTATGAGCTCCAAGGGAAGGAGTTACCTTGTGAAAATAAAATCTCAGGCACCCCAGTGTTAGGTTGCTGCCCATCCCTTCAAAGACACCTGCGATCTTTGCAATGACAGAGGTCCCTGTATGTTGCACTTGGAACAGCTGTTCACGGAAGTTACATCCAAAGCCCACTGCTCTGGGGCCTGGCTGAGGATGTATCATCCTTCTCAGGCTCTTGGGGCACAGTTGTAAGTGATGTTGTTTATGATCTGGTCCTGCTTCTACCCATACCTATTGCCCTGGCCTGTGGGGCCTGGTTGCTTAGAAACAGATCTGTGAGGTGGCAGTGGTGTTTATCTCTTGGCTTTCAGCAAATAAGGAGTGTTAATTTGTAGTTCATATTGTAGCTGACTTTCTCTGGTTTATTAAATGCAGTGTGTTTAACCAGTGTGTTCTCTGAAAGCTTTCATTGAGCTGAATTTCCTAGCTGTATTAAAAGCTCGGCGCAGCAGGCATCGGATGTGAGCTCTTGGAGCAGAGCAGGGTTTAATACCAGTGTGACATTTGGAAGAATGTCTAGGGGAATGCACTGTGCCTGCATATTGCATTTCAAGAGCACTTTACCATTTGCCTGTCTTTTTATTTTTCTTGAATATCAGATTCCTAAGGGGGTTAGACCGAAAGGGAAGAGTTTTTATGCTTCCTTAAAACAACTGCTTATGTCTTATTTCACACAAATTGAAGCCCCACCTCCCAAACTTTTCACACCACAAATGTGCAGCAGAAAAAAGAAAAAAAGCAGAGCCTGACTCAGTACTGGGCCATACCCAATGCAATTCCTTTGTCACTATCTCCATTTTCTACTCCAATCCCCAAATTCCTTCCTTTCTGCTGCCTTTTGCTCACCTTTAGTTTCTCCATGTCTTCTGTTAGAGCAGCTGGCATTAGCAGAGTTCTTGATCAGCACTCAGCAATCAGACACAGCCACATGTACCTCTCCTGTGGGCTAGGGGATAAAGAATATAGCTGGTTATATCATATGTAAATCAGAGTCTCACAGATCCCATCTTGTGAGCTGCAGCCTACTGCAGATGACAACAAGAGAAAGCTGGTTTGGCACCAGGGAAACAGCAAAGTAGAAGGCTTATTATATTCTTATTTTCACTTTGAGTTCACAATTTAAATACCAATGGAACAAATTTGTTTTGCTTATAACAGACTTTTTTGAATGGTAATGTCGTTGGAAATTTTGTTTTGCCTTTGCCCAAGAAGACAACAGTTGCTTTCTGCAAGGCACAGAAATTGTAATATCTACGGTTATTCAATACTGTACACGAAAGGTTTTAGGATCTGTCATTTACTCAATGTGATAAGTATTTGTGCAGTATTTAGCAGATTGATACCTATTTTCTTGATACTTGTCTTTTTGGTGCTATTCCAATTTAAATGTGGTAATAAAAATCTTATAATGCAAATATATTTCAGCTCATGTTAAGGAATGTGATCAGATCTCATGCATGGGTATTTAACTGTTGTAATCAGAGAAAATGTTCTTAATGCAAGCAAGGCAATAGAATTTGATCCCCAAATGTCTAGATTTGCAATTTCTGAGTACTCAGGTGTGTGATTACTGACAGACTAAAGTGCTTTGTGAGATTGGGGTAGAAAGAGCTCCTGCCAAATTCTCCTAAAATTTCTTCTTTCTTCCCTGAGCAGAGAGGAATTGCATTACCATGATGATACATGCACTCCCACTGGAAAGCAGCCAGGTAGAAAGAAGAAACAAAACAAGAAAATATGCTTTTCTATGCATCAAGTGTCTCAAGTGCTCAATACACATAGGGAGTTCAGCTGCCACACTGTTCTCGCCTCCTGTGCAGATGGATGCATCCCTGAACTCGTGAATTGGCACGGGTTTGGTGTCAGTTGGGAGCTCTTCTCTAGTCCAACTAGCATCACCTCTCCTTGAGCTTTCCCATGCCATATGGACATGTCTGATGGAGAGGCAAGAAGGGATTTTCTAAGAGCAGGGTGAGGGCTGGAGCAACTCTCAGGGATGGCATCTGTGTTTACTTGTTATAGCATTTCATGGCAACCACAGACCCTTTTTTGTGGATGATTGCAGTCACCCCAGGTAGATCGTGGCAGGCTGGTGGGATAAGAGAAATAATGCAATCTGTGAGAACTTCACTGTGCTTGAACACAGTTATACAGAAACTCAAACAGCAACATTTTCTGTAAGTGCAAATAATAATATTGCTGCATTGTTGCCTCACTGAAAGTGGCCCAGGTTCAAAGCAGGATTTGGTTATATGCTTCAGGCAGTAGGGTTATGTGTTTGTACCAGATGGAGCTTTTAAATTTTTATCAGCAGCTTTATAAACACAAAAATATCCTTTTATCTGCCCCCAGCTCTTTTACTAATTAGCTGCAAATGCTGAACTTCAGTTAGCATGGAGTGGAGGAACAGATGAAATAATATACATTCTTACTCATGATTATCCATCATGTGAGAATGAAATAGACATTAATAATGAATATTCCAGGTTTTTGGGGCTTTTCTATTGGTGCTTTTTCCCCCTTAAATACTTGGTAGTGTAAATGAGTGAAAATAGCTAAAAATAATGAGCCAAATTCTCTGGTGATGAAATTCTGTTGCCCGCAAAGAGTGAGATGAGCCTTGCTCATCTTTGCCTTGGCTCCTGTAGGTGTTGGGCCAAGACTACACAAGGGTGTGTGACAGCTATGTTGTTAAGTTCGCCATGGAAGGATTTTACAAAGGCACTTGCAAAACTACATTTTTCCTGCTGCTGAGGTGGCCAGAGAGGTCTAGGCTTTGAAGCAACACTGCTGTATATTATGAGAGAATCCCAGCTTTCCTAAGGGGTGCAGGTGCATTGAGAGGCAAAGGAATGAGTTGAATGCTGTATTTGCCTCTAGCAGCATATTTGCTGGCCTACAACGTGTACTCTGTGTGTACCCCAGCTGAGAAGCTCTTTCTGGACCCTGCAGGCATCCAGCTACTGTGCCTGTTCCCTGTGGTTTATAAATCATTCAGGAGATTTGCACCTTTTTACAGCAGTACCAGCTCTTTAGAGGATATCGAGGAAGGATCTCTACCTTAAACTGGTAACTTTTAGGCAGGAGAATGTTTGGGTGTATTTTCAAACATCACTCTTGGCACAGAGTTTAGAATGTCGCTATAGCTGTAGGAGCGGCGAAAGAAAACGCAGCGACACGGCTTCCTCAGAGGTAGAAGAAGCTCTTTATTCCAGAAAAGCACACATTTTATAGACTACCCTGCTGAACCAAGAATAGGATCAGCTTATTGGTCCAAGAAAAAGCAACACCTCTTACAAAACATGCTTTTCTCACATGCATACAATGTCAACACCAGCAGGTGCAACTTTTGTTTATTAATTCTTTCCTTTCTGTTTTCTTTCAAACAGCTGGGAAAACTCTACTTTCCCAGGCTCCATATCCACATTAGAACATACTGTAAAATTGTCAGGAAAGCTGAGGAAAGGCACCACTTTGCGAGGTACAGATTGGTTCTGAGAATTCTGCATCCAACTTTTCATGTCATAGAATCATAAAATGCTAAGGAGTTGGAGTGAGCCTTAAAGACCACATAGTCCCAATCCCCCTGCATGGGCAGGGACACGTCCCCCTAGATTGTGTTGCTCAAGGCTTTAACCAACCTGGCTTTGAATACTCCCAGGGCTGGGGCATCGAACCGTGTTGGCTATCTTGCCTTAAGAAGGCTTTGCTGGAAAAGTAATCCGCTAAAAGTATAGACTGTACTGTTGGGAAATAGAGATGCATAAATATGAACCAGTAACTGAAAGAAAACTGTTCTTGCAGTAATAATAAGGGAATATGTTCTGACTAATTAATCCCTAGAACATACCCCTGAGACACTTACTAGTCACTTCTTTGGTGGGTTGTGCTTCAGCATAAGGGTGCCAGCTTTATGGGCCATACTGACCTTGGAATAAAATGCAGTAGAATCTCTGAAGTTGGAAAAGACCTTTAAAATCATGAAGTCCCACTATAAACTTCATACTGCCAAGTCCACCACTGAGGCATGTTCCCAAGTGCCACATCTACATGTTGGTTAAACACCTCCAGAGATGGTGACTCAACCACTTCCCTGGGCAGCTTTTTCCAGTTTGACACCCCTTTCTGTGAAGAAATCTTTCCTAATACCCAAACTAAGATGGCAGGAGAAAGGCAAAGCAGCATTGCCAAAGTCTCCCCTGACAACACGAAACCAACAGATTTTTTCTTTTCCTTAGTCATGCTTAGTATGTGTAGCTGGAGGTAGCTGCTGCTCTGTCACAAAATGTGGCTGTGAGCAGGAGGTAGCAAAAAGCCAGCACGACACAGGGGTCTGCAGTTGCCACAGGAGTCTGAGTCCAAGTGCCACTTGATTGAATTATCAGAGATGCAGGAGGCTTCAGTTCTAATTTAGCATAGGCTGAGAGATTACTGAAGAGAAATGGACCTGTTCTCTGATCTGCTATTCTGATGCCATAGCTCACTGTTAAAAGAAGGCCACCAAGATTTTCTTTGTACTGCATTGGACATTGCAAGGGGAGGGAGAGTTCTATTTAAAATTGCTTAATCAGAGATTAAGTGCAGTTGAGAAGAAAGATCAAAGATAGGAAGCAGGGACAGGAAGAAAGAGATGAGGTACAGTGTGTCTGCACATTTCATGTTAATGAATCTCTGCTTAGGAAGGGAAGGGTGGATCTTTGTGTACCAGGAGAGAAAAACAGCCTTCTGCCACCACACTGAGACTCCCTTTGAACATGGTCTCCTACCAAAATGAAGGACTGCACTCTGCTTTACATTTCACAGAATTAGAAAAGACCAAGCTATTTTCTGACTGCCTGTATCCTGCTTATGTAACTTGCAGATGACGGCTGTGCAACCTCTGGCTGAGCCCTGGAAAATTTTCTTGTTGGTGAGTCAGGTGCTTGGCAAACCGTCTGGTGCAGTGGGCTTGGAGATGAGATTGCAGTCAGAGGCGCTACCTGGGCACCAGAGCCCAGTGCAAGGTCTTTTCATGGAACTTCTTCCTTCTAGAAGCTTGCTGATCATCCTGGTCTTGTCATTGCCAAGTGTCCCTGTTGCGCTGTATTAATTAGTGTGAAGCATCCCCACTGATTGCTGTGAAGCAAGAGAAAACCACAGCTCTGACTGTTATCCAGAGATGTGGGTCAGCAAGGAAGGAAGAGAAGAGCTAGGCAAGAATGAGTCCTTGGCCTTTGCATTAATTTTATCCATAGAAATTCCATCAGGATGTGGGGAGAGCATTTAGTGCAGCGGGGCTGCAAAAGTGTGACTTCATGGGGAAGCACAGAGTCCCCCTTTGCAGTCCTCGTTCTGAAACTCCATGTAGTCACCAGAACAGTGTTGGTTTGGAGGCTGTGGATCTGGCTGAAAGCTGGAGGTCAGGACTATGTGTTGTGCTGTAGGAGGAAAATTGAGAACTATGAAAAGTAAGGATTAGACCCAGAGATGAGGGAAAAAACTGAAACAGATGCAAAATTATCTCAGCTGCAAACCAGGCTTCCTTGTGGGTCAGCTGCCACCTCCAGGAGCAGCAGATCCCAATTTACTTCTTTGGAAGTGTGACTGAGAGGAGCCAGGAGATCTGTACCACCAAGTAGGTCTGGTCACTGCAGTGTCCAGGCTGATACAACTGTGAGGTCCCCAGATCAGCCCATCTTACCGATCTGTGCAGGAAGGCTGTGTGGCAGCCCAGCTGTGTTCAGAGCAGCACTTGGTTTGCTCATGCAAAGACAGACTGCAGTGGGAGTGGGACAGAAAAAGACTTCACCACAGGGATGACTGGTGACTAATGAGTTTCATTGATCCTCTGCTTGCAGGAGAGAGCAATCCATCACCTGCAGCTCCTGCGGGCTGTTCTGCTGAAGGCTCTGAGGAAGCAAATGCGAGATGTTACCCAAAAGCAGGGCTGTGTGATCCCTCTGAACCTAATGATGCTGTGCTCTCATGGATGTATGAACCTGATGCTGCAGAGGATCCCAGCATCAAGGACTCTCTGGATGGCTTCTACAAAATGTATTGCAGAAAGCAGCCAGAGAGAAAGGATCCAACCTACGAGGCTGCCTCACAGTGTCTGTCACAGAAGATTTCCGAGCTGGAACAAAAGGGCGGAACAAAGTATGTGTCATGTTGCCTGCAAATGGCACAATTGGTCTTGAACAGAGATGGATGTAAGATCTTTCCAAACCATCCCCCTTCTGCTTGCTTTTCAAAGCCAGCTGAAGGAGAAATCTTGTTGGAAAACAGGAGGACACCTGGACTCTCGGATGACATCCTGCAGTTCCTCTTGAAACAAACACAGGCAGTACATAGCCCTGATGGGTCACATGAGAAGTGAGCAAGATAATGGTTTGTTTCTGTCTTCGAAGCTTTGCTTTCAATCCAGAAAGAGGTGACTTTCTTAGAAACACATTGTTCTCCAAGCACCACCTTCAGCACCAGATGCTCTATGGAAGAGTTCACCCACACTATACCTTGCACCTTGCTCTCTGAAGGGCAGAACTGCATAAGGAGCATCTGTGTAGCTGCTTGGGATGTGAGACTTGACTAAGTGAGAGGGGTCATGCAGTGTTTGTTGCTGGGACATCAAACATGATAATTTATACCTACCAGGCTTTTAAATTGGCCTGCATCCTTACTGCAGGTTAACAGTGGTCCAGCCCAAATTCAGCCTCTGGGTGGTCATGGCTGTCCAAGTGCTGTTGGTTATAACAGACTGTTTGAATGACCTTGTCATGGTGTGCCCCAGCCCTACAGAGAGAAAGTTAAGATTTCGTTCTGTGCATTTGCCTCCACAGGTGCCTGTGTTTTTAGATATATAGCCCCACAGTTCGTGATTGCAATGCCAGGTGAGTTTTTATGAAAGGAAAAAGTGAGAAATAGAAAATACAGCTCTGAGTATGTTCTCTGACAGTGCTTCTGTCCTGTTTACCTCCCCACCACCACCACCCCCCGCCCCCGAGGAACCTTCAGTTTCCTTTCTGACTTCATGATGGTGCTAATGAGATCCCTGGGGGAATGTTCCCTTTAAAACGAAACGGATCTCTCTGAGCCCAAAGAGCCTGATGTCAATCAGCAACAGAGCAATGAACCCACACACAGCCACTTAAGATTTCTCTCTCGGCCTCCCGGCTCGGTGGCTTCTTTGTTGCTACTGTCTCGAAAGCCTCCTGGCTCGGCTAGGTGGCTTCTGGCTTATTTGCCTCAGCCAGGCAGATAAATGTCTTTGTGCATCTTTTCCACCCTCTGATCTCTCCACTGAAAGAGCAGTTTGCTGTAGTGATGTTGTTTGCTTACTGGGGAGGCCATTCTCCAGCGTGGGTGTGAGCAAGAAGCACGGAGTGCCAGAGGGAGGGATGTGTTCAAGATGACAGCAGATGGGCAGAGGAGAAAGAGAGAAAGGGTGGTTGGGGTCTCAAAGGTCATCAGTATGGTTACTCCAGTACAGCCACAGTGCTTACACTAGTTTTGGTATTTGATATCCAGTATTTGCCAGCCCAGCTGCTGAGACCTCTCATCCATTCCCTGTCCACACTGGGCAGATCTCAGAGTGGGTGTTTACGTTCTGCATGTCACATTCCCTGCTGCAGTCCCACATGGGGCTGCTATTCCTGCCTTGCTGCCCCTGGCAGATTGGCACAGCTGTTGTGCTCTGCAGGTGTTCCCAGCAAAGGCAATGGAAATTTGGCTGCTGCCTTCAGCAAGAGCAGGAGGAGGCCCAGCTGGCTGCAGGTTATGGCCAAACGTTAGGACTTAGTCTAATTTCTCATTGCAAATAGATTTATATTGGAAGTGCCTGGGTTTAGTTTCCTGTCCTTGAGTCGTCATGGAACCGATACATTTGGCTTTGTGGTAGTCCTGCTGAGTGTGTTGCTTGCTTGCTTTTATGGCAGAGTGTAGTATCCTTTTAGAGAACTGCCTGGAAAATTATTACAGGCCCGAGCCTTTCAGCTCTGTTCTCTGAACCATTTCTCAGGGTGATAAGCTGTTTTTCCGCTGAAGGCCAAGAAGCCTTTCCCAGGAAAGATAAATTGGTCAAAACACAGAGGAATTAATAATAAAGATAAAGACACCTGTTTGCTGTTAACAGACCCTGGGAATGGGGTGTCTTCTCTCTGGACCAATCATCTTTATTCTGTTCTCATTGTTGCGAGTCATGCTACTTAAGCAATGAGTTTTCTGAATAAACTTTGTCTTCTCACCTTCTCTTTCATCTCGAGAATGACCGTGTGACTGTGTCTCTTTACTCCGCCGAAACTAAAGGGTTAACACCCTAACACCGCAGTCACAGCAGAGGTGTTGTACATGTGCTGGAGGGCACACAAAATATTGGAGCAGACCTTCAGCTGCTCCCCCAGCATTACTCGAGTTAATAGTGCTGGGGGAAAAAAGGAGTTGAGGATGCAGCATCATTTCTGTAGTAGCAAACAAACCCACGGGTGCTTGTGTATCAAAATCCAGATGAAAGCACCCTGCTGGCAAAAACTGTAGAAAATGGTAATATCAGCTAGTTTAGCCACAGATACAGCTGGAAAAAGCAAACATGTTCCTGAATGTGCTGTCAGTAATTACAGTAACATCACTGGCCCCTCTGCCAGCTCACACTGCTTAACCCCTGTGGATCTGTCACAGCCACAAGGGCATTGGTGTTGACAGATTTAGGGAGATTTGCTAAGGATGTACAGGGAAGAAGGAAAGTCTTCAGTGTGAATCAGATGTTGATGCTTTTAATTTTTGCCAGCATTTATGCTGTTCCACACAGTTAAATTAGTTGCTATGCAAAACATCTTAACTGCCATTTTAAGGGAAATAAACTCCCATCATGAGAGAGATGGAGAAATTAGAGATCTGCATCTGAATCCTTTTAGTTGCTGTATTTGGTTGGTTGATTAATTGGTCAGTACTTTGGGTGCTCCAAAGCCACCTGGTCTCCTATTCAGACTTTTAAAAAATTATTCAAAAAAAGAAAAGGCCAAAGATGTGCAATTTCCACAAAGAAGGCTTGCAGAAAAATAGGAAGTTCCTGCTGTTTAGGTGAGACCTGCTGCTACTGATGTTTGAGACATCCCTACTGGATTTTGATGGAAGAGAAAAGAAGTTCGGATTGACAAAACAGAGAAAAAGTGGCTGCTTAAAGAGCATGAAGAGAGATACTAGCAGAGGTATATCTACAAATCTTGGCTGGCATCTTGCAGAGGACATGGTAATCTCTGTGCTGCTGAAACATGCAGTCTTTTGAGAAGTTTGCACTTTCAGAATCAGGAGTGCTGCAGTTCCTTCTGTGTGCTGCTCACTTCCAGTGAGTCATGGATATGTCTATCCATGGCTTCCTCAAGGTAAAAAGACAGTCTTTTCGTATGGCAAGTACCAAGAGTGGTATGAAGCCCTCACAAAAATGTCCTGTGTTCTGTCCATTTCTCCCCAGCCTGTGCAATAATCTGAGTCTATTCCTGAGATTTGAAGTGTCTCTCTCCCTGCTTGCACTTGACTTAGTTTTGACACTTCTGTGGTATCAGCTCACCCTATCTCCCCAACTTGTTGGCCTTCCCAGCACTGGTGGTTTTCACCTCTGCTGGCAAAGCCAGCTGCTGTCACCTCTCTTCATCCCCCTATGTCTGGAGGCTGCTTTAGCAAAGGCATTTGGGAGCTTACACTGTAGAGCAAATCCAAGGGGTTTTTTTCCTTCTGTTTGTTCAAGGCTCACAGCCCAGGAGCAGCTCTAAGCCTAACTTAGGTCAGCACCTGAAAACCTACTCTGCCTTTCAGGTCTCTGGGTAGACGAGATCCCACAAGATCCTCAAGCAAAGTGTGTAAGTGAAGTAAAAGATGGGGAATCAGTCCCATAGGGTAAGACCAGGAAAGCCAAAATTGATCCCCCATTGCCAAGTAGGAGGAGCACACAGGACATAGTGAGGACTTGACACAGCACAGGGGTTTCCCTACTGCACAGCCAAGATCCAAATCCCACCCAAGGTCTGTTAGAGGTGTGTGAACTTTGGGTTGGGTGTTTTGCACCTGAGCTGGACCAGCATCCCCAGTGTCTCAGAGAGGTGAGTGTAATGCTGCAGACACTGAGCCTCTGCCCCTGCACGCCTGCCACTGGAGTGGCCTCGGGGCTCAGCCTAGGACTAGATCTGGCAGGCTGAGAGTGGTGCCTCTATTCCCTTGCATAAATGCCTGATGCAAGCTCTTCTGTCATCCTTGCCGAATCCTGCTGCTATTAAGTCATTCCCTCGGCTGGGAGCTGCTCCAGGACATTTGGTATCAATGGCCCCTCTGCTCCTTACTTCAATAGCGTTTTTATTTTCCCTCCCACGTGGCTGCTAGTGGGAGGTGCTGATTCATGCCAGCGACCTACCCAGTCCTGGAGCCCAAAGGCAGCCAGGGAGAGCTGAGCTCCTGCCAAGGGTGCTGAAGCAGGCCCTGAGCTGGCCCCAATGAAGTGAATGGAGCCAGGGCTGTTTACACCAGCAGCGGATTTTCCCCCAGGAGTTTAAGGTGCCTTAGTATGCCTGGATATATCAGGACATATGGTTGTTAAAACTGATATACGACAGGCAGTATATATTCTATATAAATGTGGTCATTTCATTACTGAGCATTGGTGATTTTGTGTGGGGCATATGTTTTCCCACAACACAGAAGTTCATTTTAAAATACCCTGTTCTCTAGGCTTTCCCTAATGACTGTTTCCCCCCATACATCGATTAGGCAACAACATATGCCAGTATTTCTTCCTTAAAAGTAAAATCTGGCACATAGCACACAGAGCATGAAATAATAAGATGTGATTAAAGCAGTAGCTGGAGCTAACCAAAGCCAGAAAACTTGTGGCTGAAAGGTCAAACTTTTTTTAAAATTGCCTTTGCAATGGCCTGTTTGCAGGTGCTGGGTCTTGGGAGGGAAAGTTGTAATGAAAGAACAACTCTCATAGAAAATTTCACCTTCAGTTCAAGCCAAACTTCCACTTGCATTGGAAGGTAGGTTCTTGTAATTGGAAATGTCGGTCAGCCTTAGGGTGTGTATCACTCTCCAGTGTTATCTGCTTTGCTGTGAGATGAGCCAGGAATGGTGCTAAATGGGTGTTAAAATCAGCACCTCCAGGCCAGAGAAGCAGGATGATTCTGTAATTAAGGATACTGAGGTGGGGATCTTGTGCCCTGCAACACGTTTCCAGTGTGACTTCCACCAAGTATTTTTTTCTAGTTGCCAGCAGCTTGTTTGGGGTATCAGAGGGCTTCAGAGAAAGAGTGAAATGGCAGGGCATTCACACTCATGCCTCTAACAGCAGTTCTCCTCAAAACCCTGCAATTAGAGGTTCAAACAATAATAGAGATTTTGCATCTGTGGTCCAGGCCCCCCTGTTTAAGAAGCAGCTCAGCACGTGTTCTGTGAGGCCAGCTTGGTTTTGGTCCTTGTTTTTGCATCTTCCCCGGGTTTGACTGGTCCCTGAGACAAGCTGAGCACCACATGATGAAAGTGTGAGTGCAGACAAGTCCCATGGTTGGGTTCTTTCTCTGAGAGTGTTAATGCTGCCTGTCTGGTATTCAAGAAGAGACTGGTTGCACGTGAATTATTAGGGAAAAAAACTATTCTGGGTTGACGAGACAGACTGCTATTTTGAGGGCTGGGGGAATCTTTCCAAAGGCAGCAATGAATTAGGCTGAAAATGCAATGGTGCGCTGGACAAGTGTCAGAGTCATTCCTGTGCTACTTGCTCCTATTCCCATTCCCACAGAGTGCCTCTGCAGCTGATTTTTCCCAAAGTTAGGGCATGACACCCTGCAGATTCAGTGTGCCTCACCTGAGTGCTTGCAAAGCCACCCACTGCGGCTTGCTCTTTCTCATATCCAGGATAGCAGTCTCTTTCAGGGTCGCTTTTCTTGTTTGGATCACCTTTCCACCATCAGGGTTACTAGACAAATTTACACAGATGGAGCATCTTCCTGGTATTTTCATTTCCCAAGGCTGCCTTTAAGCTTAAGCCTTTTTAAACTTTTTTGATATGCACACAGCATTTCACACAAAGGGCCTAAAAGTCTTAAAATCGGGGTATGCAAAAGTAAAAAGGATTTTTTAAGGGGAACAGATACTAGCAAAATATCCTCCTGCATTTTGTAGGTTTTGCTCTCTCTTTCCTAGGCTTTTTTTGTAATTAGGTTTTGTTCTTTGTGTCAGTGATGATTCAAAAAAAGGTGGTGGAAAATTTCTTTGGTGATTCCTTTTGCTGTGTGAATACTGCTGTCATAAAATAGATCTCTCAGCACTGTGTTTTCAGTCTGCAATTATGTGCAAGGGCATAATTGAATTTTTTTTTAGTACATACATTGTTCAGCAATAAAAAGTTTATTCTGAAATCATTACAGTCTTGCAGAAATCTATATGTTTTTATCTTACAAAATGGAAATTTGCCTCTGAAATTTCCATGACACTATCAACCACAGAACAGTATTGTTCTTATCAAACAGAACCCTTGCTGAGAGTCGAAGTGCTATAAATATTTAAAGAAATTAATTACTAAATAAGCCGGAGTAGTACCCCAGTCTTTAAATATTAAATGGAACATACACAGTTGACAAAAAGCAGGCAGAAATGCTGAATGGGGCAATTTAATGGCCTAAATGTAATTATTTGCTGTGCAAAGGCAACTATTAAAGTAAGTTTTGCTTAATGACAAGAAGTACTCAAAATACAAGGGCTTAAGTCCACATTTTGCTTGCTGAAAGAAATTTCTATCTTGTTTTATGTTCTACTGCAGAGGCCCCAAAGTTCGCCAAAGAGGGTAATTAACCAATGTGAGTAAAACAAAGGGCAGGGGGCATTGGCAGGGGTTGTTTCATAAGGGGCTTTCTTTGGCGCGGCACCTGGGTGTGCAGCTTAGCCGTGCCCAGCCTGCAGGGTGAGATGCTCCAGCAATCTCCAGCTGCTCTCTGGGCATCAATTGCCTGGAAACTCCAGTCATGCAGTGATGCTAATCCTCCAAAAGCCAGCCTAGAGGGATGTGTTGGCAGCCTTTGGGCACTGTTCATGGTCCAGGACTCCTGGTCTGGTCAGGAGGATGTTGGGGTGCTCTCACTTCCCCCCTTGTAGAAGAGGAGGCACCCGAGGCTGTGAACGTTGCTTCTGTTGTCAGCCAGGCAATTTGGTGACAGCTGAGGCTGGGAGAAGGTTTAGTCATAGCTGAATTTGTAAAGCCATGAGTAATTGGGTCAGGGCTGCTTGTGCCCCTGCTCAAGATCCAAAAGCTGCATTTTAGCTTGATGACGGATTCATCTGGAATGGTCAGTTTTGACTTGGAGTCCAGCAGATAATTTTCTGACAGACAATCATGTGAGAAGTGGCAGCACAAAAAAATGAAGGCTTATGACTAAAAATGTCAGTGGTGCCCACATTATTAGGCAAATTCCAACTTTCTCTTCTAGGAGGAGATGTGCCTGTTGTTTCCCACCAGTGTCATCTTTCCCATGGAGACATTTACCAGTGGAATTGCAGGAGCTAACTTAAATTTCCTGCCCGGAGCAAGCAATGCTAGCAAGTTGCTGCTAGGGAAGGACCTAGGAAGTGGCACTTCATGCTGTACGCAGTATGGAAAAATTGCCCATAGGCCTCAAAGTATGCTATTTATTTAGTTATCTAATTATTTATTATTTTAAACTTACTTTTGTATTGCAGCATAATCAAGTTTTCTGCCATCTGAACTAACAAACCGAGAGGATGACTGGGGAGGAAGAGAGATATGTGTGAGCAGCATATGGGAAAATGTTCTATGGAAAACCTGGGATGTTGGGGAAATGGTTTATACTTGGTCTTCCCTCTCTCACCTCTGTTTTGAGTTTGGCTTTGTTTTGGTTTTGGTAAGTTTTTTTCTTCCATTCTGTAGCCTATGAGTGTATCCAGAACCCCTGAGGATTTATATCAGGTAGCCCAGGGCTTTTTCCAGAAGACCACAGCAGGGTCTGTGCATGTATTTTTCATATCACTTAACAGTGATGATATGCCTTGTAGGCTTATTTTAAACCTCTTTTCAGTTTGGCCATATAATATTTGGCCTCATTTCTGTGGAATAGATACATCTCTGAAAAACAGGAGCTAGAAGCATCCTGCATGGAAGAGAAGAGGGTTACAAGTGAAGAAAATTCGCCTTTTTTTAAAAGAAGACTAAGAAAGACAATTCAAGAAGAGTTGGACTGAACTTTTAGGGTTCTCAAGCAAAAATACTCTAAATTCTTTAGATTTTTTTATTAATAAATTCTTTTGACACTAAAGACTAGAAGTCAGTTTCTAGCAGTTTCTGCACTGCCTAAGAGCATGTGGCATGAACAAAATCCCACAGTATGAGGTGCTATATAAATACAGAAAAGAAAAAAAATGTATTTGCCCATACTACAGAAATCACCCATCTGTACCACACAGGGTGTCTCTGCTGCAGCTGAGTTTGCTGGGTGCTGGTATCATGTGCTAAGGCCACGGGTGGTGACAGTCACATTTCACTTTTGTGGAAGAATGACCCAAAAATGTATCTGCTGTGAAGCTCCATCATGTTATGTTGCAATGAGCACTGCATATGACAAGGTTTCTGAGAGGATTTTGGGTTCTGTAAGTGAAACTGGATAGATAGTAGCCTTTAGGTGCAGTTGTCTTTCTCCAGACCTATCCTCTTAGCACCTCCTGAATGAAAGAGATGAGTTTGTTCATGAAATGGGCTGCAGTATTTTAATGCCATGAAAACTAATTGGCATCCAAAAATGAAGATAATCCCCACTAGCACATCTAATTAGAAGAGCAATCCTCGTATTCCTCATGCAGTTTCCTCTCAATTTAGAAGGAGCTCAAGCACAGAAATTTGTTTGTCATCCTTTGAAGTTACAGCTTCTAGCATGAACCAAATGTGTAATTTAAAAAAAAAAGCGATTGTATTTGAGAGAATCCCACAGGATAAATACTGTTTATTCATAGAGCAATAGATTGTCACAACATTGTGAGGCATGGATGTCACTACAATCAGAGTACTGACACAGTTGAGGAAGGAGGTTGGGGTGTGCCACACAGCTGATCAAATGTGCCTTTGCCTGCAGTAATTCTGATTTAGTGCAGTCACAGCTCTCTCCTGATCTGCAGAGAAACTCACTGATAGCTGATACCTTGCTGTAAAAGTCCATGTGAAGTGACATTCCTTTGAAAATAGAGGCTGACTTAATTAACTGTGGGCAAGATGCTTGGATGCTCTGGTATTCCAGTGCTGGCAGAAAAGTCTGTGAGATCTTGTTTTGCAATATGACCCTGAAGACAGAGTTGGATGTATTCCAGCCAGTTCTGTCCCTACTCCTGTCAGGGACCTCTTGCAACATTTGAAAATCTTTGTAACCTCAAACCTGATCGAATCTGAAGGTGTGAAGGTGCTCCCATGTAGAGCCTGATGTAACTGATGGCAAAACATGCTATTTATATGCCTGCAGAAGCAGAGAACACATAAAAAGCAATGTTTCACTTAAAAATTCTTCCTCATGAGCAGGTGAAGAGGATGAGGCCAGGCTAAATCCTCACACAGACAGGAGAGGACATAGGGGACTTGGAGCCAGGGAAGTTTGTCGGTCTTTTGAAACAGGCTCTTGACTTCCCAAAGCCAAGGCTGGAGATTTCCAAAGAAGCATCTACCTGTGGAGATGGGGCTGGCATGGGCAGTACTGGAGCAGCATGCAGGAGTGGAGATTGGGAGATGTTGCAGATGGTGGCCAGATGACTGTGTTCTGTTATTTTGCAGAAATTGTAAACTGAATGCAAGGTGAACAAGGTATCTGGCTTTGCTTCCTGGTGTTTCCTCCAGGCTGTCTCCTGAAACGGGCTTCAAATGGAGCTGGGATTCCTGCTTCCTTTATGCACCGATGAAGCTGCTGGTGAGTTTGATCGGAGCGCTGTGCTTGTGTCCTGTTTTCTGTCTTTAAAGGCTGTGTGGTTGCAGCAGCCTGCCATTGTTAATGGACAGTAGAAAGGCACACAGAATGATACAGAGGGAACTGCCAACTTGATGTCTTCTAGGAACACTGGCAGTTATAGGGCAATCTGCTTGGCTCTGAAGACAAACAAAAAAAGAAAACTGAAAATACACCTAAAAATGGAGGTGGTCCTTTGAGGGATAATGAAAACCAAAAGGAGTCCTGGTCTTTGCCTGGCTCTGAAGGTAACCGGGTGGAACATTCAGGCTTCCTCTCTGGAGACCTCGTTTTCACATGTCATTTAGCTTTTTATTCCATTAAGGACTAATTGGGACAGCGGAGGCCGTTAAAGGAAACAATGTAAAACTTGGTCTCTGTACACTTCCTCTGGCTCTCCAGAGCATCATCACAGTAAATAAGAGGTTTGCTTATGGAGATGGATGCTGAGAGCAGTGATTTCCCCAGCAGAACTCTTGAGGAATACTGCGGTTCATTCCCTCCCCAGATGACCTAAGTACTGGGGTTACTTCCCAGTCATTCTCTGGGTCTGGGTGTCCTGGATACGGGCTGTGGGGAGGCTCTGAGAGGAGGGAGCAATGAGGGGAGGGGAAGGGACAAAAGCCTTGCAGGAAGAAAAGGCTATAGCAGCACCTGAAGAGCTTTGATCGGAAAAGGATGTGGAAGCGCGGCGGTGATTTCTTGTGGAAGCTGTTTAAGAGGGATAGGTTACCGCACCTCCTCCCTTAGGCAGAGGCTCGGCATCCTCTGACGGTGGGCAAGACCTAAGGATGGTACCGCATCCTCTGAGCTGGAGAAAGAGGCAGGGAAGCGCCGCTTATCCCCCTTTCCTGAGGCACGGGGGGGCGGGGGGATGCATAGGGGTCCTGGAAGTATTAGTCGGGGAGCGGGAAAGGCGGCTGCGGTAGTTGCCGAGGAAGGGAAAACGAGCTCGGCTCGCCTAGGCTGTGAGAAAGTTGCCCCCGCCCGTCTCCTCCGCCCCCACTCCCCTTTTAAACCGCGCCGGAGCCGCTGAATCCAGCCCAGCCGAGCATGGGGCCGCGGGCGCTGCTCGCTCTCCTGGCGGCCGCCGCCCTGGCAGGTGAGCGGGGCGAGAGTAGATCCTGCCGGGAGAGCGCTGGGAAAGGCCGGGAACGGCCAGGGAGCAGCCCCGGCAGGCGCGGGGAGGTATGGGGGGATGGAAGGGCTCGCTGCGAGGAGGCGGCGGTGGGCGCGGGACCCGCAGCTCAGGTCGCCCCTCGGGAAGGGGCGGTGGGGTCGGGGCGTGAGGATGGCGCTGGGCGAGGGCTCCCCGGCTGCTCCGCCTTCGTTTTTATCCCAGTGCAGCATCTTTGCACAAAGACTCCTTGCCCTTTCGTTACAAGGGTGCCACTGGGTTTTTGCCAGCCGGTGCTGGATGCTGGGAGGTGATGGCAAAGCAGTGGCTCTGCAGGTTTAACTAACAGGATTTTTTGTTTGGTTTTTTTTTTTTTTTTTTTTTTTTTTTTTTTTTTTTTTTTTTTTTTTTTTTTTTTTTTTTTTTTTTGCACATCGCATTAAATACTAAAACTCCACTGTGAAATGAACCTTAAACACAATAGAATAAGGTGGTGGCTTGGCTCTATAATGTTTTATGCATACTTACATCGTTGCTTGAAAGAGTCGGTATCATTCTGGGTTGAGTATTTTGGCTTTAGGTCTGTGAGAAGTCTCCACACTTCTGGGACTTATACGAAGGCTGCAAGGAAGTTGACTGTCTTCAACTGGTTTTATTGAAATCAAAGAGAGAGGGTGGAATACGGGGAGGAGAGACCCCAACACAGAGAAGCTCACCACACTTTTACCATACATTCTATGGGGGTTTATTATTAAGTATTTTTTCCTGTTTATGCCATCAAACAGATCAGGTACTTCTTCACATCCTTTGTGGCTGTCGTGCTTTCAAATGTTGAATTGGTTAAACATTAACTTCAAGAACTTTCTAGTAGTCCTGCAAATCAGTATGCCTAAATTTCCGTGATCTTGCCTAGGAGGACACTGTGACATTTTGATTAGGAATGGCACTGCACTGAGTCATCTGCACTGATGAAACAAAGCCATGGGGGGATTTCATCAGGGACCCACCCAAAGATCTGTTCTAATTTTGGAGATGCAAGCAAAAACCATGTGAATTTGTCTTGCATTTATCATTTTTCATGATATTCATCAACTCTCAGCACTTAGGCAAAATCAAAAAATCTGATTGTAACTGCTTGGGCAGACTTGGTTCAGGAGGGTAAAGCAGAGCCAGGGCTTAGCTTTACTAAGTGGGGCTGTGGTTTGTTTCTTGCTGTATGTTCAGGTGCCAGATTTCCATGCTGGCATGTGCTCTGGCTTTGCCCTCTCTCTGGAACCCCGCAGTGGTCTCGTCTGCTGTGTTCCTGCAAGCTCATGGGTGGGTGCCCTGCTGCCTGACCCTGCTGTCCCTGTCAGGGTGATGGCCTCACCCCTCTTGAGCATACTTGGAGAGGGAGGCAGCCGTATTGGCCAGCAGCTTAAGGTGGCAGGTGGCCCCAAGGGAGCTCTTGCCAGCTGGCACTGCCAACACCTGGGTAAAGTGGGGCATTGCTGATTCCCCACTGCCTTCCTGGCTCAGTCCTGGCAGAGCAGCTGCCTCAGTGTGTTATTTCATTCTCTGGCATGGATTGTAGGCTCATTCTGTTTATCCAGGCACTTTAATATGACATATGTCCAATACCATTTGGTTCTCTGACATTGTTGAGATGCTCTCTCTTTGTTCATGCTGGCTTTCACTGTTGACCAAGCTCTTGTGAGCTTTTGAATGACACAGCAAAGACAGTGGGTACAACCTGACTTTGTCTTCTGTGCCACCGAGAGCACTCAGGGGATGCCTGAAGTAGGAAAATATGTCCAGGAGTTTGTCTGCTCTGTGCTTTATCACATCACCCAGGTGTCACTCATAGGAGATGTGCTGTGGCTGTGTCACTAAAACTACAAAATCAGATGTTTTCCCTGGTGACTGTCAGTTTTTTTCAGGGGCTGGAGGAGCAGGGGAGCCTCCTGAAAAAGAAGCAGTGAAGGGGCTCATACCTGTGCTTTCATGTGAGTGGAGTCTGGGAGCAGCTCCTGCACCTGTGAGACTGAGAGAATGTCTTTTTTTTTTTTTTTTAAGAATAACACTTCTTTTAGTGGAAGGGGCTTTATCTCCTGTCCCCATGTATGTACGTCCTGCTCCTCCATGCATGCAGCAGGGTGGACTACAGCAGTGTGGTAATTATTTGCATACTGGGTTAGTAAAGGAACTCGGAGCCTGCCTCAGTCAGCACTGAACACCAGAGATGTGGGATAGGGTTGGCTCTGTGCAGCACCATCTCCCCTCACACACCACCCGGCACTCTGGGGGAATGCTGGAGGAGGGATGCAGTGCTATTTTAGGGGAATCCCTTCTGTGCTCTCCTTGTGTGGGTTCCCTTATCTGATGGCACTTGTATATGCAGGGAAGGGATGGGGGCTGAAGAAGCACATCCCTACGTATGTGTTTGGGGGAGAGCACAGAAATATCAGGAGTTATTACTGTATGATGCTCAGCTATTATACTCTGAGTCAGTGCTCCAGGGGATGTCTGCTTCTTCTGCCAGCACAGAGAATAAAGGTTGTGTTGCTTTAAATAGTGTAAGGCTACATGCTCCTTTCATCCTTGGGGCAGTGTTCATTCTCCTGAAGTTGAGAGGTAAAATTGACCTCGTTTGATGTTCAGGAGGTCTCTCACTGACCCAGCCAGAGAGAGGTCATGGTTGTACTTAGGACACTCTCCTGACCTGTGTAAGGACTTCAGAGCTGCACCTCAAGCTGTGTGTTTGTGTGCTGTGATTCTGTACTGTGAGGAGCAGGATTTAACAGGCCCTGCTTCCACACACTCCTGTCTGGCTGGCAGAGATGCTTAACCTCACTCCTGGAAATCTCCAGGTGGATGGGAATTGACACAATTTATTAACACAGAGCAGCCAAGCTCATTAACCAGCTGGAGACATTACAGCAGTGATGACAAAATAAGGCAGCGCAGAGGTTTTACTGGCAATAGCTTCTTTCCAAAAGCAAATTCCTTGGCCCAGGTACAGTAGAACTGCTGTAAGGAGTGTGAGTTATCGTGTCCTCAGGGCAGAGAGAGGGATGGGTTGCACTGCTTTCTTCCAGAGTAGTTTTCCACTGAGATTTGAGGGGGTTTTGCTTATCTCGGAATGATAATGGACCACTCAGTGAATGGAAATTTTCCTGTCCCTTCTGGCTCTCTACATCCTTCCAGGAACCGCCTCCAAGTGAGACAGCATTTCTCCAGCCAGCAGGACTGGGACAGTGGCTGCTTTAAAGTCTTTAGGAATGGTCTGCTATTGGCAGGGGATGCACCTAGAGCTTCTTCAAGGAGCTGAAAGATTCTTGGGGTGCAAACCCAAGAATCAAGCTTGCTTGTTGGGTTTGATTTATTTTTTTTTTTTTTACCATCAAACAGGTGCAACTACATAAGGACCTGATTTGAATTAAAGTTCCATTTTCGAATTTAAGCCTGGCTTTCTTTGATGTTGCATTTTTTTGTGGGTGGAATTATTCTTGATGTATATTATTTTAGTGCTACAAATGTTACCATGCCTCTTCTCTCATGTTATGCCTCAATTTTACGTGGCTTTCCCATCCAAATAAGGAAAGATTTAATGTGGAATGTGCCTAATTTAGATAATGCCAACCCAAAACTCAAGCTGTCTCATCAGACCTATTTGACTGAGGACTCCTGTCAGTGATCTTGTATTAATGAGTCTCTAATAATTGGTTTTTCTTCCAGGTGCCAGCACAGTTGCAGTGGAAAAAGACCGCACTGAAGAAATGGTGAGTAGCTGCTTGTCAAACCAAGCTCAGAAAATATTAGTGATGTGTTCTCCATTTCTTTAAACTCTTAGGGCAATGCTTCATTATTTTTCCTAAGGGTAAATTTTTAAAAGCTCATGGCTGGTGTGGAACTTGGAGTGCCTTTAGCTGCCAGGAGATGCCTGTCTGCACCCTAGTGTGTTCGGTGGAAATGGGAGCTGGCTCCTGTGTTGGTGTGGTACTTGAGGAGCTCTGCATTGTACAGCTGCTTGAAAAGTGATTGCACAGTACATGTTATTGTACTGACAGCTTTGGGGAAAGACGAAATACCTACTGTTACCAACTGTGTAACAGACCTTCTGGTGTAGTCCGTCCTCTCTTGCTTTGGAAGGAGATCTTACCCTGTGTGATTAAATAAATGCCATCAGCTGCTCCCAGACCCTTTAACCTGACACCAGACCCCCTGCACTGGTTGTTGCTGTGATCATTTAGATCAGCAAACACCTGGTAATGACCAAAAATAGTTAAAAGACAAATGGCTCTATAAATGTTTCATTGTCTCCTCCCAGTCATTCCCACGGATAGTCAGCCTAAGGTTCTTGTACCCTCAGCAAACAGGAGCACTTATTCTTACCAACAACTTCAGCACTTGAAAATCATTTTATACAGAGGAGATACTTAGGTAGTGATTAGAACTAGAGCACATTGTGTGACTTGCCTAAATCAATCAATTTTCTCTGCTTCCAGACAATCCAGTTGAATGTTCAGTGCTAAAAGCCAGGCAGGACTTAAAGCACATACACGTGAAAAGGTGTGGAGTGTATCCCATACAGAGAACATAGAGATGTTTTAGTGTATTGGCAGTCCAAATTGTCTTTGCAGTATCCTCATTTGGGCAGGTCCTACAGGATAATCCTCATCCTTTAAATGCGTATTGTGTCTGTTTATTTTACAGGATGTGTTACTACATGTTGTTTGACTCTGCTTTGTACTGAGTAGAGTATTTAATATTTTAAAAGGTACAAAAGAAGCCCCTTACCTCTACAAACAAAAGGGGAGATAAAAAAGGCCTGTCTATTCTCTTCTTACTGGTATAGGAGTGAGGGGCAAAGCCCAAATGCACAGGATTACTCAAAACTCACTAATAGTAGCCTGAACTCTAATCTCAAACAGGCTTTTCTACCAGCTGCTAGAAAGTTTCAGAAGTAAAGTTTCCATTTTTGCCATGAGGATTTTCTCTCCTGTTTTGTCTCTTCCAGGTAACCCGGTGCATAGTGGAGGTTCTGTCCAACGCTCTGTCTAAGCCAAATGCACCCCCCATTAATCCTGAATGCAAAGAAATCCTGAAGAAGAGTAAGTACAACATTATCTAAACTTAGGAAAGGAATTTGGTGCATGGTTTCTCTTTGGTGTTGGAGTTGGTGAACTGTTACTGTAGGAGCTTGTGTGAAACTGGTGCCTCCAAATTTCAGTGCCAGAATTCTGGTTTCCTTCTGTTCAGTCTGTCTCACTCAGGGAACACATAGCTTGACCTGGGAATTGTCAGGGATTCTTGGCTGGCACTTGGGGCTCTCCCCTTGAACCACCTGGAGAGTCTGAGAGGGCTCGACAAACTCTTCAGGTAGCCTGAGAAGATGAAGCATAAGTATTGCAAAGCATCAGATTTCTAGGGTATTTTTTTCAGTCAGTTTTTAAAAAAAATTTAAAGTTTGCTTAAAAAATCCCTGGTGTTTTTAGGTAACTTGAAATAGATGGTTGTCTTTTTATTGTGAATAAGCATCTATGATGGGCCAGGTCTGACGTTCAATGAACTGAACACAACTCCAGATCCCACTGATTTTTAATGGGAATGAGAGCTAGCTTGATTCAATACTAAAATGTGATCACAAAAAAAAAAGCCAAATAAGGAAAATTATTCTGGAAAATCCAGGGAAACTTGTAAAATGCCTAATTAAGTGGAGTTAATTAGTTAGTTAATCCTTTTCCAGGTAAGCATACAGAAGAGTAGCAAACTAATGATCTTAAAAGCAGAATTAAGAAATCGATTCTGTCCAAATTTCTTTGGTACTTTGGGAAGCCATTAATCTCTTTAAAGTAACACTTCAGTGGAGGGTTGGATTACTTCATGATGCTGCTTTTGGTATTGTAGGTGATAAAAATGGCAGAGAGAGAAGTGAAAACAAACAGCCTGAAGTGAGGCATCCCAAAGACCCAGGAGAGACCGAAAGACATCCTACTGGGAATGTGGAGGAAGAACAAAGGCAGGCAGAAGAGGAATCTAAAAAGTATATGGAAGGAGGTGATGAGAAACTTGCTCGTGAGGAAGGCAAAAGCAAGGAAGAGGAGGCTGGACACCACACACCTGCTCAGGATGAGACACTTCACACGGAAGAAAAAAAGCACTACCAGGAAACTGGGAGAGAGGAGGAGAGGAATTACCACAGTGAAGAGGAAAGCAAAGACAGCAAGTGTTGTGAAGATGTAGAGGCTGCTGTTCTCAACAAGAAGTCCCACTCTGAGGGCATGAGCATGGATGAGTTCCATGGTGGGAGTGATCAGAGCCCCAGGAGCCGCTGGCACCTGGAAGAGGCAATGCAGAGCCCTTACAAACAAATTCGGGAAGGTGAAGAGAGAGAGGAAGAAAGGAGTGAGAAATACCACCATGAGTCTCAGGAACGTGGTTTCTCCAACCAGCCGGAACGTGAAGAATCTGAGGAGAGTGAAGAAAGAGAGGAGGGAAAGGAACCCTACAAACCCAAAGTTTCTCATGGGAAGCACAGAGCGGGTGACTCCTATGAAGAGAAGAGAGGCCACAGTGGTGAGAGGGGGGAACCAGCTGGGGGATCACACCTAAGGGAGACCAATCTCTGGGAGCAGTGGAAGCATGGTCAGAAACATCAGGAAGAGTCTGAGGAGAAGGGTGGCTCTCCTGGGAGGCATGGGCCTGAGGAGCTGCAGGAGGAGAGGCCTGCAGAGCAGGGCAGTGAGGAGCACAGGGACAGCTGGCAGCAGAGCCAGGAGAGCACAGAAGAGGAAAACAAGAGGCATCACCGCAGTGAGAAGTGGCACGAGGAGAGGAGACACCATGATGGATCACAGAGTTCTGAGGGGAATATGTACCTTGCTGATGAAAATGAGGAAGAGCTGGACAGGTATCTCAGCAAAGAGAAGCAGGGGCTGGGAGGGAGATCCCACTTAGGGAACAGGGAAGAGGGAGGGTCACAAAGGGCCTATGCTCGAGAGCACCAGGGGCAGGCCAGGAGGCACTACAGCACTGAGGACAGCCTGGAAGAGGAGGTGGAAAAGAAGCATCACAGCAGTGATCAGGTGGAAAATGAAGAGGAGGAAAGATTTGCAGAGCGAGAAGAGTACAGAGGCCGTCTCCCTGAAGAGAAAGAGAAGAGAACTGCAGCATCCTACAGGCCTTTCTACCCACTGCTGTGGTGGAAAAGCCAGCACGTGGACAAAAGAGATGGTGCAGGGGAGCAGCTTCCGGAAGGCAGGCCTGCTCTGAGTGAGAAGAGCCTTTTCCCTGAATACAATGACTATGAGTGGTGGTCAGAAAAGCAAATCCAGAGCGCTCTGAACCACAAGCGCACCAAGAAGAGGAATCCTGGCAAAACAAACAGGTACGATATGGAAAGGCAGTACAACAAGATGGATCAACTTGCACAACTTCTGAACTACAGGAAGAAGTCAGCTGAACTCCCAGAGCTGTACAGCTCTGGAGAAGACCTGAAGAAACATCATGTAGCTGGGAATGACAGAAGGAGCCTAAGCCGGAGGCCCCTGACAGAAGAGGAGGTGAGTGCACAGTTTCTTTGAAAAGCTAGGGGAAGCACACTTCCAAATTAATTGCCAAGGTAGCTGGGAAACTGTGCATAGAAAAACACAAGATTAAGTCACATTCTGAGAGCAGATCTTCAGTGATTTAAAAATCTGCTTTCTTTGAACAGTGGAACTTTGAGTTTGCTGAATTACCCCAGGGCACAGTTTGTGGGATAAAGACAGCTCCTGTCTGCTGCAAGGCAGGAAGGGAAAGATTTTATTCCTCTTTGGGCCCTGCCTCTCCCTTGAGGCTCTACAGACTGACAAAACAAAGGTGCCATTGCAGCAGGAGCAGAGAGGGAACTGACAAGCACCACTTGGGCTATTGGGTTGTTTAAAACACAGAGCTGAAAAGTGAGTTGGATGTTTAGAGGGAAATCAGCTGCCCATGGACTTCCCAGCCAGAATTGCAGAGCAGAATCTGCATTGCACCTGTAAGTCCAATTCATATGTGTAGTTCACATGTAGTAAATCCTTTTTTTTTTTTATTTGACTTCCTGTTCTGCTCCTGTATCCACAAAAACTGAGCCTACGCTCATCAGCTAGCTGCCATCAGCCAGATCCTTCTTGTGTGTCACTGTGTCTGTGCATTGCACAAAGCTGTGCTGGGAGCAGTGGAAATTGGACACTGATTTATACAGATGTTAATTGGTGTTAACAAGTCATCATGGTAGAGAATTGGCTGCATAAAGCTCCTGCTCTCTGTGCCCTTGCTGCACTCTGTTTGCTGTGGGACCTCCCAGGGACCCTCACCTGAGTCCCAGGGACAGCACCTGCAGCTGTGACATGGCAGGAGGCCACCACTAGATGAGGGTGCTTTAAATCTACGAAGATCAGGCTGTAATTAGGGCCAGCTCTTACAATTAAAATTTTGATGCTTTCCCCAGCTTCAATTCAGTCCAAAGCAGGGAATTTCACCAATCTCCCAAGAATGAGCTGCACTGCTGTTAATACCTGTTCTGCTCAGGGACTGGGAAGTGGCAAGACAGAATCTGCCTTAGAAATGGCCTTTCCTCTCCTTTCCATAGAACAAAACATTTGCCAGTGTTAATAATGATGTGGAAAACTCTCTCTCTTTTCACAGGAAAAGCAGCTGGAAAACTTGGCCACCATGAATCTGGAGCTGCAGAACATAGCAGAGAAGATTAACAGCCTCAGGAGAGGCTGAAGGTGTCCTTGCAATACCTGTGTTCTGTGGTAAATTCACTGTCCCTGGATTGTTTGCCCTAAACCTAGGAAATTCTATTCACTGTCCACTCTCATGTAGTGATTTACACAGCTCAAAGTGTCTTTAATTAATTTGCTGTTATGCTCCTTGAGACCTGAATGGCATGAATTTTAGTAATATAACCTTTCATGTGGGCAGGTATTTTTAATATGCTTTTGGAGATAATTGTGTTAGTGTTCTTCAGGAATATATTTGTCTGAGTTTGCAATAATAAAAACCATTGATCTTGGACCAAACCTTCTCCTTGTTCAGGTGGGTGATCTCAGAGTGAGCTGGAGCAGGTGTGTAGATTGTGCACAAAATAGAGATGCTCCACCAATCTCTTTTGAAAGTTACAGGGAGCCCATCTGTGCATTTTGTTTGCCAGTTTGCAGGAGCATGAGAGGGAAGAAGGAATTTGAAATCTCAGTAATGATTTCTTTCTTGTTTCCTTACTCATTTTCACTGCATTTTACAAGGATTATGGCACATTTAAAAACTGGGATTCAGTGTTGAGACTGTGTCAATGTCACTGCTGGTGAAATGAAGCCAGTTTGGCTTTGATCCAAATTAACTCCTCGAGTGTTCCAACACTGTTTATTTCTCAAACTGATCTATCATGCAAATATGTTTTTCCCATGTTATTGTTTTTATTGCCATAGTATCTTAGGATAAGCAGGTATCTAAAATGAAGAGATGGTGAGATCTATGCCCTCTGCTTTTATGGGTTGTTCACATAAGGAGGAGAAGAAGAGAGAGAAGAGAAACTTCCCAAAAAGTAGAAAAACAACATGGGGAAGTTTAAAAAAAAAAAAGTAGATAAATAAAGAGGATGTAGTGTACCAGTTCTCCCAAGAGAAACCTTTATCTGCTTCTTTCCATGAAATACAACCCATTTTGAGCTAATACTGCCCTGAAAGAGCATTACTCTTCTCAAAATACTGAATTTTACACCTTTATCAAGTCTCGGCACTTGATCCCCAAGCTCCAGGTTCTGTCCAGTCAGTCCAGACACTGATGAGGGAGTTCCAGAATGGAAGCCAAGCCCTCCTGGTCCTATCCACTGCGGATCTGATGGGGTGCAGCCAGCAGAATATTGTCCTTCTAAAGCCCATGCTGGACCTTATTATTTCCAAAAAGAAAAAAAGTAAGAAAAAGAAGATAAATCTCTTTAGGGAAAACACCCTGTAGTTTAATTAAAATGGCAAATGCAAAGTTAAAAAAAATTAATTAAAAAAGCCCAACATCTGAAAGATCCAACAGTAGAATAAATAAATATACATACAGCAGTTTTCAAAATAGTAATATCTTAAAAACATACAGCAACTCTCAGAATATGTCTTGGAGAATGACAGACAATACTAATAGTGACAATGTTTAAATATTTAGTATTTTAAGAACATGCACTTTCTCATCTGTATTTATTTCAGGAAAACATGGAGTCATGCTGTAAGCATGGGGTCATCTCTACTATTAGATTTCTCTTTTTAGTTGTTCATTTGGGAAAAAAAAAAAGTGTATGATTTTTGCTGTTCATTCTACTTTCTTAAGTTACTGAGCAGAGTTCTGTGTCCCAAGTGGGAGCAGATCACCATGTGGAATCCTGAGGAGAATCCTCTGATGCCTTTCTGGGAGAATGGAAATCTAAGCTGGATGTGTTGGTTCTCACTCAACCATTTAAGATACTACCTCCTATTCAGATTTGGCAAAAAACAAACAACATGCCTGCACTGAGGCTTTGTCTTCTCTTAATCTTCTCTCCTTTTTCAAGTGAGTTCAGTGGGATGCTTGTTCCCAAGGGTTTTCCTTGATGTTCAGCTGATGTGAACTGCTAAGGAGCAGGACAGTCCTCCCTCCCCTGCAGTTCTGCTGCTTCCTCTGACAGATGCATGACAGGCACAGCCCTGTGCTGCCAACAGCACAGAAAGGACTTATTTCACTAAACTCCTGAGATCTAAACCACAAGTTAGTCCTCCAGATGTTAGCAAGGAAGGTCTTGAAGTTTGCATCTTTTAGATGAAGGCTCCTCCATCTTTAGTGCTTCTGAGTTACTGGAATCAGATTTGCCCTTCTCCAAGACGACAGTGATGCCAGACAGGAGGTACCCTCCACCTCCACTCATGGTGAGCCTGGGATGGCTGCGGTCTGGTAAAACCTTTAAAATAAACAAACAACAAAACACCACAACCAGCACTTGTAAAAATCCACTCTCTGTGTGCACATCATACTGTGTAATTTCAGTCTACAGGATAGGATATACTTTTTTTTTCTCAGCCACAACAAAAAACAACCATTTCGGAAGTGTATTTATCTTAAAAGTATCTGCAGAGGAGAATCCAGTTGTAGAAATCCATAATAATACAGGCTGCTGCCTCACTGGTTACTTCTTCATGGCATTGCCAGCAAAATTAAAAAGCCAAGGTTTTAAACCCGTGAAAGTGCCATGATGTGCTCAGAAGTGAGGTACTCTGCAAGAAACCACAGCTGCTGCAAAACCAGCCTGAAGGGATTCTGTGATTTCCAGTTGTGTTCCTGTCACCTTTCTGCAGCCACCCTTAGGGTCAGACACAGCACTGAGGCATCCCTTTCAGCCACATCACACCTTTTTGTAAGGACTCTCCCTTCAGCTGTGCCTCCTCCTTGTCCCAACTGTCACTGCAGGTTGCAGAGGTTTTACTTTTGTCCAGGACACTGCAGTGCTGTTCTCACTGCAGCTGGACACAGGACCCCTGGTCAGGCCCACCCTGTGTAGACATCTAGGTATTATTTATTAACCCCATCACTTTCCTACAATATTTCAGCAAATGTTTAATAAAATGCAAGAAAGTAAAGTCTTTCCATTGGAAATTGCTACAGTGAAGCATAAAAACTCTTCAGAATACCCACAACTCTAGGGTAGAGCAAATGCCTGAGCTTCCACATTGTTTTCTCCTCTAGTTTCAGGGAATGTTTTACTCCCCAGAATTCCCATGGTTTTGGCAGCCCTGTGCTGCCATCCTTACCTGGTAGTTTCGTAGCCAGGTTTCAGACAGTTTCAGGTTGATGACTCCACCTCTTTCTCTCAGCTTGGTGTAACATTCCAATAATGGCTGAGAAAAACCAAAGACGGGGTTACACAGCAGAATGGCACCATGCTTGAACTGTAACAGCTGAAGTAACATCCTGATTTACCTCTTTATATTGGCAGTAGACAACAAAAGGCCTCGAAGGAGCAACAAAGTCCAATAAAGAAAGTAACAAGGGGGTGGGATGAAACTTGCTGGCTACAATTAAGCTGCAAAAAAAGTTTCATGCACATTAGTTTTCTGCTTCTGAAGCCTGCTCCTCTAGTCACATTTCCTCCTACTTAGCACAGCAATCAATTACAGCTTAGAAGTGTCTCATCAGCATGTTTTCATTGCCCTGACAACTTCCCAAATGAAAAAACTAATCACTACTTCCTACTCGTGTAATTAAGAGGCTGAAGCATTGTTCCCCAAAGTGCAGAATATTAAATGCATTGCAGGAGCACTCACTTCAGCTGTGTCAGGCTCCACAATAATTCTTACAATCTAAGAAATTTAATGTTGCTTGCTCTGCCCCAAGACCATTTTCCAAATACAGTTTAAGTTTTGTGACTGCCAGATACTGCTTAGAATGTAAACCTCAGTCATGACTTTAGATTGAGTAGTCTTCATTTAATACTTTTATATAAAAATAATATTTAAAGAGAGAACAAATCCTTAACATGCATGACTAAAAATCTTTTAAAAAGAAACTATGACCTTGACAAAGCTTAAGGCTTCATATTTTATTCTCCATCCTCATTTTAACATCACACAATAACTTGGATCTACAGATGGTTGAGATTTTCTACTGCTATCTCCAGTTTTAATCCAAAAAGTCACTGCTGAACTACACTGCAAGAAATGGTTGATAATTAGTTAATTAGTTATTAAGTTGTGCTTGTGCAGAAAGAATGGGCTAATTAAATTCCTTCTTCACAGTGTACAGAAACTACTGAGATGCCCCATCAATTAACATTAGTTCTCCAGGGGAATGTGCAGCACTGGAGTAGAGTTAAACTTGCCTGGCAAAAGAAGGTAAAAATTGATGTTCAATTTTGTAAATATAACAGAGATAAGGAGGTGAAATAATTCTTTTTCAATTGTTCCCACTTCAGTTGTTTGCCAGCCATGGCCTTGCAAACCATTTACTTCAAATGCAAACCTCAAAAGAATTGTGCTCCATAATGAACCAAGCAGGCTCATCCCATGCCTTGGAAGGCTTGGAATGCTGCACTGGCACTGCCAGGGGCTCTGCCAGACTCCAGGAAGGGAAGTGAGGGCTGAGAGACTGGGGAAAATCAAATGGTGCTCTTTCATATGGCAGCACAGATTGCTGCCAGCAAGGAGCCTGGCCAGGCACAAAATTGAGGCAGTGGGTGACAGGGGAGCAGGAAGAGGTAGAGGAAGGGCAGGGAAGGGCAGAGGGAGGGAGATGGTCTAATTCCCAACACATGGCATATCTCTGAACAAATTTCTGCTTCCATAGTGTCAGGAAAAGTCAATAGTCCTATCTCTAAAGTCCTCTTTAAAAGAATACCAAATACCCCATGAATATCTTCCTTTTTCCCCCCAGTGGCCTAACATCATAAAACTCAATTCTCATAAAAGGAATTGAATCAACAGATCCAGTACAAACAATGTTTTACCACACAACAGCACAGAAGGTAGAAATTTAACTGAAATGGTATCTTCTACATTCAGTAATAAATACTGTTAAATTCAGGACCTAAAGATTTCTCCTAAAGTTTGTATCCATCTTCACTTAATGAACAGCTTTTCTTTACTTTGCCAGTAAGTCCCAGTCTTTCTCCCCACCGCCAGTGTAAACCATCTTTCCCCCCATCCTTTCCTCATTTCTCTCCTGCAAAAAACCCCTAAACCCTTATTTTTCCTGTTTGTTTCTACTCAGGTACAGAGTGGTTAATTTGAAGCATTTCCTTATTCCATGCCAAGTTTTCTGTGGTTCCTGATCTCAAGGAGCAGTGGCTTTCAGGCACCATAAATTCTGTTTACCCCCATTCCTGCTTGAGCCTTCCTAACGCCGGGAATCACTCATCCCTTCAGAAATGTAATTTGTTACAGCTTTCATGCATTACAGATGATATGGATGATAAAAGTGATTGAAAACAAATAAACAGGAGACAAATACTAAACAGGCTTTCTTAAACTCAGTCAACAACTGAATGTACTATTTTACACAGAAGGAAATTACAAGCAAACTTAAATATTAATTTTGCCTTTGCCAGATCATGGACAGACATAAATTACAGAATTACAGTGATGGTGCAGCAAACAGCAGTGAAACCAGACCCAAACACTGCCACTGCTCAGGCAGCTCAATGGTCACAGCCACAGGCACTGCCAGACAGACGTGCAGAGCTTTTTACCAACTTCCTTGACCACTTCACTGTTTCAGAGCACACAGAATGACCTGGTTCTGCATGTTTAGAAGTTCTACCACTTAAACATGCTACATGAGGTATATGAATAAGCATGAGTTGAAACATTTAATAGTAATAAAACTCAAAAATTATATACAAGCATTTGAAAATAACCAGTACATGTGCACTAAAATTTATCCAAGCAGAACAGCTTCATTTCCAGTGAACCAATATTCCTTGGATGAAAAAATTAATATGAATGTTATTAACTAAATTAATGTTGCCTGTTAACTCGAATCACTTCAGTATTTGCTAAGAACACAGTGAAAAAGTCACACCCACCAAATGCTCTTACACTATTTTGGAGCTCAATTTCTAAGGACTATATTGATTGTATTTGTTTTAAATTTATGATATTAGATCTTTCTGATAAATTGTTCCTCAGGAATAACTGATCCTGGCTAAAGCAGGTAAAATAATCTTATGTATTTTTTTTATGTGTAAAAAGAAAATGAGTTTCTAAAAAACAAGCTAACCAAAGAAAAAAAAAAAGTAGAACAACAAATTTAGTTCCACTTTAATGAACTTAAAACCTCAGGTTCTACTTTGCCAATTAGAATCTCATGATTTTTTTGGCAGTCATTTTGAATTAGATACCTGGACTCTGGTTTTCTTTGAATAGATTTTTTTTTCCATTTTTAATATTTGCTTGTATTTAGTTGACTTTTAGATGATTCCAAGCCATTTAAATGAAAGAAAAAAATCTCAACCAGTGCCTTTTGTGTCCCCAGTTCTCTGCTCCATCCCATGGCCCCCATGGTCTGGGGTGTTTCAGTGGGATCACTAAATTGGGAATACCATTCCCAAACTATGACAGCTCTATGCAGACTCACCCATCAGCATTCTTCTCTCTCAGCAAAGCAGCAGCTTCTTTCAGCTTTTTCCTTCTCTCCCACTGTTTTATTTGCTTTTCCCGAACCTTTGAACAACAAAACAAACAGTTAGCACTTCAACTGGTAATTATTTATCCAATCATTATTGCCTGGACTGGATTTTCATTTTTTGAATCTTAATCTAAGACAAAAGACAACTTCTAGAGTTCCACTTCAACACCTGACTAAGCTGCATTTCAGCAGGCCTGATTCAGACAGCAGAATTTTATGCCCACAGATGTTGTGAAACTTGAACAGCCACAATAAATATTCTTACATTTTCTTTATTTTCTTTTTCTTTGTTCCCTTTAAAATCTACATCTTCAGCATTAATGTCCATCGTGTCTTGCTCTTCTGTTGGACTGATCTCCATAGGTGCTTCAGTAGCAGGCTCCTCCTCTGTTTCCTGCAGGGAGGTCTGTTTCTCCTCACTCAATCCATTGCTCTCCTCTTCCAGCAGTGCATTCTCCTCAGGGTCTGCAGGCAGAGTTTCTGTAGTGAATGTCCCAGACAGCAGACTCTGAACTTTGCTGAGAGGAAATTCATGAAGATTATCAAAAAAAGGTTTGGGAAATCCAAAACAACTGGTGGCAGCTCTAACAGGTCCTCCTCCTGGGTACATCTGAATGATGGATCCATAGCCTGTGGGAGGGAAAGAATCAAAACACATTGGAAAACCAGAATTCCTATAATTTTAAAATTCTTTCTAAAATGCTTAAAGGGTCCATTTAAGAAAAATGAAGTAAATTGCCTGCTCTTAATCAAACCATCAAATTTAACAAGCTGTGGAAATATGCCTCAAGGTAGAAAACCTTTACTGAAAGGATAACAGTTACTGAAACGCAAAAGGACAAGGTAATTCATGGAATATTGGTGTACTAGGATTAGCTCAGAACATATAAGCAGTGACAAATTGCTAGAAAAAAAGCTAATTTAATAAATAATTAAAAGACAAAATTTATACAGTTTCCATTACTTATTTATGGAGTTGCTTGGATAAAACCCAGAAGTTAATTTTAAAAGCTTTATTAGGCAAAGAATTTCTCCAATATCCAGGCCCTAAAGGAAGAGCTGTAAGATGTTAAACACACAAAAAATAACTTTTCAATAGTTAACTGAAATCGTATCTTATTTACTTCGAGAAGTAGTCCTATGGCCAAAACTTGCTGAAACAAAACCAATCCGTAGTAGCACTGCCTGTGTGCTTCCCAGACAATAGACAGCACATCTTTGTGCATATCACATCACTTCTTGCTTTTCCAGGATTCTGGAATATAATTATCACATCTACCTGGTGTCTTAGAATAATGAAACTGATTAACTGAGTTCGAAAAACAGATCAGGAGTCAAACTTCTCCTAGAATATACTCAAGGAAATGTCACATACTTTCAGAACACAAATTTTACACAACACACACAAAATCTGGTGCAGTGAACAAGAGGAATGGCAACATTTCCAGTGCTGTCAGAATTCCAGTGGCACTATTCCTTTTTTCTGCCATTCACTTCCCTGGACTTCCAGGTGTATGGAAAGAATCTTCATACAAGCTCCTTACAGCTTTTTCTGAACTCAATGTTATTATGCTAAGAGAGGAACTAAAACAGCTCAACATAAAAGGCTGTCAATTTGATCAAAGTTAATTATATAAACCATTATATAAAATTTAGTTCTCAAATTTCTACGTTTTTTAAGTACTGAAAAATAAATCCAACTGATGCAAAAACTTTCTCCAGTGGAAAATTAAGATTTTCCTTGAATCCTGGAGGTGGTAAGACCAGATTTCAAAAGCTGAGGAAGGATTTTGGAGTGCTGCCTTTCAGCAGTGTCCCACAGGTGTGTATTTCCATGCTCCTTGGTGTGTGCATGACTGAGGTGTAGCTCACCCCCCATTCTCTCCATCACAGCCCCCAGCACCAGGCCTGCACAGGTTTCCATGACAATCATCTTGTTGCCAGCATGGATGTTTCCCAAAGTCAGCATCTGAGCCAGGGTGTCGTATCTCAGGTGGCTGGAAGACAAGAGGGGTTTAACAACCATCAGTTTGCTTATAGATACTGCCTACTAGCCCAGGAACCTGACAAAAAAAGTTGGATTACAGGTAGATTCAGAAAAAGCATCAGTGATCTTCAGAATTACCACACAGAAACTTATAATTAAACATCTGATAATGAAGAACTAGAACTGGAGCTAGTAATCAGCCAGGAAAAGCAAACACAGGATATGCAGAAGGGGTGCACACATCAAAGTGGACATCTTGTGCTGTGTCAGTCAGAGAAAGTATTTTTTTAACTTTTTGTTTGTTTTTTCTCTGGCATGTCAGCATGGTAAATATCAAATGGTATGGATGCATTTCCTGATCCAATAATGAATCCCTTGTGGTTTTTACCAGTTTTGCAGGAGCCAGCAGCACCTGCAACCCAGGATCAAAACCCAACACATGCACTGAAGAGACTCAGTGATAGCTACACAAATTACAACTAATCTTTAATAGTAAAAAGCAGCCCAGTGACGGAGACGGTAGAAGGAGAAGGAAAAAAGGTTTGAGAAGCCTTTAACACATATTTGAAGATTTTAAATCTCAGCATCTTAGATCTATTCTTCCCAACTTTTAAAAATGTATCAGTCCAACTTTAATATCTGTAACAGTGTATCTCTTACATTAGGTAAGTGAAAATCAAGCAGGGGCTGATCTCTGTAGTCATGGCCCCCATCTGACTCTGACCTACAGGTTTTTAAACTCTGGAGACTTCTGATTGAGGATTTTGAATCACTGACACGTTAAAGACAACAATTCTTGCCTGTGGTAAGTGGCTGGTTATCTCATTACTGAGCCAGAAAACAGAGATGTTTGGCCACCAGCCAAAGCAGGTAAGAGGTACCTTTGAAAATCAAATAACTTCTGTCTGTGTGGGTAATTAGGAAGGTGGTGTTGATAGGGAAATGATAAATTCTGGTGCTGCATGTAAGAGTTCTCCTGTTTGCTGCAATATTGACTCATTTTCTGTACCACATTATCTTTCACTAAATTGCAATCTTCATGTTCACGGGAAAGAAAAGAAAGGTGAGTATAGTATACTTTGGTATAGTGCAGGTGTTTAAAAAGTATTAAAGTATTTTTCTGTTATCATTTGAAAAAAGGAACAAAATGAAAACTCACATAATTTTTCCAGGTTCCCTTGCATAATACATGGTTGAAAGGATGCGAGTGGATGGTTTCACAATTGTAATAACTGCTTCATATCTGTAAATAAACATAGTAAGGGTCTTATTTTAATCTCAACAATTTAGGGATTTACCCCGTATTTTCCACATTTTAAAATTCACTTACTTTTTTTTCTTCTTCTTTATGTATTTATCTTGAGCAAATTCCGTTTTGTCTCTGAATGTTGTACTGTTCTCTATTAACTGTTGAACTATTTCCTTGGAAGAGACAATTCATTTTGGTTACAGCTAGCACTTATTTCTCATTCACTTCATAGACAGCATTTTTTTAAACAAACACTGAAAATATTTTCTTCCAGGTCCTGACACTAATGGCAAAGTCAATCTCTGTTAAGCAACAGGAGCAGTGAGGCATTACATTATCTTTAGGAATTTAATCACATAGTTCTGCATAAAAATCATAGAACTGAAAATGTTTATCCTGGAATATTCAGTAATATTTTGTTTAATCCAACTCCCTCTTTGGGTCTCTCTGATTCCAGCATCTCTGAGGGTATCTTTTTTCCCTGTTTCATGTAGTTCCTCCCCTCTGCTCTGGTTAATCACCAAACATCTCACTCCAATAATTTTTTCAGTCTCATAAATTTTGCCACACTACTGAACCAACTCCTGGCACAATGTCCAACTCCTCAGCATTGATTACTTCCTGCAATACTCCTCCTGATGTTTTCTTTCTCTAGCTCCCAGGTCTTCCCAGAATTCCAGTTTTGGTTTCCTGGTCTCCTTGTTCTAATCACCATCCTTTGCCAACCCAACTCTTTCTCATGCTTTCAGATTCCAGCTGGAGGGATCATTAGGACTTCCAGCAAAACCAAACCAATCCGACAGGACTCTCCTTGCTCAGGGTTTGTCTCCATGCCAGCAACAGAAGAACAAAAATGCTGCTATTTTGGGTTCTGTGATCCAAGTAATTTAACTGATAAAAGTATGGGTTCTATTAAACATTGAAGGGACAAATTTAAAAAGGAGTATTTTCAATCTGGACACTGCAGCTCCCCTTGTGCTTTAAAAACCTGCTCAAAAAATAGAGTGGTGCAAGTACTCCTCACTTCCTATTGCTGCTTTTCAGGCCGTTATTCCTTTAAACACTTAACATGTGTTATTAATGACTTGAGACAGAATCTTTCATTTTTGCTTTATTCTAGGAAAAAAAAATAAATTCAATGCTCAGGTTGTTTATGTTGTTTTGTATGGCTTTTATGTTCCAGTAAAATTTACTGAAGAAACAAAGAAGTATCCTGCATCACCAAGACATTCCATTCAAAAACAGGAATTCAGATTTTAACAGACATTTAGGGAGGAATAATATCTATTGTTGCTAATGTAGCTTAAAACGAATATTCTGTTACAGTCCAGAAAGCAGATTTAATAAAAGCACAGCACAGAAGATGCACAGCACAGGCATGCTGAGGACACACAGGAAAATCAGAGAGATCTTCTGCCATCGACAGTGAAAACAAAACCCATCAAAGCTGTCAGCCTGATTAGCATGTTCTTCTCCAAGAGATAACAACCAGCAGCACAAGCATGGAAACAGAAGAACCATTCCAAACTCCTTGGACCCAGCAGGCAAAAGCAGAAAAACTGCTCCAAAAAGCAAGATGGAAACAGCAGATGAACTTGATGTAAGCATGAGCAATTTCCTGTTTTTATTAGAAAGGGAAAATCAAAGACAAGAGAGGATTTTACCTGACAGCATCTGCAGAACAGAAATGGCTGCAATGCTTTAGTAACAATTTTGGATGGCTTAAAGATCCTTTACTTTATGAAAGGTGCAGGCTTAAATACCAACCCCTTTTCTAACAGAACAGAACTGATGTCTTGGGAATACTTAGTTTTCCAGGTACACATAAAGCAGCAGCTTTACCCCCATCTGGCAGGCACTGGCTACAGGCACACTGGTGGTACATTTGTTTCACAGTGTTATTTGTTAAGCCTTCATTGTTTGATCATAATCTTTTCCTACACCTTTGATAGTTGAATTATTGTACAATTTTAATACTTACGTCATAGAGAAATAGTATTTTGAACCTTATACACAAGCAAAACTAAATTATGATTATGCGAGCTGTACTTTTTTACCTGTTATGACTTCTGATGCCATAAAAGTTTATTCTTTCCTCGAAAAAGTTGCCAACCTTACCTAAACTTTTCTTTGAAAACAGCCTTAGCATTTTTATAAAACAAAAAAACATTACTGGACCAGAAAAACAAAGAAAAAGCACTGAAATCTATGCACAGATAAAAAGAATATCCTTTTTCAGAAACTAAAATATAACCATCAACGTAGCACAGAAATGACACCAAAACCTTATTTTTACCTGTCCTTTAATACCCTTGTCCTTCAAAGCCTTTATGTCATCATGAGTCAGTTTTTGAGACTTCCCATCGTCAACTATGTTACGATTATCTGTCCCTGCTTCCTTTGTTTCTAAAGGAAAAGGATATAGATTTGTAAAATCTAGCTCCATATAAGTGGGAGAAACACATGATTTTAGTGTCATAGAAAGCAGACTTCTCATGGTTAAACACACATTTTTCATGGCCTTGCAAAGTACAGCCTAAGCAAGGAAGTGTAATATGTGAGGTAAAACTTAATGTAAATAAAATCACAAGACTAAGGTTCAAATTTTCTCCTGCATAAAAGAAATTATTTTTTACAGGACTGGTGAAACCACTGATCAAGACAAAACCATGCACTTTTATGAAAGAAAGATTATGAAGTTAATAAATGATTAATAGAAAGCTTTCCCAATTTCTTTAGTGTCATCAAAGAAACAAATTAATTTGAAATAATTTTTCCAACTGTCAGTCCTCTGGGATACCTGTAGTAGTCTCTTCCACCTCCTGCTTTGGCTGGAGGTTTCCACCACTGGTTACTTCGAAGGTAGTTCCATAAATATGTCCGATGGCATTATCCAGGTAGAACCACTGCTTCTCAAAAATTATTTTTCTGAAATACAGAGAAGTGAATGATGCTTAAAGCATTATTTTTAGTGTGTCTGAAACCTACTACAGTTAGCCTAAAGTAAAGCTTTATATATGACATTTTCATCTATGTCCCTAAAGAAAAGCAGGACAAGCATAAGGAGTGAAATTAACCAAAAAAACCTACATTAAACTGAAACTGGTCAGGAAAAGAAAAAAGAACTTAAATAGACCATATAGGAGGAACTTTTTTCAGTTCAAAAGAATTTTCAAATGACAGATAAAACAAGGTTATGGCACTTCATCATTTTTTGACAGAGAAAGTCAGAAATATATTAAATCCAAGCTGGGTCACACATAGTAGCAAAAAGATGAGCATGGTCCAAAAGAACATTTGGCAAAAGACTAGGAAGAAAACAGACAGCAGAGTGTTTCTTGCAATCCTGGAAATGTTTCATTTTAAAAAAAAATAAAATTTACCATCCTTTTCATTTTGATTGCACCAAGGCAGGTGTGCATTTTTTCTTTCTTCACTTAAAACAGGATCTACAAAGCCTTTAACTTTCAGGCTGACCAACAAAGACTGCCTTGCTATCCCTGGAAATACCAATCTTGGCAAATGGAACAGGTATGAGGATCTATGCCACGCTCACATTCAAATCAAAAATTTGACAATATGAGCCCTAATTATGCAAATTATACTTATCAGCAATTCTGAGCAACACCATTTTCAAACCAGTCTCATTCAAGAATAGTACCTTTAAATCTCCATTCTGTTGAATCAGATATCTGGCCACGTTACCCAACACTGACTTCCACACCCTGGTCTACAAAATTGTCTACTGCCAGGGGAAGACCCCAGGCTGTGCCCAGCGATTTTAGCATTCCCTGCTGGGCTGCAGGCGCTTTCTTGGCCTGGGAGAAAGAAACGGGAGACCCTTCCTGGCACCCCCTCCAAAGCAGCAATTACCCAGAGCGGAGTGCCAGCATCCTCCTACACACTAACGCCGCAGAGCCCGCTCGGGGCAATTAACAATCCCTATCAGCATTTCACAGAAACTGCGTGCCACGGCGAGGCGAGCGTGACGACGATCACACGCGGTTCCAGGCTCCTCTTCAATCGGCACCAGTCTGACACTGGCAACGCAAAACCCTCTTAAATCTCTTTCAAAGTCTTATCAGAAATGCGGCCAGGAGATCTTCCGGGTTTAAGGGGCTTTTTTTTTTTTGCCACAGGAACCGAGGCAACATTAAAACCATTCCCGCCGCCTATCACACGAACCTCACGAGGCCGCTATTCCTGCCTGGCGCAGCGGGACAGCCGCGGGTCACCCCGGCGGGACAGGCACCGGCACCAGGACCCCTTTCCCTCCGGCAGGGCCCACCACAGTCGCACCGAGGGTGGCGCGGATGGAAGCCACAAACGTCCGCCGAGGCGCCAAGCGGCGCCGGGAGCCGCCGGCGCGGCGCTCACCTGCGGCGCAGCACCGACACCGCCTTGAAGACTTCGTCCCGCTTGAGCACGGCGCAGTCACCCTCACAGATGCGCGCGCTCCTGCCGCCCTCCATGACCGCCGCCGCCGCTCGCGCCGGGCTCCCGCGCAGGCGCCGAACCCGCATGGGCGGGTCCCTGCCGGCCGCGCCTGCGCAGTGCGGCAGCACGAGAGGCGGGAGCGGCAGCTGAGGGCAGCGATGGCTGGTGCGGCCTTGGGGGTTCGCCGCGGGGCTGCTCCCTGCTTTCTCCCGGTGCTGTGGTAGGGGCAGAAAGGCCCTGCCTCCCGCGAGGTCCCCTCTGAAAAACAGCACTAGTTTAAGTTAAATATCTCCTGGTAAAATTTGTTTCCTCACCTCGGTTTGTTGTCGCGTCCCCAGAGTGGCGCCGGCAGCGGGAGATGAGCGGGGACGTCAGAGGCAGGGGATGCGCCCGGGGCAGAGGCTTCCAGGGGGGGAGAGGAGGATGGCGAGGAGGATGGAGAGGAGGAGGATGGCGAGGCAGAGGACAGAAGGGAGAGCCCAAAAGGATGCCCGAACCTGGTGAGCCAGCCCGTGTGCTTCTACCTGCTTTCTGAAGCCGAAACGCTTTGCTTTTAACGCGCTCTGCTAGGCAATTACAGCTGTTTGTCTCCCGTGGTCAAAAGAACCACTGAGAATAAAACCTGCAAAATTTCACTATCCATATTCTTTCAATCCATATTAATTTTTTTTTCTTCAAATTTTTTTTCTTCTCCCAGCAAAATCTCGACTAGTCCAATCAACGATGGACCAATTTATTCCCTATAAAGGCTGGAAACTTTATTTCTCCGAAGGTATCTTTAGGCTAAAATTACATGTAGAAAGTATTTACTTTTTTTTCCCTAAAATTAGTTACATGTAGTGTTAGTAGAGTTATAAGTTCAATAAAGAACGACCAAAATTTCATATATAAAAACATATATGCAATAATGACTTCACTCTTGTGATATACTGTAACTTTTATGGTCATTTGGGATACTGTGGAGTTCTGTTGCCTTTCTTAATTTTGCAATGCAGAAAAACAGTGGAAGAAAAATTACCTGTTTAATGTATTTTGTGAAGTGGAAAGAATTATTTCAGTCACTAACGTGGTGTGTTTCTAATTAGTTTACAATGACAAGTCTCCTTTTGTCCAGAAGACTCAAGCCTTTGAAAACTTTTTCATGCAGCGCATGGAGCTTTATGACAAGGTAAAAAATAAAGCTAAATATATCCCACCCCAACAACTTGTTGTTAATACAAGAACACTACAGATTTTTCGTGTTTTTTTCCATCAAAAGTAACCTTCATCAGAGATCTGAAACATTTAGGACATAATTTGGGTGTTTCACTTCTAATTTGAAGTGTATTTTATCATTTACGATGTTTCCCAGGATGAAATAGAAAGAAAAGGAAGCATTCTTGTGGATTATAAGGAGCTAATCCAGGACAGAGAGCTGACTAAATCAATACCAAATATATCTGCTGAACTAAGGGATATGCCTCAGAAAATACTGCAGTGTATGGGTCTGGCAATTCATCAGGTAAGCACGAGGTTCTGATACATGGAAGCAGAACCCTCACAAAAAAGACAGTCAGTCACACTTAGAGGCAATTATGTTATAAACCCCCCATCTCTGTGTTTTTCTGTCTTAGGGAAAATTACTGTTTAAAACTCAAATCCTTCAGTCTCTCCCCTTCCTGTATGACCCACAAAATCTCATTTTGAAGTTGCTTTGGTTTTGGTGCATTTTGCTTGTTCATTATTGGAGCAATTGACTAAAACTGAATGTAGTTCTAACACCTGTGTCTCTCCCTATTGGGAGTTATAACTCCTGTGGGCATCTGAGGCTCCCTTCCTGTTCCATGCAGGTCCTCACCAAGGACCTGGAGAGACATGCAGCAGAGCTGCAGGTGCAGGAGGGATTGCCCCTGGATGGGGAACCTATCATAAATGTGCCTCTCATCCATGCCAGGTAAGGGGTGCTGGGCAGTCCTTCTTCCCAAGGAAGAGCTGTCTAATCCTTGCCAGTGTCCATGCGTGTGCTGAAAGCTTACCTGTTTATGGGAAAACTGGACTTTGTGAAGCTTTTCCAGAACACCCTTCCTTTTTTTTTTTCTTCACCGTGACTTCATGTCCATGAAGAAAAAGATGAAATGAAACCTCCTATACAAATAGCTTGAACTAGAAAAACTTGTAGGTGAGAAGTGGCTTATAAGTAGAACAACTATTCTATAAAACAAGTATTGATTAAAAGCAGAATTATTTAAATTCCTGTTGACTGGAGAAGTTTTTAATTAAACAAGTCCTTAGAACTTTTTTTTCTTTCTCAGATGTAATGGCATCTCACACTTCAGGGGTCTGAGGGAACTGGATATATAAGCCCTATTGGAGTTAAAATGGAGTTTAAATTATTTTTTAAAATTATTTAATTTTTTATTATGGTGGTGGCAGAGCCGTAATAAAACTTCGGCCCATCTGTGTTGCATGTCTAAGCTCCAGTCTTTATCTGAAACTATAAAGAGACAGGGATGATCATGAAGTGATGCCTGTTGTATTGCTAGACCAGAGGTTTCACTGGATAAACAAACTGTACTGTTTGAGGCTGTTGAAGTCAATTCATATGGAGAATACTGAAAGTTCTGCTGCTTTCTAGAACAAGAATCGAAGACTGTGCCATGAGTCTGCCAAATAAATACTTCTTTCTCTGGATTACTGTTTTTAATTGGGAGTAGGATTTTTTGTCTGTTTGTGTTTGGATGGGTATGGGTTTTTTTTTTGTCCTCGTTTTCTGTGTGCTAATGCTGAACTGTGCTAATGCAGAGTGTACAACTATGAGCCTTTAACCCAGCTGAAAAATGTGAGGGCCAACTACTACGGCAAATACATCGCCCTGCGTGGCACCGTGGTGAGGGTCAGCAACATCAAACCCCTGTGCACTAACCTGGCCTTTGTCTGTGCCACCTGTGGGGATGTTCAGGGCATTCCTCTCCCTGATGGGAAGTACACCCTTCCCACCAAGGTAAGCCAAAACCATTGAACTTCATGTTTTTTGTTGTGTTTTGACGAAAAAAAACAGCACCACAGGTGTTAAAAAAAAAGGGGGAAAAATGTCTTTAAAGCTAGGTTAAACAACTGACACATTGAAAAATCATTAAACATAGCATGCAGCTTTTCTTACTTCAGACCCTTGTTACTTGTAAAAAATGTGTGCTGCTGGAACAGGATATGTGACAAAACATACAAAGAAATTCCCTGAAATCTGGAAAAAGTATATCTCTTTTAGTTTCCATTTCAGCAGTTACATTTTAAAAAACCCTTCCACCTTGCTGTGGTGGTTTTCTATGCTTACATTGGTTGTTTTTTTGTTTAGAACTTTCTATTTTAATTTTACTTTTTATTATATGTTCTTAAGTCATTAGACACAGGAGTATGCCTGGTTATTCTCAAACCAGTTAACGGAGGGGATGGCACAATTCAGCTGTATTTGCTCTAACAGCTATGAGTCAGAGTTCAGGTGTCTGTGCTTGATAGATCCTTATTAATCCTCATTAATTATGTACATCCTAATCAGTAGCCCTAATTTAACTGGCTTTTTTCCTCGAATGATGCTGAATTATATTGCTTCACTTTTTTTTTTTTTTTGTATGTGTGTGTGTTTTGTTTTGTTTTGAATCAAATAAGACCATTTCACCTTAGGACTTTAAAAGAGGCTGGGAATGAATCAGAATTCCTTTTGTTGCAGTGCCTTGTTCCTGAGTGCCGAGGCCGGTCCTTCACAGCTGACAGGAGCTCTCCTCTAACCAGCACAGTGGACTGGCAGTCTGTCAAGTAAGCACAAAAATATGATGATGTGACAGGACACTCAAAAAGTGACAGAATGGCTCGACCCGTGTTACACTGCGTGATTTTAATAATCTTATTCTTTTGCATCAAGCACTCTCCAACATTTGTATCACAAAGCAGTTGTTTTATCCAAGTATTCAGGTATACTTTGTAACCTACCCTATAATAGTTTTGGATTAATTCCTCCTGCCCTTATCCAGCTCTTAGAGAGATGTTCAGTTTGTGCTCTTTGCTGCTTTTCTCAATAGTTTCTAATTGCATCTATGATTTCATGATTCTTTTACACGAGCTGTAAGTCAGCTAGAAAAGCCCTGTCAAGTTATATTGCTTAGCTGTGCCACTTGACCTGGAAGTAAACTGGAGGATTAAAAATCTTAGTTGGAAGTGATATTCATGTAAAAACTCGTGCTGCTCTTAGCAGCTCCAGAGGGCGCTGTTTATCACAGCTTCTTTGGTAAAGCTTGGCTTGGCCTCCAGAAAATCTCAAGAGTTCCAAGTGCAGAGCCAGAGCTGGAACTCTCACAATCAGAGAGTCAATTACTCTTCTTCTTATGGTCTGAGAAATTCCTTGGGTTTTAACAAGCTTGGAATCCTTATTAAGAATTCAAGAGGGCTATAGTGTCTGAGCGCTTCTTTTTTTTTTTTTATTTTTTTTTAATGGGTCTCTTTTACTTCATGTACAGTACTTCTATGAGAACATGCTAATCAGTGGTAGAAAATCTGAATTTCTACTCAGAGTTCATAGTCACTGCATTTCTGGGTTTTATGCATAGTTTATACCCATTTAGTGAAGCATGACCTGAAAAAGGTGCCCAGAGCTGCAGGTGTTGTGTGCTGCAGTTGGATTGGAAAGTGCTGCATGGTGTCTGAGCTCCCCTTGTGTGTTGCAGGGTGCAGGAGCTTATGTCAGACGACCAGCGGGAAGCAGGACGGATCCCGCGCACCATCGAGTGTGAGCTGGTGCAGGATCTCGTGGACAGCTGTGTCCCAGGAGACATGGTCACAATCACAGGCATAGTCAAGGTGTCAAGCACTGAGGAAGGTGAAGTGCAGCAGCTGAGACTCCATTTTCCTAGGGTGGGGCTTTTTGGTAGTGCCTACACAAAAACAAGTCTCACTCCCCTTAATTGAAGCTCTCAGTGTTGTAAGTGCATAAAGTGTAAATTTCTTCAGAAGTTACCAAACTTTTACAATGAAGAGTTATTTTATGGCATTTTTTGCTTTACTTTTTCCCTCTAATAATTCCTTCAGACATTAGGAGAACTGTCACACTATTGTGAAGGAGAGTTGGTTTAGTCTCCCTAGAGAAATTTTTCAACACTTTTTTTTTCCCCAAAGTGAAGAAATACATTGTGCACTGCTCTGAAAGAATACATTGCAGATAATTGCAAAACTGTTTTACTCTGAGACTTCATTCTCTGCTCAGTAATCAATCCATATTGAATCAATCCATAGAAAATGATGAATAATTGATTGATAATTACTGATTAACTACTAAGCTACATGTTGAATGCTTCTGCACCATGCATTTTTTTCCCTCAAAATATTGAGTGGAAACATTTTATGTTCAACTTTTATTTGACTGCAAATGCAATAATTTAAAATCCCTGGAAAAATTTATTTATTCTGGGACAAAATTCTCTCTAGACATATGCCCTCTAATTCAGTAATTTATTTATGTATGTAAGTAGAGGGAACTTGAAAGAACGAATGTAACTAGAAACTTACTTTGCATCAATTCTACAGAGTGCAGTTGTTCAGTACTTAAATATGAACATGGCTGTACATGGTATTTGTAGATAACATGAGTACTTATTGACAGAAAAAATGCTCCATCATCCTTTCTCAATTTTTTCTAACAGGAGTTTCTAAAAATAAGAATGACAAGTGTATGTTCTTATTGTACATTGAAGCAAACTCTGTCAGCAACAGTAAAGGACAAAAACTGAAGAATTTTGATGATGAGAATTTTCAGAGATCATTCATGGAGTTTTCCCTTAAAGACCTCTATGCTATCCAAGAAATTCAAGCTGAGGAAAATCTCTTCAGGGTCATTGTGAAGTAAGTTGTGTCAGACCTAGACTGGGTCTAGGATTGCACATGAATCAGTGTGACCACCTTCACGCTGTCACATATGTGACAGCTCGTCCTCAAGCTGTGAAATGTCTGAGCCTTGTGCAATAGAAGCCACAGAGATCTAACAAACTGCAGCGGGCAAGAGACTTGGAAGGGAGAGAAAGTATTGCAGTGGGAATGTTGGGACTTTGGGAGGGGTTTAGGGATACAAGAAGTTACCTGTCCTTCAGTTCAACCTTAGACAGAACAAAACAATTAGTTAATTTTGTTCCTCACCATGTAAATTCAACTTACAAGTACCATTTTGTCCTCCCTTTTCTACAGTAAAAAGGTGCAAGAACTGAGCATAGGGTGTGAAAGACCCTCAGTTCAGACTAAAAAGTACTATTCTACCTGGGATGTCCCTCAGAGCCTCCCAGTGGAGTCAAAGGACACAAAACCAGCACTTTAAAAGAAGGGTTACAGGTTGTTACTTGATTAAGACAAGAATAGATGTAGGTACCACTGGGAAGCTGTTTCTCCTTTGTGGGGACTCAAGTGAAAAGTTTTTCTTATTTCAGTCATTTCTGGTTTTCCAAAAATTTCAAGAAATTTGATACTGCTAATTTCTGTTGGAAATTCAGCAACAGCTACCCAAAAAGTTTTAGATGTTTATTAAGGTGCTCTGTGATGAGGGAGAGGACAAGTGATTATAGTAATACATGATTTATCTTCCATTTATGTTACCTCATGCTTTGCTTTTCAGCTCTCTCTGTCCTGCAATCTATGGCCATGAAGTAAGTAATTTAAAAACACTGCTTGCAATTCCAGTTTGAAACATTTGTGCCACATTCAACTCCTAAAGGATTCACAAAGCTTATCTGGGACACAGGGAAGGGGCAGGGGCTGTTTATACAGGTGACTGTGGCTCACAGTGTCTTTTGGTGTCAGGGAAGTGGCATCCTTATACCCTTAAGTTCAGTGAACCAGAAGGAAAGGTTATTGCAGCCAGTTCTAGGGAGCTGTCAGTGTTGGTCACCATGATGGAATACTTACCAGTGTTGGCCTGTACCACAACAGATTGTAAAGGCAGGTTTGGCCCTGGCCTTGTTTGGAGGATGCCAGAAGTTTGTGGATGACAAGAACAGAATCCCAGTGCGAGGAGATCCACATGTTCTGGTTGTTGGAGATCCAGGATTAGGAAAAAGTCAAATGTTGCAAGTATGGTTTCCTTTATTACTATTTTCTGTTTTCCTCTATTTCTTTGTTATCTTGACTTGCAGCCATGGTGGGATAACTGTGCTAAGACCAAAGGGTTGACTGAGCCTGGCTGGAGCTCTCTTTTCATGTAGGATGCCTCAAGTATAGGATAGTATCCAAAGGGCTCTCCTGATGTCCTCTCCTTTCCAGGGAACCTGTTAAAACACCAAAGCAGATGTCCTTGGTCAGGCCCATGGGCTTTTAAGACAGGCTTACAGGCTTGCTGTCCTGCCCTTATACAGGTCTTGTCACCAGCCCTTTTCCCCAGTAAGGATGTTGACCCCTTCCTGCCTTCATTTAGCTGGTCCATTGTGAAATAAAGTAATTAATCTTTGAACAAATGCAACTTCAAATACCCCATGACTCTCCTCCTGTGATGTTTACTTCCATTCCATACTCTATTTCTATGTTGCTAGCAGAGATCTTGGCTTTTTGGGAAAGGGACCTGATGCTGTGTTAAGGTTTTCATCTCAGTAGGCACTTTTGCATGACTCTGACAATTAGTGATTTGTTTTTTTCCTTAAGCTGAGTGATTTTTAAATTCCATGTCTTTTTCCATGGTTGCTGTGTAGTGAAGGAGGGACAGAATTCACCTAGACCTTCTTTAAAAAGTCTTTCTAACATAGACCTGTTGTGTTAGGATATGATTTGCATGCAAGCATCTTAACAAACAAAATTTAAAATTTATTCTTTTGTTGAATGGGGACTGTCCAGCATAGAGTAACTGACTTGTTTTTTCACGTTGTCACTTTAAAAAAAATGCCATCCAAAAGTTACTCCTATTGCTTTGCAGAATTATGTGCCTTGGAGTTGCAAGGAGGTAGACCTTTACTGTTGCGCCATGTTCATTAGAAAGAAACAAATTTGGGTTTACTTTGGATTGTTTCTCTAGAATGAAGCTTATGAAATTCTTCACTTAGGGGAGGGAAAAAGTATTTGTTTCTCTTCTAGGCCGTGTGTAACATTGCTCCTCGAGGTGTGTATGTTTGTGGTAATACTTCCACCAGCTCTGGCCTCACTGTTACACTGTCCAGAGATGGCACTTCTGGAGATTTTGCCTTGGAAGCTGGTGCCTTAGTGCTTGGAGATCAAGGTAATCCATGTAATGCCACAGGTTCTGTGTAGCCATATGTGAGGGGCAGGAGTGTGTGTGCTGCTGAGTCTCAGCTAAGCCACAGTGCTTGCTTAATTCTGGACTAAATATGTCTATTTGAAGTATGATGCTGGGTTTCCACACCATGGGAAGTTCTGAGCTTCTCCAGTGGCTTTCCTAGAGTATAGGGAAACTTCAGTTCTCCAGTTCATATACCAGACTTATTGTGTCAAAGAACTAGGGTTTTTTTTGTTCAGGAATCTGACTTGATGTCAGCTGCTGGACTCTTACTAGTTTTGAAAAAGGACTCGCTTATGACATATGTTGTTAATTTTTAGAAACCTTATTTTGTCATCTTAGTGTATAATCAAAATACTGCATCCCCAAGTCAGGCTGAGTTACAGTGGTTTGATTGCCTTACCATGGAATGAAAACAAAGCTGGCCAAAATGGAGATTTTCCAATGTCTCCTGCAGTCCCTAGGGTTCTAAGTTGGACTTCTTATGTAGCACTGGATTGTAGCACATGCTTGTCCTTCAGGTAGTGTGTTGTCTGATAAGTCTTTGTTTTGATTTAATTGCTAACAGGAATTTGTGGAATAGATGAATTTGATAAGATGGGAAACCAGCACCAGGCTTTGTTGGAAGCCATGGAACAGCAGAGCATCAGCTTGGCCAAGGCTGGCATTGTTTGCAGTCTGCCAGCTCGGACATCCATTGTTGCTGCAGCAAACCCTGTTGGAGGACATTATAACAAAGCCAAAACAGTGTCTGAGAACCTAAAGTGAGCACTTTCTGAAATGCTGCTTTTATAATTCACATTCAGGAGTAGATGCTTTTGCAGTCTTGTTGCTTATGTACAATTGCTTTCTAGAATTTTGGAGTATGAACACAAACTTTAATAATTTTTAGTGGCTTTTGAGAGAGAAATTGTTGTTGTCCTTTATCCTGAATGAGCAGGACACGATCTCTTACCTGTGTTTGAAGTGGAACAGAGTTGCTATAATTTTTCCACTTCTCCAAGCACTCCAAGTTCCTTGTCTTTCCTCCAGAATGGGGAGTGCTCTGCTGTCAAGATTTGATCTGGTGTTCATCCTGCTGGACACGCCGAACGAGGACCATGATCATCTGCTGTCTGAGCATGTGATGGCCATGCGGGCCGGCCGGCGCACAGCCTGCAGCAGCGCCCTGGTGACTCGGGCCAGCTCCCAGGAGCACTCTGTCCTCCAGGCCACCTCAGATCGACCCCTGCTCGAGAGGCTGAAGGTGGGACTTGTCCTGGGGCTGCTCCGTGAGATGCCCTAAAGCAAATTTGCTGTGAGGAGCACAGTTTCAATAACGAGTGGGAAGTGGGCTGATGTGATAATTTGGTATAACATGATCTGTGATGGAGTGTTGAATCCAAATAAGGCAATGTGGAAGCAAATCATTGGGCATCTGCAACTTTGCAGATTTGGAAAGTATAAGAGAGGAAGCATGTTTCTCATTATACTTCAGTGATGGCTTTGAGAACTGATATTGTCAAATGCTAGGCCTTTGGAGAAATACTCCTACTGGAGGCAAACCCATGCACTTTTGGAGACAAGATATCTGCAGTGATGGTTTAGTCTTCTCTGGAGCTGTAACAATTGGGAATTTGGATTTTGTCTTTTTGAGAAAGGATTGAACCATATAACGAATTCTATTTGGCATTTCCTATCACTGCAGATGAGAAGCACCGGCTGCTTTTTCTGAAATGGCCAAGTGTGTGTGTTTACATATCTGAGCATAGTGTGGGGACTTGAAATACACTGTTCATATATGAAGCACTAAAGCCCTTAGACTGATGACTTCACCAGATTAAGCATAAAGATGATGATTTGATATTAAAATGTTTATTGTATAGAATTCTCACAGACAAAAATCTAACTCTTTGTAATGATGCTAGATCTCAACGGGAGAAAACTTTGATGCCATTCCCCATCAGCTGCTGAGGAAGTATGTTGGATATGCTCGGCAGTACGTGCACCCAAACTTATCTCCAGAGGCTGCACAAGTCCTCCAGGAATTCTACCTCAAGCTCCGGAAACAGAACCAAGGAGCAGACAGCGCCCCCATCACCACAAGGCAGCTGGAGTCCTTGATTCGACTGACAGAGGTAAATGCAAGCTGGAATGCTTAAGGGATTGAAAGCAAAGAGATTATTCCTGAGGTACTACCCAAATCCTATCATTTTTTACAGCTTGTTCACCACTATGTTCTTTTTTGTTTTGTTAAAAAAAAAAAAAAAGTGAGAATGCAAGAGGCTTAGAAGTACTTAAGAGCTAATGTTCCTTACAACTTCTTATAAAGCAAAACACCCTTGAGGAGATGGAAAGAGAATCTATCGCATTCCCCAAAAGGAGAAAAAGTAGGTGCAGGCAGGAACAACCTGCTGCCCACCTTGAACTTAGAATGCTTCTGTTTTTTCTAACACTGCCAATTTGTGATCTGCTGCTTCACAGGGCTACACTGCTAAAAAGCATATAAACTCTAAGCTGCAGCAAGTATGCAACAGGTGACATTTACACACTAACAAAAAACAAGCATTTTCCTCTAATCCTCTAGGTTTAGGTTGTATCTCTGCTCCTAAAATTTGTGCTTGTAGAGTGATCGTACAGCCCTTGTAGAGTGATTGTAGCCCTTGTTCATATCAGCTATGATATATCTTAAACCTTTTTGGGGTATTTTTGTATGTTTTAAGGCACGATCAAGGCTGGAATTAAGAGAGAAATCTACCAAGGAAGATGCCGAGGATGTAATAGAGATAATGAAATACAGGTAATAGAAAATTGTGCTTTAAAAATAAATAAAGCATCACAGTGCTATTACTTTGAAACCTTTTTTCTCTACATATTCAAACACAGTGAAAAAATCACTTTATCAAGCTTAGGCCCATAATAGTAATATTTGGATTTGTTAGGTGCTTTTTTAAAGCTGCAGCAGCCCTAAGTAAAACACAACTGCTTAGGCTTGTGAGTTGTGTGGTCACAGTGGTTCTGTGTGTCTGGGCGCAGTAACACAGACATGAGGCTCTGCTGAAGTGTTTTTTCTCCCCTGTGATTACTCTCTGGTGTGGGTGAACAATTAAAGTTTAAAAGTAATTCAGATGAATCAGTCTAAGTTCATAGAGAGTGACTTGATAGGGGGTGGTTTTCTGTGTGGCTTCTGAAAGCTCTCCAAAGCAGTTGTGTTTTGGAAATCAAATCCACATATGTTTGCTTTTATTCTCCTGTTAAGAGTTTTATCTCTTTCTGTAACCTGCTTGTAGCATGCTGGGGACCTACTCAGATGAGTTTGGAAAACTGGACTTTGAGCGTTCCCAGCATGGGTCTGGGATGAGCAATCTGTCACAGGCCAAGAGATTCATGTCTGCCCTGAACAGCATTGCAGAGAGAACCTACAACAACCTCTTTGACCTGCAGCAGCTGCGGCACATCGCCAGGGAGCTGCAGATACAGGTGAGCTCAGCCAGCAGCCCCTTCAGCAACAACAGACTGTCACACCACCCACAATTACCTGTTGCCAGAGGGAGAGGGACAAACCTCTGTTGTGCCTCTTTGCAATGGCAGAAATAACCAGTGTACTGCTGTTAGGCTGAACAGAGTTCCTGAAGTGTTTGTTTCAGTGCTTGACTCCCTCTGCCTCCCCAGAGGACACACCTATTTTTACTCCCAAGTTTAGACTTGAGGTGTCCATGCTCTACTTCAGCAGCGCCATAATGTTTCTGCATGACCTCCTCTGGATTAAATGTGCCTTTCAGGTTTTCATTCCTGCTTTAGACATCCTAAAGTTGTACGTTGAAAGGAACATCATGTAGGACACGTGGCCACAAATGTATTCTGCCCTGTAATTGATTTGCATTCTGTACTTGTGGGGGCTTCAGCCAAACAGAATTACTGATAGCTAACTCTACTTTTTGTTCCATCAATCCCTTATTAAAGTTAATTTAATTAATTCTAATTCTCCCTTCATATAAAGAATATTTTTGCCCATTCAAAGTTTTATACCTGGAAATCAGGGAGAGTTGTAGAAATCATGCTTTCCTGTGCTAAATACTTCTGTTTCAGAACTGGAATTTATACATGTATAACTCCATCTTTTCTTCATGTCATAACGGAGAGAATGCTGCTTCTGTGTAACACTCTAGTAAAAACAGTGTTTAAGTAAAGCACAAAACAGGGGCACTGATGGTCTGAGACCTCCTGGTAGGTGAACAGTTTGCTAAGGAAACTGACCTATTCTTAGCCTGCTTTATTTCATTCTTTCAAATGGTTTATGTTGCTTTACGTAAGATGAGATGTCATTCTCCAATTTGATAATTTTGTCTTTATTTTCCCAGGTATCTGATTTTGAAAGCTTTATTGGATCCCTAAATGATCAGGGTTATCTTTTGAAAAAAGGCTCAAGAGTTTATCAGCTTCAGACCATGTGAGAAGAGTCACTGTGATGAACTTCCTTGGGATGATCATTCTCCTGGATTGATGGACCTGCAGCAGGGAGGCACATCCTGAGCTGAGCTGCACCTGGCAGAGTGCTGGGCTGGAGAGTCTCCTTCAGAAAATTAAACTGGAAAGCTGCAACAGGACAAACTGACACGTGATATTGCTGGCTGGCTCATCCTCCAGCTCTGCTGGACTGTGGATATGGGACTGTGCAGGGCTGTAATGGAGTGGAAGGTGTGTTTTTACACTATTACAGTGCCATAAGGGCACTGTACATAAGGTACTTCTAAAAGAGATGCTGGACCCACAAATTTCAGCCCAGAAATCTTTCATGAGAGGATGATAAGAGCTGTGCTTTCAGCACTGTAGTTCATTTAAAGTCAAGAAATGTTTCCAAAAGGTTGTGACAACACTGTTTTATAGCTGTTACCAAATGACACTTTACTGAAACTGACTTGATTTTCTGCTTTAAAACATTGTTTTTGAAGGCTGTTTTATTTGAAATCCAAGTCTGATTTAAGAAAAATAACCTTATTACAATATTTAATTTGTAAAGCAGAGGTTGGAGTTTGACTTTCATTAAACTTTATATATGAGAACTATTATTTGTTCAAGCCTGTTTTAATGGTCATTACAAGATCTGCAACACCAACAGGTTCTGTTTGTTTCTGTGTAACTGTTCCTGACACAACACAAGGTGTGTTCAGCAGGAGTGAAGTGCTGAATGTTTCCTGACTTTGATGAAATCAGAATCATGGTCTGGTGCAATGAAAGAGCAGCTGAGAAGCTTTCAGCGTAAGAATTTAAAAACCACAAACACCAACATCCCCTCCCTAAAGAAAAATACGTTTTTAAAAATCGAGACTGCAGTGCTGACTCTTCTGTTTTCCCTTTCATTTCTCAGGTATGACAGATGCAAAAAGCAGAAATACTGAAGCTTAGTACCTCATCCTCCAATTTAAAGGACATCAGGGACCCAATATACTTGAAACTGAAAACTGGTAAGAGAGATGAAATGCTTTAAGTACGAAATTTTAGTTCTAGATCTGAACTCTTAAGGAACAAGGTCTGCTCTATCAACTAATCAGAAGTAGGTGTTAGATACTGATTTTGGTTTAGTACAGAGTTGGGTGGGGGACAGGAACGCTCCTCAGGAGCAAACAAACGACTGCACCCGGAAAAGTGAATTAATTCCCATTTCTCCTTGAGACAAAGTTTTTTACTCGCGGGCAAGCGAGGGCCAGAAGCAATTCCCGAGTAAAAGAGACCACTTGCGCTCTCTGAGACGTCTCTTAAGACAAAGCAAACCTTCCTCCCTCAAGGGCTTGTCCGGGACCGGCGCTAGGGGGAGCGGGATGAGGCCGGGCACCCGCCCAATGGGCCGTCATGGACAGCGCCATCTGCGCCCCTGGGCCGCCGGAGCAGAGCCCGGGCCGGGATGTAGGCGGGACGCGGCGGGAAAGCAGCGAGGACACGCTTTCCTGGGACCGCCCTTCCAACTCCGCTGCCGCTGGGGCCACCTGCCGTAAAGCGCGCGGTCCGGCGGAGGGGCGGGGCTGACGCAAAGCGCCGCAAAAGGTCGCGCGTCCCCGGCAGCGCTCGCGGCACCCGTGCCGCGTGCGGCTCGCGCGCCGTGCCCAGTCCCGTGGGGCGGATGGCGCGGGCGACGCGAGGCCGCGCGCTCCCGCGGGAAGCGCGGCCGCGCGCGTAGGGCCGCGGTCAGCACTCCTCTCGCACCGCTTCTCCCGCGCCCCTCCGCGCCATGCTGGCCGCCGCCTGGCTGGGCAGGGGCTCCTGGNTCTCCCGCGGGAGGCAAAGTTAATGTTCAGCAGGTCGAGGCCGTATGCCTTGCGCAAGCAGCAGGCTGCTTCCAAGGACTTTCCAGGCTTTCTGTCTAGTTCGCCTGGAAAAAGTGTTTGTCGTGATTAAAACTCTGTTACTTGCGAGGGTGGGGTTTGCTTTCCTGCACTGAAGTCTTTTAATTTCTTATTTTACAGTATGAAAACCCCTGGACCATCCCAAATATCCTGTCCATGGCGAGAATGGGTCTGGCGCCAGTTTTAGGCTATTTGATTGTTGAAGAGAATTTTAACGTTGCACTCGGTGTCTTTGTCCTGGCTGGCGTGACAGACCTGGTATGTCTGCATAAGTTTGGAAAGGCTTTGGGGATTCCAGTGTAGAATGGAAATGGATAAAACAGATTTGTTTTTAGATTTGTTGGTTTCTCGGAATGCTAGAAATTTCTAGCGTATTTCCTTTGTGGTCCTGCAAAGGGAATTTGCAGGTGCCTGAAGAGGGCTTAATGCTAATTGAGGAAAGGGGAATGTCAGGGTTCCCTGACCAGCACCAGCTTGTGCAGCTGGTGGTCTCTTAAATGATACAAGTATCAGCTAAGAGGTATCACAATTTATGGTAATTTAAACTCGCTGTTTTACCTGATGTCAGTCATTTAATTTCTCTCTGAAGTAGCGTACATGAGCTATTTTGGTTCATACTCTTCTAACAGAGAGCTATTGAATTTTGGTTTTCTTAGTTGGATGGATTTATTGCACGGAACTGGGCTAATCAGAAATCAGCACTGGGAAGTGCTCTCGATCCCCTGGCGGATAAAATTCTCATCAGTGTGCTCTATGTGAGCCTAACTTGTGCAAATCTTATCCCAGGTGAGGAATTGTCAGTTGTGTGTTCTAGATAAGGTAAAGAAGGTCAGTTTATGCCTAGCAACATTTCTTGTGTTTCTAGAAGGAAAACTGTGTATCTGTTGGAACTCTTGCTTTGCCAGTTGCTCTTTGCTCCCATTAAACAATTCCAAAGGGACCTCGCAGAAAGCAAGTGCTGCCACATACAAAAACAACTAGCATGTACTGCCACTTTCAAATGCAGTTTCTTTAAAGTAATAGTAGTTAGTAGCTCTATAAAGTTGTTTTTCATGGACTGGACTGTTTTAGCTGTATTGATTGATTTAGCTTAAACCCTTCCAGGAGTCATGTTAAACATCCTCAGTAATGCATGGAACTTGTTCAGGAGAATTTGGGAGTGGTTATTTTGTCTTGCTTCCAATTTTCTGTTCTTTTGTTTGTTTTTTACCTTTAATCATGGGCACGGTTTTTCACTGGCTGCTGTTGGTTTGATCTTCCAGTTCCACTGACTTCCATGATTATCCTGCGGGATGCAGCGCTCATTGCTGCAGTTTTTTATGTGCGATACAAAACTCTTTCTCCACCGGTGAGTGCACAGCATTAAAAATGTGTAATCGTAACAAAAAATAAACTAATAAGCTTTTTTAAAGCCGTGACCAAGACATCTGTCATCATGAGCCTTGGTGGTTACAAGGTGTAATGCTTGTTCTTTTGCCAGATACATTTCTTGAGCAGAGCAGTGTTTAATAAAATGTAGTTTGTAAAGATAAGTCAGAGCTACTGATAATTTTTTTTCCTGTGTGTGATGTGTAATAATAAATCTTTTTACAAAAGAGCAGTATAATTCCTTAGTGCTACAGTTGATTTTTCTTTATATCAAATTGAGTGTATAAGGGTTGCATTTTTTTTCCTCTTTTCTATCAACAGAGAACACTGAGTAGGTATTTTAACCCTTGTTATGCTACTGCACAATTAAAACCAACATTCATTAGCAAGGTAAGAGCAGTAACTTATTACAAAAGACAACTCCTGGGTACTTGGGGCGTTGAGTGGTTTGGAGTGTGGGGATAATTTACCACTTCTGCTGAGTACAGTTTCAAAATAGTGCCAGCTATAGATACAGAAAGGTTTTCAACTATACGCTGTCAAAACACATCCTAATTTTGACAGAGTAAGATGCTTCATTTTAAGAAGGTTTCAAAATAAATTTTCTTTATGTAGACTAATCTTTAAAGCAGTAATAAAAGTGTATGTTGGTATTCCTTGCACTCTACTACTTCATGTTGCTCAGAGTTCCTGTTTTGCTTTTTTCAGATGAACACAGCAGTTCAGCTGATTTTGGTGGCGGCTTCTTTAGCAGCTCCTGTTTTCAATTATGTGGACAGCATATATTTGCAGACATTATGGTAACTAATATCTTAAATTTTTTTTTGCAGATAATTCAATGTGGTCCTAAAGAAACTGGTAGTAGAGATTAATTTGCATGGAACAAAAAAGACTGTGCCCAGAAGATGTAATAAGCGCATATGCCTCAACTTTTACACCTTTAGTCTTAAATGACACCTGAATTAGATATTTATTGGTACTTAATTTACTATACAAGCAAAAGGTGGTCACATGAAACTAGTTAAGATCCAGGAACAATAGTGTAGAAACAAGTCTGGGGTAGTTGTGATATACACAAGCAAAACATAAATTCAGACCAGTGGAGAAGAAAGGAGCGGGAAGAAAGGCTGCATGGATTCTTCACTTATTTATGCCATAAGTATCCTTGAGAAAGCAACCTTGGGATCAGTAAAAAATAGCCATTCTTATTTTTGCTTTATACTGTACCTATCTTGAAACCCAGGTTTCTGCAGCCTCTTTGAAAAGCACATGGAGAAATGGTGATTCCTGCTAGACTTTAGGAAGGAGGAGGAGGGAGGGGATGAGAACAGACATAAAGGAGCTTCCCTCATGAAGTAATACTGTTCCTTTCTCTGTCACTGGAGATCTGAACTGCAGCTGGCTGCAGCTATTACAAGTGCAGTTATTTTTCCTGAGCTGTCAGGTAAGAGTTCAGAACAAAGAGTTCTGAACAGCAGATGCCAGAATTACTTAGTAACTTAGTTTAAAGAAGTGCAAAATTCAATGTTACTTGTCTTCTAGGGAAATAAAAAATCACACCAAACCAAAGAAACCAAAACCACCAACCCAAACCAAGAAGTGTTTAAGGAACTATGAATGAACCTTGATCTTAACAGTCTGTGGTTTTTTTTATCCTTATGGTAAAACAAAATCTAGGGTTGCCTCTGGGTGTAATTTGCCAGGGTGCTCTGTGAATACTCTCAGAAACTCCCTGACAGAGTGTTCAGGGAGGACAGTGGGGAGCAGAGGGGCAGGCAGGGCTGTGGCAGGGACTCCCACCTCAGGGTTCGTGTCAGCCTTTCACACAGAGGAGCTCTGCTCATTTAGGGGTATCTGCGGTCTGGGAAGGAAATAAAAAAGGCTGAGGCAGGAATTTGTTCTTTAGCTTTAGAACCTGGTGAAAAGGGTAAGTTCATGTCTTGAGTGGTTTGAATGCTCCTTGTTCATGCTATCAAGAAATAGTTCCAAAAATCTATCAGTTCTCAAGGGTAAGTTATGTAGCCTGCAAATGCTGAATCTTTTGTTTTCCTTTCTCTAAAACAAATGCTAGTGTGATGAAAATTTGTCCTGGTATCCAGTTACAATGAAGCATGCTGCTTTTACCACTGGATGGCAGATGCTTTGTTTATTTATTCCTTTCCTTAGCACTGAATTTCTGCACATAAACTGAAAGCTGCATTTCTGTGGAACATGGCTCCTGGCTGTGTAGTTAAAAACAGATGTTAAAAAAAAAAAAAGGCACTTTTTGTATTGTCCATAGACCCACATGACTTACAGGAACTCTTTTCCCCAAAGGTGCATCACAGCTTTCACAACGGTGACATCTGCCTACAGCTATTACCACTACGGCAGAAAAACTGTCCAGGTGATCAAAAACAAGTGAAGTGGTCCAGGTGATAAAAGGTGAAGTGTTCCTGGAAGGGCAAAAAGGTGCTGTGCCCACAGAGGTGGTGGTACTGCAGCTGAGTTTTGGATCAAAGCATGCTTTGTTTTTCTGCTTAAACCATGGTGTCATGAAGTGAAATTTGAATATGTACTATGTATATATGTAGAGAGAGACTTTTCAACGTATTTTTAATTTCTTTAAAAATGAAGTTGTTTACAAAAGCAAATAAATAACATTCTTAAAAACATGGGTTACTTGTTGCTGCTGTGTGCATTCTGAATAATTTTAGGCTGTTTTTGAAGTCAAGACACACACTTGGCACCTGATTTGTTTTGCCATATTCATGAAAGGCACTGAGTACACTGGGATCTGAGAAGAAAAAGCAATTACAAGAATAAATTTGTACCTCAGCCTAGGTTAGTAAACCAGCAGTGCTCATTAGGACTTAATGACACACCTTAGCATGTAATCAAGGGACAGTATCTTCAGAAATTAAAAAAATTCAGAAATTCAAAGCAGAGAGCAATTTTGCTTTATATTCCATGAGTGATACACATAAGCCATGAAGAGTTCCTACCTTGCTCCCTTTTCTTTTTGAAGATGAGCAATGATGAACTGTACTCAGAGTTTTTGAGAAAGGTCAGTGCTTTTGTGAGGAGTCTACCCAAATGGAGTTAAGTTTCTCATCCTATATATTAATTTCTAGTGATTGAAAGAAATTCCTATATCTTCAGATGCTTTAAAGCTTCTCAGGCTGTTGTTTAATCCCAATACCACTGTCTAGGGAGAACATTTAAAATGCTATTGAAATGAACAGAGATAGTGGAAGAAACTTAGATGTGTTTGTTGTTAATTGTTCTTGTACTTCTAGCTTCAGGATGTACTCTCTGCTCCCCCTCATGCAAGGACAACTTGTTCTTTGCCTGTTCTCTGTCTACAAAACCAAAGAAAGAACAAGGTGGAACAGGTCAAGTTGATTATAAACTCATATTTTCTCTTTGTCAGCAACACGATTTTATGTCATAAAAAAGACTGCAACTATGAAGTGTTTTGATGACTGAAATCAGGAGGGTAAATAATATCACTGTTGTATTAGCAAAGAAAACTTTCTGTGGGCGCCTCTTTGGAGAGCATACAGTGTCTTTTGTGACAGTGTTTGTATATACAAAGCATTTTAATGTTTTTTTTATACTGAAACTTGTATAAAATTGTGCACAGAGGAAACACTTGCTCCTTATTAGTACCTTTGTTTTAACTGGCCTCGTGTTGTATGGTCAACCTTGCATCTTTCAGCAAAGGATCGAGGGCAAATCGTGTTGAAGTTTCCTTAAAATACATGAGTAGTGGAGTATTTATGGTGGAAAAACAGTTCCGAAAGCAGAGATTTATCGTACCCAGTCGGGTGCTTGGTGTCAGGTTTTGGTTAATGGAATTGGAGATTGGTTGGGGAGCATTTCTGGCCCCATGCGGCCGCCGTACCGCGGACCCGCCCTGCCCACGATGGCGGCGCCCGAGCCGCCGCCCGAGGGTTCCAGGCCGCTGAGCGCGCTGCTGAGCGGCATCGCCCAGGCCGCCTTCCACGGCAACGCCGGCATCACCGAGGATCTGCTGCGCACCCAGCTCTATCCCGAGGCGCCACCGGAGGAGTTCCGCGCTCTGCGCGCCAAGATGCGCGGCCTCCTCCAGGTACCGGCGGCGCGGGCCCGGGGCACTGCGGGGCGACGGGGCCGCGGTCTGCGGGAAGCTGCTCCATCGACCTCGCTCCTGCCGGGTGTGCACGGGGCTCTGGGTGCAGGGCCTGGAGCACTGCCCTGTGCCCGGCGGTGACACCTCCGGCTCCATCCCCGAGCGAGCGCAGCGCGGTGCGGGGAACGGCCGAGACAGGAGCCGAGGGAATGGCCTGAAACAGGGTCGGGAGGGTTAGGTTGGACATCAGGAAAAGGTTCTTCACCCGGAGGCGGGCTGGGCACTGAACAGGCTCCCCAGAGCAGTGGTCACAGCACCGAGCCTGCCAGAGCTCAAGAGGCTTTTGGACCACACTGTCAGGCAGAGTGTGACTCCTGGGGCTGGGACTGTGCAGGGCTCGATGAGCTGTGTGAGTCCCCTACAGCTCCGCTCTTTCTGTGGTTCTGTACCTCGGGCTCTCTGGCCGCTCCTCAGGAGCTGGAGTTCCTCAGGCTGGGCAGGGCAAAGGCGACACATTTAGGGTGTGTGCTCGTGGAAATAAGAGCCCGATCCTTTCTGAGAAGAACTGCAGTTTTCTTGTAAGAAAACCGTGTTTTGGAGAAAGCAACGCCAATTATAAAGCAAGCCAATTTACTTAGTCAACAGATTTTGCTTTTTGTGCAAGAGAGAAGATATTTTTCCTCATAACGGAGCTTTTTGGTCTCCGTTCTAAGTGAAAAGCCTGTTGTAGGTCCCGACAGCTGCATGTCACTCAGGGAGCCTCCAGGTGCTAAATCCTTGGATGGCCACTGCCACCTTGCGGGTAAATGCACGGCTTGGATTAGCCGGATTTATAAACGTGGTCGGTAGTTTTAACTATAATTGAGAGATTTGGAATTGGATGAGGATTATGTCACTTGCTTTCTGCCTTTATGAAGATTCTGTTGTTTATTTAATGATCAGATAAATATGGTACCCTGAAAAGCCTGCAATGGAAGCTAAATCCTAAAGACTGATTCCTTTAGGGCTCTCTGGTTTTGTCTGTGGGCTTTTTTCTAGTGGGTAACTTAATGAAAGTAGCACCTAAGTTCTGTGCATCCTTATAGGATCTGTGCTCTGGAGCATCCTAAAAGTACCTCTTGGCCTTCTGATTGCTCTGAGAGCCCTCTCTCCTTCACACCTGCTAGTTTTGGGGGGAAAGATTGATACTAGCACTGTGCTTTGGAAGTAGGGAGGCTTAAACTTATCTTTCTCTTTTAGTATCTCCTTGACTTGAAATCTGGAGGATTTTTGTGTGACACTGTATTCACGGATAGCAGCAAACTTCAAAAGTGATCCTCTATGCTTACAACATCTTAGTCTTTGGGCACACCTCTTGGGTGCTGGTGTCTCCTCAGCACATGATCTGCCTTTTCCCTTCCTTGTGAATTGTCGTGTGAATTTCTGAGCATATTTATTCCAGTTTTGATACTTAATTGATTGTGAAAAATTTCTATGATTACAATCACAAAAGCTGGGGAAAAAATATGTCTTTGCTACCTTTTTGTGGTTTTATTTTTTCCTTCCCCTCTGGGTGGTGGAGGAAGGAGAGCAAACAGCAGGATGACAGCAAAGAAAGTCTAGAAGCAGAGAGATTCATTGCTCCTGTGACTTAATTGATGTAGGAGTTTGTGTCTTCTGAGCAGTAAACATGAATCTGGACCATAAATCAACCTCTTGCTTTCCCTGGAGGACTTCCCAGTACCTTTCTTCATTCCACCTGTGCAAAGCACAGCACCTGTGGAAAGCATGGAGGTGAAGAAGTGCCACAAAAGCCTATTGTATTTACTGTAGCAACAAAAAGTTTAAATTTCCCCCCGCTCCCGGATTATACAGAGAGTAGTACTGGGTTTATGTCTATAAAAGATGGAATCATTATCTAGTTCTTCCACCTGTTTCCTTTGGTGCCCATCGATCTGCTGAATATGCATGAATCAGCTAACCTCTTTCTAAAATGTCAGATTTATTTTGTAGTGAAATCATGTTTCTTTACCAAATTTACTTTTAAAATAATCTAATTTTTTGTGTGGAATATCCTGGAAGGCAGAAAAAAGCCCTAGGAAGGCTGGCCCTGGAGAACCATACGATTTCAGTGTTTTGCTAATTGTTTTTTGCCCTCTGCCTTCATCCTTCACAGCCTCCTGTCTCTTAAGGCTGCAAAACATTGAGAAACTGGGGAAGATCAGCTTTTGCAAATCTTCCCCCCCCAGCTTTTTTGGGGTTTTTCAAAGGTTATTTCATCCTGGTTAAAATGCTACATTTGTCTGCTTCTTACATAAGTTTAATTTACAGTATTAGTCCACCGGTCTTAGTTCCTTCCCATGTGGAGTAATCCCACTGTTTTCCTTTTGGTGGCGGTAACATCTTTCATTTATTGAACATCAACATTTATTGATCCTTTGCTGCTGGGTTTAAAGTGTCCTTCCCTCTTCTGCTTTGGAACAAACTTTACATAGGATAAATAGTAATAAAAATTTCAGCATGAGGAGTGGAAATATTTAATTATATTTGATTTATACGTTGTTTTCTTGGGATTTTTTTTTGTTCTGGTGTTTGTTGCTTTGTGTTTTTTTTCACAAATACTGAGGAAGTTACCATCTGTAATAAATATTATGGTATGTGAATGGTAAAATATTAATCAGACTATATAAAGAATAACACGAGCTTGATATCCAGCCTATAAAGTGTGTTGTCCCTAAAGATTGTCACCCTCCTTCTAGGGACTGCAGCCTTTTCCCTATGAAGTTGTTCTTGTGACCTCAAGAGGGGTTTCCAAAGCATTTTTACCCCTGTTTGAGAAGGAAGAGACGACTCGATCTTCATAACAGGAACCTGCCCTTACAGGAAAAATCAGAGCAGAAAAGTGGTCGTAAGGTTCCCTCAGCTGTGGAGGATAAAGGCCTTTGCTTCTTCAGCAAGATTTCTGCTAACAGAAACATTTCTGCCAACAATTCATGCTAACTGGGGGAAAATAAATTACTTCTTGCAATTTCTAATAAGGGAAAAGAGTTGCCATTCTTTTCTCTCCTTAGATAGCTTGTGATTCCTCAAGTATGTGGGCTGGGTCATGAACTCAGGAGCCCTTTGCAGTTGTCCAAGCTTCAGGAAGGCTGAGAGGGAGAGCGCTTCAGTCTGAAGACTGAGATAAAATAACTTTGGAAGAGCAAATAGGAGACTGCTTGCTTTCTGCCACTTAGATTTGCAATTGTGCCTGCATCTGCTAACTAAAAAGAAAATATTTTAAGCAAGCTCATTTTTCTCGATTCAGGGAAAAGGAAACAAGTACTGTGTCCGTATTTTTCTACCCAAAAATGTGTCCTATGTAGTGTTAGGCTTTTCACTCCAGTGAATGACTGGGCTCCATTATAATTATCCATTATAAAATGGGTAATTAATGGGTAATTCTATTTGTTATTGGGCTAGGTGAAAATGCATTAATAATTTTGCACAGAATTTTGTGAGGGAGGGAATGGCTATAGTGTTATAATAAAATATATATGACAAAATTATTATTATCTGAATTGACGTTTGCCTGGAACAACTAAATAAGAATCCTAGCTTTTTTTTTTTTTTTTAGGTGGGGAGGTGTTTTTTTTTCGTTTAACAAAACACCACTATTACATAGCTCACTAATCTGAACACAGCTCAGTTGCCAGCTCACCAGTGTCTGGTGATGCAGCATACATTTTGTTGTATAAACTAGTCCCACATTTATTGCTTCTTTTTTCCTTTTTCCACCCATTTTCAGCATTGTCTTAAGAGGGTGAAAAATGTAATATTTACCGGAACTAGCATCTGCTGTATTGCAGTGATGAAAATGTGCATGGACACTATCCCAAAGCATTCTTGCTGCTTTTAATATGAGTTATTTTAGCTTTTAGGTTGTAGTTTGTGTGGTCACTTCACAAGGGGACCGGCACAGCTGGCAGGTCACATGAAGTGGAGGGGGAAAATACTTGAAAACAGTAAAGTGGAGAGGAAGGCTGTGTGCAGAACATGGCAGAGTTGAAGAACTGAGAGTGATAAGATCAGTGCTCCACTGCCTGGAGCAGCAATTTGTTCCTTAGGTATGTCAGCTAGAAAGAACAATGTGCCTGCATCATTCAGGATCTTTTTAATGACTTTCCTGATATCTCAAGTTGCCAAAGTTGTGATTTGTGTTGTTAAAGCCTCTCACATTTGGAGTGTTGTTTTCACTGGTACTATGACTCCTGAGGAGATGTGTAAGAGGAGGTGGTGTTGCTGGTGGCTGTGGGATTTGGAGGTGTTGGTGTTCTGCACCACGAGCATTGTTTTAAGCAACAGGGTATGAATGAGGAGCCTGTACATTACAAACCTCAAATACAACTGCAGATCCTCAAGGAAGACAGAAACAGAAGGGCTCCCACCATTATGACATCGTTCATTTAATGAGTGGTATTTTCTGTAACTCACATGTGAGACAGAAAGGCTCATTCAGTTTGGGATTGTGAAGTGCTGATATTCTGTTATTGTGCCGCCTCAGTGAAAATGGCTCCCCTGAAGTTTAATGGTTTACCTGACCTTTTCCAGTGTGTTTTGTTTGTTTGTTTTTTGTTTGGTTGATTGGTTTTTTGTTTCGGGTTTTTTGTTTGGTTTTTTTTTTTTTGAGATTAGCTACGGAAAAGTGGTAAATTAAAGAAACATCATCAGATCTATGTCACTGATCTATAATAGGTGTGGTAGGCTCTTTATTGCTCAAACAAGAAGCAAATCTCTCTCTCTTCTAATTGCAGTGTTGATTATGTCTCTGCAAGCAGAGATCTGGTTGCTTTGCCCCAGTTATGGAGGTTGGTGCTACCTGTGCGTTTCTAGTGCAGGCAGGTCAGTACTGGCTCTTCTCATGTCTAATGCCTCTGCACTACCTCTTAGTTTTAGAATGCCCTACTGCATTTTAAATCTGCTAATTGCCAGTTAATGGACTTCCAGAAGAAGCATGCTGCTGAGAAATTTGGATTCCTGGCTGGTGGGAGTGCTTCATGTCCTGCTGATTCCTGCTTTCCCATCCAAATGTATGGTTTAGTTTGTTGCATTTGTAGGACTTCTGCAAGCACATAGCATTTTCATCATTAACGGCACCATTTCTAAAAAAAAAAATTACCCTAAACCTTACAGGTATGATTATGTAAGTTACACACACATATGTGTGTGTCTGTGATAAGCATATTCTATGTATATAAGGGATGTGTGCACACAAGCACTCTCTTGCCACAGAAAGGGAAATATATTGTTTATGCTGTAATTCATTATTCCAACATGATCCCCATGGTGTTTCTCTTGACCTTAGCAAGAGTCTACTCTGATTGAGGAACAGGGAGTCAGATCTTGCCTTTGGAGATCATTATTCCAAATTAAATGCTTCTGCTATGCTTAATTAGTATACATCAAACACATGCTGTATGGAATATATTTGAAAAGGGAGGACTCCCTTAGGCTTCACATGTAGTTTCATGCCTTTATTTCAGTACCGCTAAGGCTCCATTCGCTATTCCCCAAAGTGTGTGAGAAATGCTGAAGAGGGTAATGAAGCTCAGTGCCGTCATCTCAGGGCACTGATGACTTTCTGGACTACTTCGAGTTGTCCTTCTTTTAAATATGGGACTCTGAAAAGGGGAGAACTTGGCCTGTCTCATCTTCGATTTGATGCATGAAGACTAAAAGGAAGGGAAAGGCTGACTGCTGTCTCTTAGAACTGGTATGAAGGAAGATTAGTTCTTGCTTGCTCCAGGAGCCAACTGATGGTGTCAAGGAAGTAAAAATACTAATTTCAACCTTATTTGGTCCCATGTGAGGCTGCCACAAAGCTGAGCAGATAATAGACCTTTGTGTGTTGCTTGCTTGCTTGCTTGCTTTCTTCAGAGAGACTGGTTATAACACATTGAATAACACTCTGTCAAAGATACAGAAGCTGTGGTATGCACTGGAGCCAGTGAAGTTCACAGCTAGTGTATGAAAAGGAAATTTGGATGGCACTTACAGCTCAACCTTTTTACAAGCTGAACATCTGAAATGTTTCTTTCCTTGTAACGCTTATCTACAATCTTGGCATGATGTAATTTAAATTTTTGACTGTGCTAGTGTGTAACAACTGGGTACAGTATATCCAACAACTTCTTAAAAAGAAAAAAATGCAGACAAGACCAAAAAATTTGTAAGATGTGGCTAGAATCTACTTGTATGGCTAGAATTATTGCAGTTTGAAGCTTGTACTCTGGATTTCTTCCAGTCTGGTGACTAAATATGATGGAACCTGACTTCTTATATGTTTGGATGACATTTGTTTTTTCAATAGTTTATTTAATTAAAAAAAAAAACCAACCTGCACTGCAAATGTTACATGAAGTCCTTTTTCATTGATGCTTTAATCCTAAAACCCAGTGGGACAGAAGTTGTCAGGTAAAAACATCTGACAGCTTGAGCTGCTGAGTGGCTCCTGTGTGTTTCCCTAGGAGCCTCCCTGGGCAGTCAGGATTAGCTGCAGCTTCCTGAGAGGGCTCCAAGATCATCTCTGGGGGATGATTTATTTTATAACAAGGTGAACTGAGTGACTTTATTTAAAGACAGAGCCTTATATACCTAGTTTTCAATTTATTATTATCATTATAAATGTATGCTTTTACAGTATGAATTTTAAGAAAAGGACTTAATTTATGGAGTAAGTAGGAATGAGTGGAACACTGATTGCCTCCATTGTGAAGGATTATGGGTTCATTATTGGGAAAACCAAACTGGCTTAGTTGGTTGGTTTGTTTTGTGTGGTTGTTTTTGTTGGGTTTGGTTTGTTTTGGCAGTTGGTTTGTTTGTTTGATTGTTTATTTGAGGGGAAGACATTTTTGTTTTGTATTCTCAGTACTTGAAGCTTAAGCACAGTAGTTTCTCATAATTTTGTACCATTGTGTTTACCGGTCATAAACAAGGAAACCAGATCTTCCTTTACTTATTTTAGCCATCCAATGATTTAAGAATTGGGCTGTTTGAAGAAAGTAAGTGGGACTTGCCTTTTGCTTTATTTACAGTGCATGCATACTTGGTTCTGGTTGATAGCCCAAGATCTAATTCAAAGTATTCTGTCTTTTATAAAGTTGGTTGTTTTAGAATTGTATAGCAAGCCTGGGACTCCCTCCTCATTTTCAGTTCCCAGTGGAGTTCAGTATCTGTTTATCTGCTGTGCTTGAGGACTGCAAGTTTGATTTTTAAAGGTGACAGTGATCTTGGAATGCATTTTTTTATCCCTCTAATTCTTTGGCATATTCTATATTTACTCTTTACAATGCTGGCTTATATGTGATTTCATGTAAGTAAAAAGAGACTGCAACAATCTCATGAAAGCAAGACATAAAATATACTATTCAGAGAAAATGTGAAATAATAGCCAACTTGTCCAAACAATTTTTAGCCTTAAGTGTTTTTCTAACTATTTTAACAATATTTTTGTAATCATGTTATTGTGCATATGTTAACACATTTCCAAAAGCATGTTTTTTCACATCTCTCTCTCTCTTCACTAACAATAAAAAGTGGCAATACAAATATAGTTTGAGCGAATTCTGTGGGGTTTTTTCCAAATAAGGTTAGATTTTTTTCTTGGTTGAGATGTTTTGGGGTCTCTGCCAAAAGATTTCTACCTCAGCTTGGTGGGCAGTTTTTCTTCCCTTTCTTTGCAGTGTCTCTGAACTGTCATGCCAGGATTATGAAATATGTTTTGAAGATACATGCAGACACTGGAGTAGTATCTGTGTGAAAGGCAAGTAATCAACAGACATTTTTACTCCTTGTCTGACATTTACACATGGCTTTGTTGTCTCTCTTCAGACTGTCACATCAGATGTGCTGTTCTCTCAGATTCTTTTTGCCGTTTCTGGTTCAAGAGTAGTTTTTATTCTCTTCTGACAAGCTGTTTGTATAAAAACCTTTTAGTTTTACACAGTCACACATGGCAGAAATATTTTATGTACTTGGATTAGTTGTGGTTCCTTTTTTATTTTTCCATTTAGCTCAATTTTTTAACATTTTTGAAGTGAGAAAAATCTTTTAAACTCCCTTTTTCTGTCAAAGAAAAACTGGTACATTTATGATTTACATTTGCTTGGCAAGGAGAGTAGGTTTGTTCATTTTATGACATATCAGGAAATCTATAAACAGCCTCATAATGAACAGAAAGCTCTAATAAGGTTGTCCAGTTCATGTGGACAAATGGCAGGGAGTTCATTGCATATGAGTAGCCCCCGATTTGACTAAAAGACAAAAGCCACGGGAAAAATTAAATTGTTTTGGATGCCATGGGTTGCAATGTCTTGGAGCTGAAGTTTCTAGCAGCTGAGGCCTAAAAATGTGAAATCTAAAAGCAGATTTTCAGCACCAAGCACTTTTCACTACAAGCTCTGGCATCCACAATGGTGTGTGGGCAGCAAAGCACTTGGGCTGTGCAGGCACAGGGCTGGTGAGGGGCTCGAACAAGCTGGGGAAAACCCTGATGACTTGGCCAGCTCTATTGATAGATAACTCCAGCAGCCCAACCTGATAGGGAACCACCCTCTCTGGAGTAATCAAAGCAGTCATTAGTGTTTAATGGGATTCTATTGGAAAATGCTTTGAATGACGTCTTAGCTCTTTCATCACGTCTTTAGCTTTTTTCCCCCCAAAATGTTAATTATATTTAGTGCAAAGATAATTTGTGATACAGGAAATGGCAACTAAGTAATTATTGGTGAGTGAGAGATGGTTCCCTCTGAGCTCCCTGCTTTGGCCTTTGTTCCTGATCAGGTGATGTTTTCCAGCAACAGGGATGGAGAGGAAGATTTACAGTCGTGATTCCTGTATTGAGGAGTTTGACCTGCTGCTCCTTTCTCCTCGTAAAGGCTCAGCTGTTCACAGCCATCATGGCTGCTGCTGGTTTGATGAACATGTTTTATGTTTCACTGAGCTGACAGGAGGGAAACCATTTTGCCCGTGCTGAAAGGAAGCCCTGGTGGCTGGGATCCTGAAAAAGGAAGCTTCTCTCTCACCTGTCAGCTCTGTCAGTGTGTAACGAGTTGTCAAAATAGTTGGTGGAGGACCAGATGGCAGAGCACTGTTGGTTGCTTCCTGTGAAGCATTGTAATCTATAAGCTCATCTCCTTTGCTGGCTGGTCTGTTCGCTGCTCTGAAATGTGTCTGTGGGATTTTGGGCTGAGGCAGGGATGTGTTTCCAGCCTGGGCTGGGAGTGCAGAAATCATTCTCCTTCCAGGTAGAAAATGGAGCTCTAGCTGCTGCTCAGAGTGGCAATAACACATAATACACAATAGTGCTGGAAAAGAAGGAAAGCAGAGATTGGAGTCAGAATTTGCCACTAAAAAGGAGTATATGGCAACAGTGGAGGGATGAGACTCATATAGTTCATGTTTTTCACTGCTGGAGCATCTCTGCTTTATGTCCAAATGCAAACCAAGGGATAGATTAGCTGAGTTAATGGTTAACTTTTAAGATGCAGACAATCAAGGTACTCTTGAGTAGAAGTGGAAACCTAATTCATGATACTGATTCTGTTTCTGTGCTTGGTTTATAATAAAGCAAGTTTGTACTGATTTCACTGGCAGGATCACTGCTTGCAAAGCTCCAATAAGCTCTGCTAATGTCTGCACCATTACTGCACTCAGGGTAGGGCTAAAATTTTTTTTTTTCCACATCTTCAAAATGTGAAGTGCTCCAGCTTCTATTTTTACTCTACTATTATTTTAACTCTACTAAGTGAAATGAGATTAAACATGAAATAGTAGTCCACAGCAGCAAGTAATTTTCCCAGAATGATTGTAGAAACCTGATAAACACAGATCTCTTTTATTGTAAGGGAACAGAGGGGGAGAAGAAAAGGCTGAGCACTTGGTCTCCAAAGGGAACGACAGATCATGTCACCAGTTCCAGGTCTGTCACTGTGTCTGTCTCTCTTTTCCTGCTTTAACTCCCTCCCTTGAATTTTATTTATTTAATTTTTTTTTTAATTTACCATCTGGTATTTTCTGTTCTGTCTGGATTTCTTTCTGCCTTTTATTTACTTCTCCATCTTTAACAATAGTCCACTAAATGGCTTTCATCTGTTGAGGGTTCTTGCTTCTGAATCCAGCTCTTTCAGGACTGAAGAAAAAACCATTTTTAGACTGAATAATGTAACCTCTAAAGATCTGTATGTTCTCCAAGAAAAGAGCTCCCGTCTGCTGAAGCAGATTTCAGGGAGCGCATGTGTGTGCACATTCATTTTGAAAGAGGTTGAACCTCTCAAACTTGTCTGTAATACGGTTGCATATTTAAGAACTACTGGAAATGTGACATTTCTTTCCTTCCACCCCAAGTGGCAAAATGCTTTATAAACCACAGCAAAGAATTGGACTTGAGTGGGGAAAAAACTGATGGCAAAGTTTGGGATTTTTTTTTTTTTACTTTGCTATAATTCAGTAGAGTGCAGGTTGGACAATTTATATTTGTATTTTTAATTTCATTATGTTTATATTTGTAATCCTCCTATTTCACCCTTGTTGTTGCAAGTATATCTGCTATTAATAGAACTTCAGCTTTGTTCCATGTTTTATCTCCCTCCAGCCTGTCCAACCTATCTGTGCTCTCTGAGAAGCACTTTCCAGTGCCTTTTTTTCTTGTATAACTCCTCCTCTTTCTATTTTAAATAATACAAGTGGTTTGAAAAGTTAGGAAGGAAGGGCTGGTGCTTTTTTTTAATGTTTATTGCTTAAAATCCAAGCTTTTAGTATCTACTTATAATCTGAGTCTACAGGCATCATTTGGATACCTACATATGACCGATGTTACCCGTGGGTGGGCTTGTCCTGTTTTTCTTATTATTGTTTGTTCTTGTTTTGTAAGTGCTGTAAGGCCTAGACAGACTAGGTTCAGACTGAGTAATCCAAATGATTCTCAGTTTTCCTTCAGCTAAAGATGTTTTCTGGAGTGGGGGAGCCACTTGGAGCTCAGCCCAGCCCAGCAAGCGCGATGTGACCGCAGAACACCGCTCAGGTTGCGGCTCCTCTGGTGGTTGCCTGTTTTCATCAGCCTTTCATCCTCCTTTGTCATCAAATGCATCTCCACACTGCAGAAAAATGACACCTTCTGCAAATTAATTTGGGAAGTGGTGTTTCATGATGTTGTGAGTTCAAACAGGTCATTTCTAGCAGCTGCACCAACTCCTGGCAGGAGCAAAAATGTTGTGGTAAAAGCACTTCACATACTTTTAAAAACTAATGCTAAGATCTCTTTTGTGTTCAGTTGTAAGCTAGGTCAAAAATAGCCAAGTATTCACTCCCCTGTGATTGAACTTTCAAGCAAAAAAAGTAATTTTAACAGAGAGCATAGTTTGGTGAGTTAGTATGCAAAAAAAAAAGTTGGTTTTTAGGGGATGTCTGCTTGGTGGGAGCCTGGGAATTGTGGCAGTGAAGATGGAGGAGGCATTGAAGAAGCATGGAAATGACCCATTGAGAAGAGTTTTTTCTTTCCCTGTACCCAATTGATGAGTATGTGTGGAATAAGCTTAATAAGATCAGGAGCACAGGAAGGATGTAATTTTTTAAGTTTTGAAACTTCATCATCCACACACACATTTTTCCTATTTGCAGTAGCAGTTCCGTAATTTTTGTGTTGGTGTGTGTTGCAAGTCTTCCCATCCAAGAAGAAAACTTGATGAAAATCAGAAGTTCAAAATCAGAAATTCAAAAATATTTACAAGTCTACTGAAACTCTATTGATCTGGTGAGTGCCTCCTTGGCAAGGAATCAAAAGGTTGGAATAAAAATATAGTTGTTGTAGAAGATCTGTCACATACTAGAAAAAAAGTAAGCTACAGGGTTTAAACAATGTATGTATTTATTAACCTCTTAATGGTTCACGGGTTCAGTGGTTCTTTTCTCTTAGCAAACTGTTTTATTTCACTTCTAGCTTTATCTGCAGCTCCATAAGAGGCAAATAAAAGTAATGCTGGGACATGGTATGGAATGTGAATAGAAGAATTCATGTGATCTCACATGGATTCGATAAAGACTTAAAGATGAGTTAAAATCTTTCTACTTTGTGGTAGAAATACTAAATGTATTAAGGTTACTTGTGATTTCTGACTTAGAAATTTGTGGGGGGTGTAGAAGCCTTTAGTTTTGATTTTTGTTTTTTATTTTTCACAAAAGATGGATCACTATTTCCAAGTGCAGACAGGCTGCAGGCTGTTGTATCTAATTTTATCTTAATTCTGGTTCTCAGGAGAGCTCTTGGACTGTAATAAACAGTGTTTGTGAGGCGCAACCTACCAGCTAGTTGAAAACATCCACTGTCTCCAGAAACGTGGGAAAGTCTTCTGGACTTACATCCAGGGAACATCTGTGGGAACAGCTCATTTGTTACAGGGCTGGGTATCTCAGCAGCCCTTGGGAGAGTCAGGCTCATACATACAAAGGAAGACCCAGAAATAAAAGGGTTGGGAAGATACTGGATTCCTCCTGTCAGAAGCTGCTCTTTGCAGAGGAGCACAAATTTCCTCCAAAAAAAATCTCTTTGCTGTGCTTGACAAATAGCACAGTGTCAGCAGCACTCATGCTGTTCTGAGCTGCATCTCTTCTCCTGCAGGCAGCAGCTGTTTGCCCCCAAATCCAGTAAATGTTTTCTTCTGAGGCTGGTAAATGAAAGAGCTGCATGTTGTGTTACCTAGAATGGGCTTTGTGTCGTGAAGATGTTCAGCTGAGCAAGGTTCCTTGGCATGTTCCTTGTGTCTGCAGCTGCTTCCACAACTCCCTGCATGCATTCCTGAGGTCTGAGAAATGGCTTTCAGGGTTCTATTTCTAAAAACACATGAATGAGAAGGGCTGTGATGCAGGAATAGCCTTTTACCTCAGCTCCCAAAATCGTGAGGAGGCGAGTTCAGTAGCACAGTCCATGGCACTGAATTGTTTGTTTCCTTGAGTTTGGGATTTCTTTGTGCTACACACAGGCAGCACTCTGCAGTTCTGAGGGTGAGCTGGAGGAAATGCCTCCACATGCTGGTATGTCCAGCTCTCAGAGCTCTTCTGTGATGGTTGACAGGTAATGTTTTATTTCTGAGAATGAAATGTGTTCTTTTCCCAGTGGGTTTTACCAGTTGTTATCTCACAAGTACTGTGTGCTTGTCAGGCTTTATTTCTCAGAAGAGATAATGAATTTAAGTCTCTTTTCCTGTTCTGTGTACCAGGGCACATGTCTGATGGATCTAATTAGGCTAATACAAAACTCTCCAGATCCTCAAATACTGTTTCATTAAGGAAATGGTATTTGAAGTCATATTTTTATTGGCTGAATTTTATTTGAAGACATAGTGGGTATGTGTTGAAGGAGAACACAAGGAGAATTCAGTATGACCAAAACTGTTTCTTGCTGTTCAAAAGCATCTGCCCAGCCTCTGGAAAGGAAAGTATGGCCAGTCACTGTGGGCGGGCTTTGTGTGCTTGTAATATGATGTACTGGCCATAAGGTGTGCTTTCTAGGAAGGAAAAGAAAAAACGTTTTATTAAATCACAAAATACGTAATGTGAGGAAATTTTTACTATCTAATGGTGCTGTCTCTGGTTTTGAAATAGGCTTTTTTTACTTGGACATTGAAGTGAATAGTCATAGTAAAGTTAATTTATATTTTGCACTGGCATAGAACAGCTGTGATTCTATACATTCTTAAGAGAACTCTGCTTTTTGTTAGTTGAAGATTTTTCTGTTGAAGTGGTAAATTATTTGTGATTACCAACAAAAACTGAAATTAGCTGAGAGTATAAAGTCTTTATAACATAATGATGTGTCACTAGTAGTACAATGACTGAAGGTGTGGCAGTTATTCTGTACTTTAAGGTCTGTCTGGACTAAGTAATTGACATTAATAAGATGTATCACTCTAGAACCAATGCTGACAGTGATTCAGCTGTAGCAGCAGATGGATCAAACAAGTTTCAGTACCTTTATGTTCTGAGAATTTTCCGATTAGGATGCTAAACTGCACATGTTGTTTATTCCAGCACTGAAACGATCTTCGCCATGGTAGTCAGAGTTGAACAACAGCTGGTCATTGTCCTGGTAGTGATAAATGCCCATCTGAAACTCCTGGGGTTTAATAGCATGAGAAGGAGATAATTATAATCAGATATATTTTATCTGTCTCTAGTTATAAGTGCAGAAAAACCATTCATGTTCTAACTTAATCAATTCTTAGAAATATCAATCAGATGTATTCACTATAATTTGATATTCTATGTAAAAAATGAGCATTGTTAAAAGTAATAGGAAGAAGTGTTTGTAATGCTGTGCAGAATATGACTGGAAATATAATTTTTTGCCAAGTTAATTTAAAACATTTCCCCAAGCTTAAAGAAATTCTGAACTGGGGTCCTTCATATAAGCAATGGAGTAGAACTACATTTGGTTAAAGACTGAATTATGTAAATGTTCATGCAACAAGAGACCGAGATCAGCAAGGACTTCAAATATTATTTCTTTTTTTTTCACAGTGAAATGTTTCCAAGTTAAGATGAAAAAGAATACTAAAATGAGTTACTGTTCTCATGTGACTTGAAAACTTTTATAGCCAGTGGGATTTGTTGAGGAATTTCAAAGAAAATATGTCTCCGTTAAGTACCAAAATATAACTCATTGATTGTTTGTACCCACTTCCAGTTAATATTTTTAAAGGAATTTTTAAGTAGTAGTCATATTTCCAAGAAGAGAGAGATTCTAGTCTGAATGATGGATTACAAGGCTATATTATTTAAGGTATGCATTATCTGATAAATACGCCACCAAAATACAGTATAATCGCTACCTTTTGTGTTCTTGGCTGTATGCAGTAAGTTTTTTTATGTGTAGAGTATAAAACCATCCATATTGTGTGTACATATGCACATGTGTGTGGTCAGAGAGACATCTAGCGAGCTAGCTTGGCAAAGTATTTCTCACAAGTTTGAGTTCTGCCCAGTTCTCAGGGTGATAAGGAGAAAGTTCCCAAGGTGATAACATGGTCGAAAAACAGGTTGGAATCCGTGAAAAACAAGTTGGAAAAACAAGATGGAATTCACAACAAGGATGGACACCTGGTGTTTTTCCATGGGACACATCCTGGGTGATGTTTTCCTGGATGCTTGTCCCGGTGGACCAATGAACTACTGTTCTGTTCCGTGCATCGGAACATGCTTTAAATATGAGCTCTCGGTTCAATAAAATCGGCTTCTTTTCCCAAAAGGAGTCCATGTGCTTTGCTGTTCCTTTTGTCTCTTTTCCTTTTATTTAGGTTCGATACCACACATGTGTATATGAGGGAGGTATAAATGATGGCTAATTATCATACATGGTTTCTTTCCTCTGGCTTTATGCGGCACTCTTTTAGTATAACAAACTATATATCAGGGTGCTTATAATACATAAAAGTGCAGTTTTTTTAAATGTAGCTCACACCAGATCCTAATTAATTGTCAATCTCTTGATGATCTTTACCAAATAGTCTGGTTGAACTGTCCTGTATATGCTCTAGTAATATTGTTTTGTGTTCCTTATGCTTAAAATTTAAAGTTTGGTCATAAGCTTCCTCGTCTGGATACACTTCAAAGTCAGATTTATATCACGTGTCAAGCACAATAAGGAACTTTGTGTCTGCAATTTTTTATCAGCTTAGCACTGCCAGAAATTTTGCTGCATCTTGTAGAAAGGGTTGTTGTGAAGAGTGAGGTTTAAAAAAAAATTCCAGAGGATTACAAATATGAAATGTTGGAAGGTTATGAAATCAAGCCTAGAAAAGGGGTACCTGGTATCACCATGAATTTGCATTACGTTCACATTTAATGCAGATTAGCTGTTTTGCCATGACACCTTTGCTTCACTTAGTGCAGAGGACACAGTTTGTGTTCTTGATTTCTGCACGAGAATAAAACAGAAGGCAATTTTCTGCACAGCTGAACTGAGAAGAAAGTCTGCATCTGAACTTGATCTTGACAGGGCTTGCATTAGGGTGCTGGGGTCTGTGCTTGTTGATTCACCTTCACTCCTCCCCCCATTCACATAAACTAACAGAGGAGGAGTACACAGGCAGTAGCTGGTGTCACACAACACACAAACACAGTTGTAGTGATGTGATGTTAAAAATATTAAAGCAGAAAATACTCCATACTGCTGTTAGTAGACAGTGTAAGATGTGGCTGTAGGGAAGGAATATAAGTCTGAATAGCTTTTCTTCTGAAAATGAAAAGAAGTGCTGTTTTCACTTCCAGCATAATGAGTTAGTACAGGATAATTACCTCTTAAGTTAAATATTTTTGATAAAAAGCAAGCAGTATGTACCAATATGTCAAATGCCCTATAGAAAAGCCAGAATGGTGTACTAGGCAGCTCAGATTTCATAATAAAATCCCAGATGCTCCTATTAAGCTGGAGCTTTAATACAGCCGCGGGTTTATTCATAGTGTTGATTGCCATTTCTTTTCTCAATCACATAACAGATAGCAGCTGATCTATTGTGAAAGCAAGGCAAGGCAGCTCATCCCTCATAAAAGAATTACAACCACCTCCGTTTTTAGATAAGCACTGCCCGGTTTTGCAGACAGGCACTGTGAGGTGCGCAGTGTGTGTGTCCAGCCCAAAGCCACACAGTGTCACACCCCTGGCTAAAAGAATGAGGCTGTGGCTTCCCTGAATGCCTGGAGTCCAGCTGTAGCAGTACCGTGTCAAAGAAGATTAAATCAAGGTGAATACCAACGACTAGCTGCACTACACCTTGCTGTGCTCCATGTCAGCGTGTGCTTGGAGGTGTTGTGTTCATTTTGGAGAAGTTGCATCCATTTTGTGTGAAAATGAAGCAAAAGCATCTACTTGAAATTAAGATGGGGAAACTTAACCACAGTTTCCTCTTTCCACCTCCCATCCTCCCTTCACGGCCATATATAGTAGCAGCTATTGCCACTTAGGCAATGCAAATACAAGACTGTGGATTTATCAGTTTTGAAAAATAGATGGAAAAACTGGGTATCTGTATAAAAAGGGGGTTTTAGGAATAATAATAATTACTGTTGCTGCGCAGGGAGGAGGAGCAAATTACTCCTTCCACACTGTTTCGAAATACAAATAAAGCCTGACAAACTCCACCCATTTTCTAAAAGAAGCTGCAGTTACATTGTGAAGGCTTTTTGGGCCTTACGGATAGAATAATACAGATGAAAAAATGCAGTAACATTTTGCATTTTGACTCTCCCTTGGAAGACTTGTGCTCTTGCTGCTGCAGGCCCTGCTTTACTGAGGCAGCATTTACCAGTTTTGCTTCCTTGTGTGTGGTGTGGAGGTGGCAGATGAAACTGTAGATGTTGCAATGAGCTGGGCTGTCCCTTCACTTGTTTCAGCCCAGGAGCTTGTTTGCCCAGCATTCCTGTTTCCTGGCCCATCAGGGCAGCAGTGCAGTACCAGACCTGATACAGCGTTTGTAGCACTGCCCATTTGGGAATGCCTCTGGCACAGTGGGAAAAGAGCCAGGAGACAGGGAGAATCCTCCTTTCTATCCCATACCAGTGCTGAATTCCCAAAGGTGCTCCCAGCTCATTGTTGGAGCCAATCCGCTCCCCTCCAGCTGCTGTGGGGCAGGAATCTGGGATAAGTAGTGGACACTTGCAAATTGAGTTTTAATGAAAGGTGTCAGATTATTTGCATAACCTAGTTTGTTTGTACAACCTCTTTAAGGTCCAGTATTTGTCAAACCCTAAAGATGTGACCTTTAAGTTCTCAGTTAAGCAAGCTTTTCCCTTTTACTCTCTTTATTTTCCTGCAGTCAATTGCTTCAGCAGACATGGATTTGAATCAGCTGGAAGCTTTCCTCACTGCCCAAACAAAAAAACAAGGTGGCATCACATCTGATCAGGCTGCAGTCATTGCAAAATTTTGGAAGAACCACCGGACTCGGATCCATGAGAGCCTGATCAATCAGAGCCGCTGGGATAATGTCTTGAAAAACATGAACTGGCGAGTGGACCTGAAGTCACAACTGAGACACGTTGATCAGATAAACACTCCTGTTGCGATAGTTGAAATGGAACTGGGAAAAAATGGGCAGGTAAGCTTTTTTTGCAAAACATGTAAACCTGATGTAGCTACATATGCACTGAGGCATGTTACCTATTGCTGAATTCAGTGCATCCAAATCAAGCCAGTTGATTCATCACTGCTGGTCTTTTAATGGACTTGAAATTGGGGTCCATCTTTGGATACAAAGAAGCATTCTGGCTAGTGAATGCAATTTTTGCTTTTTTTTTTTCATATATCTTCATATATGTATTGACAGCTCTCTTTACATTAAACTTGAAAAATCAGAGGATGTAGAAATCAAACATGGTCTTATAATTCCGTTTGTATACCATGCACTGCAAATTCAGGTAGTCTTTTTATGTTTTAATTCAACATTAAAATTAGTTAAAATATGCAAGGTAGGTTCACAAAGAGTAAAGTAAAGAGTAAAGTTCACAAACTACATTTTAGAAGAAATAAAAGGAAAGATTCCTTTTTATTTTACATAATACCCATTCTTATGTTAAAAGTACATCCTTATTACCTGTCACATTATGCAATCTGGCCTTATCTGTCTGAAAGATATCTATATATAGCTCAATCAGTGCTGAACACTGCCTTCCTTTTTTAATCTTTATAGTCCATAGGAATGTACAGCTAAAGGCACAGCTTCCCATCTTCACACTTACTGTTGTTTTCTAACAGGAAATGTGTTTCAATTTGGTATCTTTTCTCTCTGCAATGTTTTAGTAAATTTTAAAACCTCATTTCTTAGCAGTAGCTACTGTAAATCATGCCATGAGCTGATTTGGGCATTTTTATGTTAATAATGAACGTTAAGCAAGGTTCTTTGTATTTCATAGTATTTTAATAACAAGAGTACCTGGATTAGGGTATACCTCAATCCATACATAAGTGCACACACCTGGAATATACCAGTGCATAGGAGTGATTGAATTCCAGCTGTGTGGCTAAGCCAAGACCAGGGTGAACATACATGTAAGCTGGGATCCTACAGAGACAGAAGGGATTGTTGGAGTCATTCTGTTAGTTCACTTTGCTTTGTAGCTGATCTTCCCTGAGCCTTCCACTCATGGCTCTCTGCAGCAATAAAGACAATAATGGTATGTGGCTTCAGGTTGTTTCCTAACCTCAAAGAAATGGAGTTTTCTGCTCAGAATTTTGAGATTGAAAATGATTGTGTTCTATTAGTAGCAAATGGAAAAAAGGTTGCTTTGAATAAAAAAGTTATGGGGAGCATATTATAATGAATACATTGAGTACGTTAGTGAGCAAATGGGAGAAATACCTACATTCATTAAAAAATGCATCTTTTAACTCAGAATCGCTGTTGTGTTTCATAAGGGGATTATGTAATTAGTGACTCCTGTTTTGAAACTCTTTTTTCCCCCAGTAGTGGATTTTTATGGTAGCGTCAAGCAGCAAGGACATTTATATTTCTTTCACCCTCTGCAGAGAGAGTCAGGGGAAGTGAACATGGAGGAAGAATACACATTTCTGAGATACTGAGACACTGTAATGTCTCTTACAGAAGAGCTCCACAACCAAATCAAAATGAATTATTTTAGCAATGCCCCTTCATGCTGCAAAAGGAAATGGTTGTGTAAGTGCATTTTTGGAACTGCCATCAAGCACAATTTTGCCTCCTTCCCTGAGGATAGCAGTGAGCTGTGGCAAGCCTGACACTTGGTGTGAGTTAAACTGTTACTGAAACAATTGTGGAGTAATTAATTAGCATTGTCACCAGTTGAGTCAATTTACATTTATTCTAAGGAGCTCTGGTTTCTCATAGCCTTTAGCTGTGGATTAAATAAATTCTCTGTTGTAAATCTTTTGGTTGAAGCACTCTGCATCAGGCTGCATGCTTCTTTGATGGGATGAGTTTTGGGAAACCACAGGGGTTTGGGGACCTCCTGGAAATACTGGTGAAAGAAACTCCTACTAGAGGTTGAACGAGTTGTTGCACACAGAATCCAGCCCACTAACTTGAAACTGTCGTGTTTAATAGTCTTTATCAGTATTTTTACTTTATTGTTAGTACATCTCTTCTAAATTTCAAGTTTTGTACCTTCTCTAAGTTTAGCAGAGAACATGTTTTCTAAAAAGTTGTAAGCCACAGATGGGATTTGATGAATAATGAAGATCTGGCTTTGAAGCAGAAAGCTGGCTGATGATTCAGGAGTAAATTATTCACAACAGACGATTTTCATTTGGACACATGATAACAGGGTAATATACAAATGCATTGATACGTAATGAATTGACATGAATATTTCATGGTTCAACAGAAGCATGCTCTGTGGAAAATGCACTTTTCCAGAAGTCACTCTGATTCTTCTCAGTGTCTCTGGGTTGGATTTAGATCTCTGCCCTGCAGAAGGCCAGGCTGCTTCGTGGAGCATCTGTTGCTTCTGCTTCAATAAAAAACTTTGCTTCCTGCTTGCCTTCTGAATTTTAGTTAGCTCTTTCATGAGGGGAAGACTGTGTGTGTGAGACCTGATGTAGTTGGGAATGGGGAGTTGGAAGTGACTGGTTCATAATGAGTTTACATGAATTTTGTCAAATTTTGTAAATGTTTTCTGACTGGAGAGAGATATTTCTGGATTTGAGAATCCATCACAACTTGCATGCATTAATTCTTGCTGCTAGCCTTGCCATTACTGATAAGTGAAAAAAACAAACCCTTTTCCCTAAATGCTTTTAAAAATACTTCTAATGAGGAACATTTGAAAATACCATGCTCCGAACTTTGAAAAATTTGATTCAGCATCGTTACATTGGAGTTTGAACTCTTCTTCAGTAAAGATTTGACAGCAACGTTAGAAGTTTCCTTTATGCTGATGTTGTAGTAGTTATAGATCCTGGTTAAAGGCAGATGAACATGTCAGCCATAGCTTTGAAATCCCATTTTCTTTAACAGTATGACTAAAAATAAAATTATAAAGCAGTTGCACTTCAGGCTGCATTTGCCTTCATCTTGTGATATTTAGTGCTTATCACAGCTGGTTCATTTTTGCCATTTGAACAGCCCATCTTTTCTTTGGCACAATGGTTTTATCCTCTTGTGTTTTTAATCTACCTTGCTGGTTTTCTCTTAAAATTTTTATCTATAGCTACCTGCCATCTTCTTTATGTCCTTTTTTATCTTTTTCTCCCTCTCTGAGCATGTCTGTAAAGCTCTTTTGGCATGAAATTTCAACCAGACATGAATCTGCTCAGAGGGATGGGAGAGTGAGCTGGAGTATCCTCCTTCTCATGCCCTTCCTGCCCCTCTGCACCAGCACTGCTCCACATGGTGGGCAGCCACTGCTGTGCAATGTTGGCTTACCTGCACATTTCAGTCCCAAATTTATACCTGACCTTGCCATTGATTGAAAATTAATGCATTGGTTTTGCACCGTGGCTTGGCACTAAGATTATATTTAAACTTGTTTTCTGGACTTTGTAATGTCATTTTCCTCATGAGATGTGCCTCTCCCCTGAGGCTGTGGTCTTCTGTGGGCTGATTTGCCAATAAGTTTTACTTTCTTTATATAAATATATAGCATTACATATTTTGCAGTTTAATGCCTGAGACTGATCAGATATCATAGGTTAGCTGAGAATTTGTTCTTGGCTTTTTTTCTTTAACTTATTTTCAGAATGGGTATTTCTACATACATTTCAGTGTTTAAGATGGCAGTAATCCATGTAATATCACTTCTGCTGGGGCTTTGTTGGATGTTAAAGCATGTTTTATGATCAAAGAGTATTTTCTGCCCTAGTTTAATATGAAGCTGGGACTCTACTACAGTATTCTTCCCAGAAAGGCGTGAGATAATCGCATCAGGATTATGGATTAAAGGGCTTTTTTCCCAAAATATTGTATCTCTCTTCTCTTTCCTTTTCTAAAAGCATCTACCTGACAGAGGTGTCATAACAGTTAATAATATACTAGATAGGTAAATAGTACAATGTAGCAAAATACCAAAAGCTACATACAAGGTAAGAAATTAGGATCATTTCTGTCAAAATTAAGGGCAAACAGCAGTCTTTCATTCCATATACTTCTTCTGGTCTGAAATCACCAGGGATATATATCTTCATAAAAACCAAGTTTTTTTTCTTTAAAGAACAGGCAAACATTAGCAACAGCCTTTTCAGTGAAATTCTGATATTCAGTACTTGTGATTATATTTTGATTGTCACTTCAAACTCTCCCCAGTGAGCTAAAATACTTTCTGATGAAAGGACTTATTAGGTGAAGTGCACCTTTGCCAGTGCAACAACATACTTGATGCTGAAAAAGTAGGAACTGTCAGCTGGCAGTTTACCTACTGTCTGCCAGTGGATGGGTCCAGACCCTGGTAATTCAGAGAAAATAATATTACTAATAATAAGTCATGTAATAATTCTATTAGTTCTTGTATGGATAGAGTTCATAAGGAGTATAGACAATTGTTATGTGCTATATGTAGGAGATAAAATGCTACCAGTATTTTGAAGGTCTGAAGCTTGATATTTCATCAAGTTTCAGTTGCAATGACTATAAAGATTTAATTAATGTTTTGGGAAGGAGTGAAGTAGGTCTCAAAGTAAACTTCTGGGAGATAATTTTTTTCTGACTTGTTAATTATGTCCACACGAATTTAGGCTGAAATTTCTATCATCTGTGCTATAAACAAATTATATTTATTTTTAGCATTCACACATGAACATGCTTTTGAGATGTAGTAAAAAATCTTAGAATTTATCTTCTGTAAAACTCATTCCCTTGCTGGGAGTACAGACTGAACACTGCTGAGGACGTGGTGGTATTTCGTGCATTTTTCTAAGCCATTTTTCTCTTGGCTTTTGTCAGCTACAGTTATCCACAGCCATAGCTGTTGCTGCTGCAGAGAGGTCAGACCAAGAGAACATCAGGAGTAAACTCATGCCATAGGGAGGAAGGATTATGGCTGCGCCTGCTTTTGCCTCTGTGTGACTCCAGGTCAGGCTGCTTCAGAGATATGGATGGAAATAGCCCCAGATAATGGATCTCCAGTCTTTTTTATGTAGGATCTGTTTGAAAAGGCAAATTGCTTTTTGTACAGTATCAGTGTGGGCAAAGCGATGTGTGAGGGGATGAAAAGCAGCTCCAGGTACCCAAAGCAAAATAACAACAGCCTGGCCTGCAAAGAGGAAGGAAAAGCATCCACCAAACCATTTTTCCTTTCCAGCCAAAATCTGTCTTAATCTTTGTAGCTATTAACATCATCAGAAATTATGTTCCAGTCAAAAATGGGAAAGCATAGGCATTTAGAAGCCAAATTAATCAACTTAACCCCAATAGGCTTAATATTTTTATGTTATTAAAATGATAGAATCTGGTAAGCAGGAGTCAGTTGGAAAAAAAATCACCTTTATGGCCAAGCTGAATGTAATCATTTAAGCTTTTGTTCACCTTGGAAATTTGTGAGCTGGAGGGAACAGTTACATAAGGGCAGTACAGTGCAAAAGCAAACAAAAAATGGAGAGGGCAGCAGGTCACTCAGCATAGGGGAAACAAACAGTTGACTGACTTAACTCAGTTATTTACTTAATCCCCTGCATGGTACTCTCCTGTTTCGACAAGTCAATTTTTGTCATCTTCTTGGAGTGGAGGGAAACTTGGGGAACAAGAGGAGAATTTTATTATTTGTGGTTCTTGGGATGTGAAAGTCAAATAAGTATGTTAAGGAGATAAGAGAATTAAATGGAGGTATTAAATAACTGTCTGACTCAAACTGTCACTTTTCCACTGGGTATATTTGACAGTATTTTTTTCCTCATGTATACATCCTATACAAAGCACGGATATTCTGTATTCAGTAGTGCTGACAGTTTCCATGCTGGTTTATTTGTGCCCTGTATATGTGGATGTGCAAGTGCATACGTACTCTTATATTCCCTGTCTTTACTCTGGAACTGGATTTGCTGAAGTACTTAAATAGAATATGTTAACTGGGATATAAGAACTTTTGATTATAGCTGAGCTCAGGGTGTTACAGGGGAAATTCTGCATTAATTGAAGGTGAGCTGTATGAAGCCAGCAGTGGTGCCTATTTACTGCCTTTCATCTCCCTAAATTTAGATTCAGTCCTGGACCCTTGAAATTTTTACCTTCTCTGGTCTTGCACATTATGACAGACAACTTGCAATCTGTTATATATGATATCAATGATATCGACAAATATTTTGCAATCTAATCTCAATCTGGCATTCACACATAGCAATAAAATGTAGGATAGCTTTGATGAAATGTCCTCCAGAGCATCTCTTGCAGCCTTGAGAAACAGATTGCAGTGAGACTGGGACAGGGGCAGCTGGGGTCAACTGACCTAGCTGTTGAAAATTGTTCCAGCAAAAGTGTTTCACCACATGCCTTTTCTTGCAGTTGGCTCTACAGAGTCAGAGACTCTAAATTGCATCTCCCTCATCACCAAAGGAATTGTTGTTTGAGGCAGGTTGGCAGAGCAGTTTCTATGTGACACTTGCACTACTGTTGTGTAAATAATCACAGGCAGTCCCACTGTCTTTGCAATTCCCCACCACCATGGACTTGAGGCTGTGTGGAGAGTGGCTGCAAACATGCAAATTAAAGCACTGCATTTGCATAGAATGCCACATGCAGACTGGCGCCATTCGGCTGCATGACCTTGCAGCAAAGCCAGATGTATTTGTAATTGAATGTAATTGAAGGACCAAAAATTGTAATCTCCACTAGCATCTTTTTAACAGAAGTCAAAAGTTTTGTGTGATTCTCAAAAAACATTTTTAAAAGGGGAAATTTTTTTCCTGGAGAGCCTGTACACAGCAAATCAAAGCCTATTTGCATCTTAGCTCTGGTGGTGTTGCCCATCTGTGTTCTTCAGAGGACTTGAATATCAACATTAGCAAGTAATTTGTTCTTGGGAAGCTCAAGAAAAAAAGGAGTTGCTATGAACATAAGTGCCCACTGCATTGGTTGACAACGCATCTTATTTTTACAGGCCTAGCCTGGCCAAATATATTTAAAATTGTTGTTTTGCCAGTTGGCCAGCCTTGCCCCTCTTAACACTATGCCACATTGCAGCTGAAAAGTGCTTTGGAGATCCTGATCTCTTTTGAGATCTCTGAACATTGGCATTTGGGGTATAAGTAAGAACAGGTTAATTTATTTATTTCTTTAATTTAACTTGTTAATTAATTTATTTTAATTAGGAAGAGCTACTGCAGGAGAAGGTATTAGAAGACACAAAAGGAGAAAGCTGGCATATGGGGAGAAACACTTGTGGAGCATTACACTCCTTTTGCTGCTTAATCCTTCAGATTCTCTTTATTCTATCTTAAATACATGTGTGTGTATATATATTTATATACTTTTCATAGAAGATGGACCCCAGTTTTTGTTGTGCAAGAATTGATGCAACAGAAGAAACAACACAGTGGCAAAGCAAAATCTCTTCAGTTCATGGCTAGTTCTCAGTGTAATCTTTTCATTGAGCAGATATTTCCATTCTAGTTTCTGCAAACTAGGGTGGGAAATTTCCATCCTTCTAGAGCTTCTACTCATCCTAGTTAAAAATGAAAAAAGATAAACATTTTTTTCCTTTTCTTTTCCTTTTATCATTCTGTTTACAAAACCTGTGACGGAGTGATTCCACAGGCTGGAATCTGCTGGCGTGCAAAGCTGTCCTTGGGAGTTGGTAGCTGAGCATTAATGCTGAGGTGCTGTGAGCTCCCTGCATGGAAATGCAGTTAATCACCATGTGAAACACTTGGAATACTAGCACTCTGTTTGGATAAAAGCAGGCTCTCACTCCTGCTGCAGTTGCTCTCGCTGTTATAAACCATGAGCAGTGCTGCCTAGGGACTTCTAGAGGCCGGCAGAAAAGTTTTGGAAGAGGTTCATGCCCCTTCCCAAGGGAGTGAAGGAAAACTGTAGGAAACAAAGCCTTTTTTTTTGCAGGTTCACTTATCTCTATATTAAATGGATTTGTCTACTCCTTGGTATGCTGGCTTCATCTTGTCAAAATAGAGACTGAAAGAAAGACAGTAAATGGAACTGCCACAGAAGATCACACATGGATTTAAGAGGGTGGTTTTGGTGTCAGGTCTTTTCCTTGCTGCGAGGTGGACTTGAAAAGTTCCTGACCTTTGCTGCTTGTCTTCAGCCTTGTGCTGCCCCAGCAGTGATGTGTTCATGGAGCTGAAAGTGGCTGAGTCCAAATGAAATTTTTTTGTTCCCTCCCTACCCCTTTTTTTTCACTCACATGATTTTTAGTGTGGATCTATTTGTTGAGGGCAAAAGAAATTGAGATCTCTGTCTTGCCTTGAAAAAAATGCTCATTTAATCGAACATGTTGAAAGAGCCACCATTTTAAATTCTAGCTAGTGATCTCTTGAACAGAAATGAAGCAGCTCTCCTTGAATGCTGAGGATAACTTCTCTGAAGTGCCAGTTTTTCTTCCAAGAATGGAGGAGGAATAGAAAATGAGAGACACGGCTGTTGGATGAGTTTTGTATTGTAGAGTTCATCTGGAGAAGGGTGGGAAAGGTATCTGATATGGAAATGGTCTAAAAGGATATCTGGAGGTGGGAATCTCTGCAGATTGCAAGAACAGGGAAATGTTGCTATTTTAACAGCATTGATATTCTTTTTTTCTAGAAAGTTTCTCAGCTACATAGATCTGTGAGCAGTAATGAGAAACATGATTGAAATACTGGTCCTATTCCTTGCCTGGTTATTTTGTCTAGTGTTAGTGGGAAATGTGGTGAGCTGAGCCACAGCCTGGCTGAGTTGCCTGAAGTGATCCTGTAAGTCTGGGAACAGCAACAGAGTCCCAACTTACAGCTTTAACAAATAAACTCATTTATTGTTCAGGGTTTTTTTTTTAATTCAGTGGTTACAAGAAGTTGGTTGGTGTTGACAATTTTGTCCTCAAAATAGCATTCTCTGTTTCCTTGCATGCATCTGGTCCATTTTTTTTCTTTTTGCTTGTTTTGAAAATACTTACTGTGGCAGTGGGGTAAAGTTTCCCTGCTTTTCTCTGAAAGGAGGTGGTTGGGAGAAGATCAGTGGCAAGTGCTTTTGATTAAGACATCGTCCTATATCCTACTTGAGGAAATGACTACTTTGAACATAATTCCTGGAGCAAATCCTCTTCATTTAGAAAGAGATTCTAGCTTACAAAAGATACAAGACAGTCCTTTGATTAAGAAATCTCTTGCAGCTGTTATTTTGCATAGACCTTGACACAAGGGGTTTTTTTCTGTCCTTTCAAATTTTCAGTTGCAAAACTCCACAGAGATAATCAGACATGCAAATCTGCAATATATTTTTAGTTCAACTCACTGATGTATATTCATTAATATGTTAATATGACAAGGAAAGCATCATTTAAATTGCATATGCTTAATTTGGTTAATAAATGCTTGAAATACAGTCCCAATTTTAGAAGTAGTCATACTTGATACCAATTTTCAGTGGTTTTTTTCCCCTTTTAAATCACAAGGGAAGTATAAAACCTCTTGTTTTATGTACAGAAATAACTTTGTGGTGCTTTTTACCCTGACCATGCACCAAAGGACCTCTATGCTGGGAATCAGTGTTCCTTGTTGTACTGGGAATCAGTACGCATTGTCACATTCCTAATGATTGAATTGTAATAAATTGTGTCAGTGGAGACCTAGTGAACATTGTGGTACTGTAATTTGAGTTCCCAGACTGCATTAGGTGGAGTTAGATAGGCAGATAGAAGATGAAAAGAGCAAAGTTTCCTCGTGTTCAAATATGGCCAAGCTCACCAATGCAAATCAGGGATGTGCTTGCCTTGCATTTAATTTGCAATGGCCTAACTCAATGAGACACAAATTACTACTGGAATTAGAATTAGATAGCTTCTGAATCTTGGCTGAACATGCAAAGCTGCTATATATCCAGATTTTTTTTAAACCCCTGAAGTGGTATTTGAATGCTTACAGGCAATAAACTTTTCAGTCAATTGATTCCTTCTCTGTTGAATCACCCTCAAAAGTGAAGCTGTGCTTTAAGGACTATTAAAAAATTTCATTCCATTTAACCTGTAAATACGCCACAGGACTTGAGAAAATGAGTTTGATAATTGCTTTTCTTTGGAAGACTTCAGCCTGAAAGGCAGCATCTTGAAAAGACTCAGCATTAAGGAGTCTCTAATGTATCCAGTTAGAGCCAGTTACACTGGCCTGACTTCCTTAGTCTGAAGTAATGAGGTGTGACAGATCATGAGTGCAGTGCATCATGATCAGGACCAATAAGCCCTTTCAGAAAATTATACTTCTGCTCTAAGCCGTCGTTTTGAGTTATCTGCAGCTGATTGTAAACCACTTGCTTTTATGGAAATGGAACTCTCATGTTTCCCAGTAAATATCATCATGATGCTCAGAGACAGCTATGAAGTGCAACTGTCTGGGAGAAAGCTCAAGTCTGACCAAATTTAATTAGACTGGAACCTGTTCCTGCCTACAAATGTCTTGGTTATAGGAAGAGAACAAACATGCCACTTGACAGAATTGGCTTTTGTGATAGCTACTGCTGTGAGAACGTGAAAAAGAGGTGTTGATTCACATGCTCCTTCTCACTGAAGATTGAGCTAAACAGTGAGGTGTGTCTACATCCTGCTAGTCACCCAGAGCTCACCAGTGAGGAGATGGAGAAACCCAGGCTGCTGAGGGAATGATAAATCTGTCTGCCTTAGACTATTCCCTCAAAGAATATGGACTCCAAAGGAAAGCAAGCATTAGTAGGTCTACTCTAGGAGCCTAAGGTTTGGTGAGATAAGATCTCTGTCTGAACTGCCTAGTGATTAATGTAGCTTGACAACCTCCTCTCAAATGAGTCGTATGGAAAAAACCTCGTCACTTTGTTCAGCTCAGGGCAGTGGAGGCAAACTGCCTCAGCCTTCGTTTTTCAGGAAGCAAAAACAGAAAAGAAATGCAGCACCTCCCATTACACTGTGGGAAGTGTAGTTGAGTGAATGTCATTAAACTGTCAGCCAAAGAAGTGCAGGCTGCTGGGTGAGAGACCTGTATTTGCATTAAATCAAAACTCTTGGGCTAAAAATTAGTGCAAGTTATAAATGAAATTATAAAGAAAACCTCTTTGATTGTGAGTTTCTTTTTTAAAATCCTATTGAACAAGCACTGAGTTTACTGAACAGAAGTACTTAGAGGTTTAAGCACACCAAATGCTTTGCATGACAGTTAGCAGCATGGATAAACTGTGATCCAGGAGCACTGAGATATGTCATGGTCTGGATATGAGGTGTGACTGAGCCACTTTGCTTCCCGACACTTTCCTCTGCAAGCACACCAAGTCAGGCAGGGTGGATGCTGACAGAGGAAAGACAATACCTGCAGCTGAGAGCAAGGCTTTGAAAGATGATGGAAAAATGGATCCGTTTCAAGGGCTTGAAGCTGCTCTCTGGGGAAAGAGGCAGTGAAAAAAAGAAGAGGCTTGTTTTTCCAGGCACAGAGCTTGGAGATCAAAAGTACTTGCTCACCTCTAAAGGGGACTGTTTTCCAGAGCTGCTGGAGGAGAACTTAGTTTGAGGGACTTGGGTGTTAGATGGTGCTGTCACATCCCAGTGGCCTTTGGGTTGTCTGAGGGATGTTGTTTGCCATGATCCTCGTGCAGAAGCTGCCTGTTTGGAAAACTGTGTTCAGCAAATCTTTGTGTTTTATCCTAAACCATCGACTTTTGCTCTGAGCAAATAGTACTTTCTTTCAAAGAGCATTGGATGTTGCTGTTCTTTGGCATTGCTTTTTGGAAGAGGATTTTTGGAAGGGGCTGTGAGAGGTGGGATGCTGTGCTTCAAGCCTGGTCCTTCTTTCTGCCCTTTCTGGTGCGTTTGTGTGACACTGTGTAGAGCTCTCCACTAACTCTTCTGGCTCCTGGGAGAGATTTCAGCTCCTGCCTCTCCCTCAGGGCAGCACGCAGAGCTCCTGGCCAGAGGGCTGAGGATGGCCAGTGCTTTTATGTGCCAACAGGGAGTACGAGATCTGCTGCCAGACAGGAATTTACATGTGACTTGTGTTCCGGGTCAGTCTGGCTCATCATGTCTCATCCCAGGAAGTAACAGTGATGTCCACCAGCCCCGTGTCCTGTCAGAGGGCAGGGCTTTCTCCTGAGGACCGGGAGTTGTCACCCTTCGCTGCCTCACCATCTTCTCCATTTGGCAGCATTCCCTGCCTGAGCACAGCTCCTCTGCGCCCTCCTTTCTTCTGTGCCCTTTGCTTGGCTCTGGTTATGTGTTTGTTTTCTCTCCCACACTGACTCTGTTTCATTCACTGCCCAGAATAATAAGAGGTTTGTTGGAAGGGTGCTGCTGAGTAATTTGTCTTCTTCATTCTCCCTTTGTTTAATGTTTGTTTTCGCTGTGCTTTGAATACAAAATTATTAATTTCATCATAGTTTATTTTAATAGTATTTATTATTGTGGAGGCTCCTACACAACCCCTCCTCTTACTACCATAAAAATCTCATAAATGAATACTTACAATCAGTTGTGATGGTACTTTAATTTCCATTTCAAGGATACAATCTGAAGGCGGAGAGCACAAACAAAAGGATTTCCATTAATTCTGGTGGCCGGTGTGAAAAACCCTCAACCCAAGTTCCCAGATTGCAGAGCCTTTGTGGTATTGCCAGGGTACATCTCTGACAGTACAGCCATGGCATTGATGGACATCAGTTCTGCAAACCAGTCCCCAGGTGCCTCTGACTAAGTCTGGAAAAAACATTAAAAACAGAGTGAGTTATTACCTGGACAAATGTTGGCTTGGGCCTCCTATGTGCACACAAGAACATTTACCTGTGGGCAAAGAAGTTTATTAAAATATTAGTGGGATTTTTTTTCAGCCAGAGAAAATCTGAAATAGAGGTATATTGGAGCAGAATATTAATATCCTCCCCATCCAAATCTGGGAAATGGCTTTTAGTGCTTCTCTTTCCTTTCCCCGTTGTTAGAAACTATGTCAAATGCTGCCTTTTATCTGAAGTGATTTTCCCAGAGATTTGTGCTCCATGCCAGTTCCAGGTATTATTCAGCCTCTGTCCTTCTCTGAACATCGTGCTTTTTCCGAATTTTCAAGTGTGAAGCAATAACATTTTGCACCTAGTAAAATGTAGTAATCTGGTTATATGGCATGCACTCTAATCAATAAGGTAAATCACTCTTAGGCTTTGCTGAAGGAGTAAGCAGTCATGCAGTGGGCATCCAGCAGGTCCTGAGCTGCAGGTCAGACACCCCTCAGCCTGCCTTGCTGTGTGTGAGGCCCCATTTCTCTCTTACCTTTCTCTGCTGATTCTACTTTCATTTCTTCTGCTTCTTCCCTCCTATCTTCCTTTGCTTGTTATGCTTTCATTTCTTCTGCCTCTTCCCCCCGATCTTCCTCTGCTTGTTATGCTTTCTTCTGCCTTTCCTTATTTCCCTCCTGTCTTTCTCTGCTGGTTCTGCTTTCATTTCTTCTGCCTCTTCCCCCCGTCTTTCTCTGCTGGTTCTGCTTTCATTTCTTCTGCCTCTTCCCTCCTGTCTTTCTTTGCTGGTTCTGCTTTCATTTCTTCTGCCTCTCCTCTTTTTCCTTCTGCCCCTCAGGCTGCTGTTCTGCCTCTTTCCTCCATCTTTTTGTTCCCTTGACTTCCTCCTTACTCCCAAACTTGGTTCCTTGTTTTGTATCAGCAGAGCTGTTGGGGTTTTTTCCTTTATTGGAGTTGTGCAGCACGGCAAATGACCACAAAGTGTCCCAAGTTAAAGCTGCCCATGAGGACATGAAGGCACAAAGGGAGGGTTCAGGTTTGCAGGGTGTCTCCTGTGCTGTTGCTTTACATTATCTTGCTGAGCCCCAGTGCTGTTATGGAAACAGTGTATGGTTCCTGCTCTGTGGCACAGCTGATTTTTCTGGGAAGCTGTGAATAGGTTGTATTCTTATGGTTGTGTGTGGTTTGGTGTTTGGGTTTTTTTAATAACAGTGTATGAAATCTTCACTTGAAATTTTGCCTGAAACTCGTCTAAAATTCTGTGGATTTAGTGAAAAGAGCTTTAAAAACAAGGATGGAATAGAGGAGAGTTACTTGGCACCTGCATTTCATAATATATTTGAAGTAATGAGCTTTATGTGGTACATTTGTGTAGCTAAGCTGTAAATTTTTTTTATAGTGATGATTATGCTAATAACCAGCTTTGCTAGCTGAGGTGCACATGAACACAAACAAGGCTTATTACCCTGGAGACTTGATTAGAATTGGGCAGAGGGCAGCTTGAAAGTAAGCAGCCTATTTGCATTTCAAGTGAGCTGAAGTTGCGATGAAGATGTGCACACCACTGTCAATTAGAATTGTCCCTCAGTCTGTAGCAGTGGAGCCTCACACTGGTGACAGGACACGTGGCTGCAGGGTGCATGAGGACACTGCTCCTTCTTTCTGATCGTTTTTCCCCTTTGGAGCAGTGAATCATGTGGCAATCCCAGCTTCAAACAGGATGCTGTCAAGGAGCTTAATGGATTTACAAAGAGAATCGATTGTGCACACGATGGATGAAGTCTTCAGATGCCTCATTGAACATCAGCAGACCAAAAGGTCATTATCCCTTCCCCTCTCCCGCCCCCTACCTCATCTGTCATCTGTAGCCTGCACTAATCTCCCTCTTTAGACCTTTATTGTGAGTTGGCCTCACTTGAAAATGGATTTTGAGAACCGAATATGAACAAATGGGTCAGTTGCACATGGTAATAAGTATTTTTTTCTTTTCCTCTCCTCCGTGGTAAACATACTTCACAGTATGAGCATTGTTAATGGAAATGCCAGCATCCTTTTGACACCCAATAGTATTTTTGATGAAGGCGAGGGTTGGGTCACCAAAGTGGACAGAACATGACTTTTTTTGCTGAAAACGAGAACATGGAGATCTGTCACACTTGAAATTATGAAGATGTGCTTTATCCATGGTTTCATGCTCCTCTGTACAAGCAAACTTTTATCTCTCAGGCTTGTGTTTAGTCTTTAGACTTGGCTGGTACTAATTAGAGACAAATCAGGTGAAAAACAATGAGTCAGATGTTGAGGAAAAGATGTGGGCTTTTTTCTATTGAAGCAAATTGCTTTATACATACAGCCTGTATTCCTGGTTAAGCAGGAGATTTTCATGTCCTGCCAGGGTATTTTTGAGTATCAAAGTAATAGTTTAAGAACCTAAACAGAAAAAAAGTTTTATGATCATGGGTACGTTACACCACTAAAGAAGTTGCCATTGTGTCACTCCAAGTTATGTGCTGTGCTCATGGGCTGAAAAACTCACATTTTACAAAGCTAATGGCACATCTTCATGCCCCTGATAAATTCTCAGTGTATTTGGTTTTCTGTGCAGCCTTCCATTTGCACAAACAGCTGGATAAAACAAGCTGTTCTGACTTTTTCTGCTCTTCAGTTTGTCTCCTCTTCCTTCTTACCTTCCTTATTTCTCCCTTTGAGTCACTGCAATGTGTTAGGTACTCGTGTAGCTCACCCCCTCACAAACATACATGCCCATGGACTTTTTTTGGAAACTTGTGTTCAAACTCACAAGGTTGCACCCCTGCCAACTTGCTGTGTGTGGGTGTGCCAGGAGCAAATTATCAATTACTGACAACAAGAAAATTCTCCAGGGTGGAGGAGGCCCTGGAGCTATCCAGAGAGTGTTTCTTCTGAGGTTCCTGCAAGGATAGAAATCTGGTTATTTCAGTGGGTTACAGAGCATGGGGTGACATCAGGCTGGCAACCTGTCACCAGTGGGGTTTCACTCAGGCCCAGTGCTCTTCAGCATCTCTATAAACACCTTGGACGCAGGTCTTAAATGGATACAAAGGAAGTTTGTTGATGGAACTAAGTTGGAAGGAGCTGTTGACTTCTTTCCAAGGTATTTTCTGGATTTTTTATGAGGAATTTCTTCACAGAAAAGTTACTTAAGCATTGGATTGGGCTGCCCAGGGAGGTGGGGGAATCACCATCCCTGGAGGTGTTTCAGGGAAGACTGGATGTGGCACTTGGTGCCGCGGTCCGACTGACACTGTGGTGTTTGGTCATGGGTTGGACTCAGTGATCCCAGAGGTCTTTCCCAACCTAATCCACTCTGTGATTCTATAGGTTAATCCCATATGTGATGCTTATGAAGGATGGGCCCAATCCTAACCTTACAAAGTTGCTTTTTTTGTACTGTATTTGTGTAGCTTCAAAGATATTGCTATTCTAGCATTGAATTTCTAATAATTCCTGTATTAAACAAATGTTTTAGGGGAAGGGAGGGAGTACATGCTGCTTTAAAAGCTCTGAATTGCTTATTAGTGTAAGATGCATCACCCTGGAGTTGCTTCAGCCCCCAGGGACTCAACACAATCAGCAGCAGCACCTTTTTTTTTTTTTTTTTGCACTTGCCTCCCCTTTCTTTTTCCACCTAAGGAAAGCAAAATCTAAAAGGGAGCCTTGGAGCTTGTCTTGTTTGAAAAACCTCCATATTTCTGGCTTGCTGTCACTGTCATCATTGAACAGCATTGCAGTCAGGTACCATGGTGATCTTAAACACTGTCACACTGACTGCATGTACTTGTCAAATCATTTTTGGTAAGGTTTTTTTTATTGCTTTGATTCCAAGATGCTGAAACAAGAGGCTTATCTGATTCCCGCTACAATGTCAGTGCTATTTACCTGAGAAGAAACTAATTTTTAATGATTTGCTTGGTGTTTATCAGTGCTTTACTCCTTTGTACTGCTGTAGCTGCAGCTGCAAGGGAACAGCTTCTGACATGAAAATCTGCCAGTGTAAAAGGGCTGATCACTGAAATACAAATGGAGCTCTGCTTCTGGACATGGGTTTCAAATGAACACTGGTAAGGAACTCTCTGAAAGTAGAAATGGAAAATACTCTCCTAACTTCCCTGGCCTTTAACTTGTTCAGGAAGCAATTCATAACAGTCACAAGACTGGGCTTGAAACGATTTTCTAAAACATAGAAGATGCATTGCGCACAGACCTTAAGGCCATGGCCACAGGTGGAAGAGCAGAACCAACTCAGAATTGTGTTTAGACATCCCTTGTGGCACCAGGGCTATGTAATTTCCTTCCCCTGTGATTCCAGAACCATATTGGAGTCCCGGGTACTATGGTATCCTCCTCCTTAGGGGTATGAGAATAGTTAGTACCATGATCCAGCTGACGTTATCCTGTGAGGGATGGTGCTGGCAAGGGTTTGTGCTGTCTCTAACCCAGTGAGGCTGGAATTCCTAGTTCTTCCTAACCTGAAGCATACCTGAAGCATGATTGTTTTCAGCAATCAAACAAGCTTTCTTTTGAGGGGCTGTGAAGTTTGAGAAAGCCAACAAACAAGTTAATGACAACTTAAACTATAAGCATACCATAATAGTTTCTTTTTTCTCCTAATTCATGGCTCGCATAAGGATCAAGTGGCCAGAAGCACCAGAAACTAACTTACCGGGAAACTGGGGCAGGGACTGGAAATAAATCACTGAGTGGGAGAGCTTTCTTCTGGGAGAACTTCTACAAATATAAACATCAAAACACAGAAAATCTGGTTCTGTTATATCTAAATAACTTCTTGTGTTGGCTTGGAAAAGGCTAATTTTCAGCATCTAAAATAAAAAGGGACTTCTGCTGATTTTTGAGAGGGTTATTTGTTATTAATCTCAGGATCTGAGATTCAAAATAATTTTTTTTCTCCTACTTTAAAAAGAAGGCCACAGGCTCTTCCTGAGGCTCATCCATGCAACACCTACCTGAGGTCAAGCTTCCTAGGCAAATCCCCAGGGGTTTTTGTTCATTTAGCTAAAGGTCTGTCTCTAAGGCTGGCCTTGTTTTTTGTAAGAGTCCAGAGAGCAAGATAAGGCTCGAGGTGATGAATTACTGAGGATGAAATTGAAATGGGGCAGTATTGCTGCCTCAAAGAGGTGTTGTTACACAGGAATTCTGAAAATATTGCAGGAGTTTATTTACTTTCATGAGGACTTGAATTCCAGCTTTTCTATGTGACGCTCATCTTCCCTAGCATAGCCTCTGTACACTGGGCTGCCTGTTTTTGTGCTACACAGGGGCTTGGGATGATGTCAGAAAATGTGAATTACAGTGAAAGGAGTGGAATTACTCAGGGTTTACTTTGTTCCCCATCCCGCCAGCATCTGAAGGAGAGGATTTGCTTTCCATGTTCAGTGCCAGAACATCAGTGAAATTTCTGACAGATGCGATTCTCCTGAGACATGGCAGTAGTTTATTCTTTTTCAGCTTGGCTGGCCCCACAGAGTCTCAATCTGAGAGCAGGTTGTTTTTCCCCCTCTGTACTATGGATCCTGACACACACCTTTGGGCTATTTCTTCAAGTTTGTTGATAGTGCAAACAGTTTCCTGGAGCTTGTATCCAAGGTGCCCGAGGTATCCTTGGAAGAGATTTTTCCCTAGGGGGATGCAAAATTAATGTGACCTGAAGGGCAGTCAGAGTAAAAACAACGAAGAAAACAACAGCAAAACACAAAATTCAAACGGCCTCCAAGAAGTACAAGGAGACATCTGAGAGAATTTATTCCCCATCTAACATTTGGCAGTCAGAATTGCTTCTGAATGGTGTGTGTTGAGTCTTGCTCTGTAGGTTCCTTGTGTGGGCAGTGGAGGGAGAGGTTTCTCCAGGGAGTGGCTCGGGTGGATTCAGAGGGCAGATTCAGCCTGATAAAAGAGTGCCTTAAGCACTGCAGCTAACGGGGCTTGGGGTGAATAGTCCTCAGTGTGGTTTGTTGCACAAATATTTGTAAAAGCCTGTTGGTTGCTCAGTCAGCACGTCGAAAAGCCACCTTCCAAGTTCAACTGATGCAGCAAAGAGAAGTTTGTGGTACCGATGCGTATGTTTGCTGTCCATCCTCGGTAAAGAGTGTTCATCATCTTTTCCTGTCCTGCCCCGTGATCCCTTCCGAAAGCGCACACACCGATGCTTTGAGTGGCAGCATTCTCCTGCTTCTTTTGGGAGGTCACACTATTTAATCTTTTTGTCGCCAGTGGAAAGAAGGGGTGAAAAGAAAGGGTTTGCTGTGAAAGGGATTTTTCGTGAGGTATTTGTCTCCTGTAAACTCAGTGACATTTTAATAGCTGCGCCTGTAACATTATCCTTAAGTAAAAGCTGAGAGTTAGCTGATTGTTCCCCTCCGGAGTTGGAGTGGTGTCCTGTTCCCTCCTTTTCTTTTACACTTTGACTTCTCAGTTTTTAAAACAAGAAGGAAAAGTCAAAGTGAGTGCAGTTGGTGAGGATTGTACATTTATTAAAGTTGTTAAACAAATAATGGAAAAATACTTTTGTATCGATTAAAAAAGAGAGAATTTGTTCCTCTAATGCTCTAAAGGAAACAAAATCTTTATCCACCAACTGATCATCTGTTGCTCACAGAAATATTTCTGTGTGGCTCTGAGTATTTTTCTAGACTTGCAACCAAAGATGTGAACATTTCTGCAAAAACAATGAAACCTCTTTAATTCTGCTTTCCTTTCTCTTTTTGTATTTTGCCTGAGACTGTTTTGCCTTTATTAGACTTTAACAAATGTATCTTTATATCTTAAAAATATGGAATAATGTAAATTTAATATCATATCAATATTTTTGCAGTGAATACCTGTTACAGTATGAAAGGTTTATCATAGGGTTAATAAAATCACTTTGATAATCTGTCTTACAAAACTGTAGGAAACTGTTATGTATCCAGTTGCTGACTGTGTGGTGTTTGGAGCAGGCGGGACTGGATTTGACAGCATGGCTGTAAAATTAAGTCAGAGTGACAGAATTAAATCCAGGTTGTTTTGTATTTTCATTGGAAGATGTCAGTGTGTTCTAAAAACCAACCATTTATTCGATGTTGACGCATCATCTACAATAGCAACATGAATTCCTCTATGGAGTTTTTTCACCAGGGATAAATCCACAGGAATGCCTGCTGACCTCTGTGTCTTGAACTTCTAGCTTAACATAGCCTGCTTTCCCTGTTTATCCTGTGCACTCCTTGGGTGAGGGAGCATGCCAGGGAGCAGCTCTGCTGATACTGAGAATTCAGAAACTGCATGAAAAAAATGTGCCGGAAATAGGTCAGAAAGAGGGAAATTTTTGTCAAGGTTTTATTGGTAGTATTTTTAATATTCCTTTACAGGAATATATGTTGTACTTGAAAACCAGCAAGAGTTGTGTGCCTTTGCTTCTTAGGAAATTTTTAAATATTTATCTTTGAAATTACGTATCAGATAATTAATGGCTAAGGGAAAACCTCTGTATTTCATAGGGTGGCTTTCTGTGGAAGGAGCTGTCTGGCCAAATCCTGCAGTATGGCTGATACCAACTTAAGAAGACTTCCCAGATCCTCATATTTTGATGTTATCAGCTGTCTGTGTTATCATAATGTTGCATATATTGACATGGACAAGAGAGAAAAAAAAAAAAAAGGCAAGCAGAAGATGGTGTTGAAGTGCTGTGCTGAGCTGTAGCTGTTGGGTGCAGCCTGGTGAGGATGAGCAGTGTTTGGCTTTGGAATAGGAGAGCTCAGCCCACAGCATCTGGATTTTAAAGTTACGGTTTTGTTTCTGTTCTTCTCAGCATGCGGAAAACTTTGTTTTTATAGTGTGTCTGGAGAACAAGGTTAAATTCTTTCAGGACAAGTCCATTGTATCTGACCTGAAAAGAAAAAAAAAAGTCTTTTATGCTTATCTCTAAAGTGTATTTGAAATGAAAATGAAAGAAAAACAGTAAACAATGATGGAAACAGGGCTGTTTCTGTCATGATATTCTGCCTTCTGTCCCCTGTGCACACACTGTAATTTATCGTAGCATTTGCGCCTGCATGAGGTGAGTTCCACCAGGCTTAAACCATTTTTTAATTACCTCTGCAAAGTGATGTTTTGCAGGGAGGAGAAGCCTTTTGCCTCGTGTTGTGGCAGCTGGGCGTCAGAGGAGTCTCTCCTCATTCTAGCAGGGAAGATGTTTCCCTACAAAACTCAACTTCTTTCATGTTGGCTGTTGCTCAGTGCCTGATGAAATAAACGAGTAGTGGGGGAGACGCCTCATGAAGAGGAAGCAACACAGCATCTCCTTTATTACCAGTGTTTCAATTTAGCACCTTTAGGCTTTTCTCCACGAAAAACATGGCTAAAGCTTAGCTTGCTTTACACTTTATTTCTTCAGATTGTTGTTTGGCGTGTTCATGTGGGAAGGATCAAGTCTTCTGTTGTTTTCTGGGCACTGAATTGCAGTCCTTGTTGCAGTGCCTGATTGTAAAGTCACAACTCCTAAGAAAGGCGTTTTTGTCGGGTGAACTGCTGGCGGCCAAGTCCTGGCGAGCAGCACTGTCTGCCCAGCTGGGCAGCACTTGGGTTGTCACAGCTTTGCTGCTGGGCTGGGATGGGATCTGATGGAGGACATTAACTATCAAGATGCTGATGCCTGACTGTTTACAAATGGATTCTTGAGAAAGGTTTTGTGGCAGTGTCTGTTTTCCCAGGGACAGGACTTGTTTTCTCAAGGCGTTGCCTGCCATCCTGTTGCACCAGAGCTCTGGCAGCTGTGGAGGTAACCATGCATGACACATCCCTGTGTCAAAATGCCCCATGGTTCCTCAACCACAGTACATCCAGGCCACCTGAAAAGCTTTAGGGACATTTTGTGACCTGAAGCTGTGTTCAGAGTATGAACCTAGCCCCTTCTCCATCAGGGCCCCAGGCACATTCACTGCTGAGGGTGGAAGGTTTACATCACTCTGTTCAAATAAACATAATTGGTTTGTACTTTGTTTTTTGGACAATACACATCAATTGTGTGGTGAAGCTTTATTGGTAATTATGTTTGCTTTTCCCTCATAAAGTTACTTATGCACTGACAGTCCTTTGATTTAAGAGACCAGTTTGTTGGGCAGACACATACTGCTATCTCCTCAAGTTACCTCTATGAGATGTCCATCATCCATCCTTGAGTTGCTAAGCTTCATTTTCTAAGAAGGGATTTTAATGAATTTGAATTTTATTATAAATGAAAGTGCCTGTTTTAAGAAGACTGTTTATTACTTTAGTGCTACATCTTATAAAATACAAAAAATGTTTAATTATTACTGTTGTTCAGGAAATCTCAAATTTATTGCATATTTAGAAAAATACTCTGATATGTCATACTTAGTTGATCCTAAACTTTGCTTCAGAAATAATTGGTAGTTCTTCAAATAATCCTTGTTCTTAGAATTAACTAAGAGTGGGTACTCTTTGTCCTAAAAGAGGGAGAAACTGATAGTGTTCAATATTTGTCCAACTGTCTTCCCACTCCTCCCTCCCATAAGTACTTAAACCATATGTAAATAATCACTTACACTCCATTGTACGTTGTTTTATTTAGTCATCTCTGCTTCCTCTGTAATATCTCTTAGAAAAACGATCTATAGCAAAAGTTTCTGTGACATGTTTGGCATGAATGAACCATCAGGTTCTACTAACTTTTTAAACCTTTTTATTTAACTTTTAAAAACACCTGGGAGAAAAACAGATTGTTCAAGAAAGGATGGTTTAAGGAAAAGCCTGGTTGGAGGTCGTGGTCTTTTCCTACTTTCACTTCGTATTTTTCATAGTCATCTGTTACTTAAAATATCTTCAGGTTCAGGGTTGTTCTGGAGTTTATTTGGAATGCCTAATGATAGGCTTCAAGGGAATATTTGTAATCCTGTGCCTTGGGGAGAGTGTCAACAACTGATAATCCAGGACCAGGAGTTCAGGTTGAAGCTGGTGAGTTGCTGACTGTAATACATCGTGCACTTTCACATACTTGAAGAGCTGAATAACCATTTTCTGACTTTCTTTCCAGAGACTGTGCAACTGCGGCTGCTGCACTCCTCTGCACTGGCACTCTGTCAGGAGCCTGTAGGTTTGGTAATTCTGAGGAAGATAGAGGATAAATGCACTAATTTTGTTTCTAATTCCTTTGGCATGCATAACATTCAGAGGATAAGGAGGGAACGATGCCTTTTAAACTGGATGATTTGTTTTGGTCTTAAGGTCAACAAACTATTTTTAGACCTTTATCTGTGGTGTGGGTGAACTGAGGTGTTTTGAAGTTCAGTCCAACAGGAATAGGTATTGTTTTACCAGCAAATGTGAACAACGTTGTTTTGTAAGTTGAAATCAGTGTTTAGTTACTCTGTCCCTGTTTTTTGGTGGATCATAGTTGTGAGAAGATTCAGGACATAGCAAGAGAGGCTACTGAAACAAATGCACCCAAGGAGCAAAATTAAAAGGGCTTTGGAGATGCATTTTGCTTTTTTTCCCATGGATTGACGAAAATAGCTTTGCTTTTCATGTTACAGAATATGGATTGTTTTACATAACTTGCTGATGAGCTCATCAGTGTTCAACAGCATAAATGAATAAACCCAACCCAGACGCAGCAGCAGCCTCAATTAAACCTTTCATTAGCAGATTCCATAGGCCTCCATTTCCTACATTTTTTGGGACAAACTTCTTAAGAGGTATTAATTAACATAGTTATAAAAGGCAAATGCTGAAGCTTTCTGGTAATTCTGAGCTATTTCTTGTGTGCTGAGGGATGAAGTCCTTGGCTGGGAGAAGGAGGGGCCAGTGGGCTGTAGCCCAAGTACTTTCCTCAGGTGAAACCAAGAGATTTCTCTCTTTTCTCTTTTCTCTTTTCTCTTTTCTCTTTTCTCTTTTCTCTCTTCTCTCNCCCCTCCCTTTTCCCCTCCCCACACGCACTGAGATTCCCAGATGATACTTTATGGATAAATTTGCTACCAACCTTTTGAAAGTTAGCACACTGAGTGCTGTACTGATTAGGATATTGAATGCTTTGCTCTGTCTACCTTTAACCCATTAGATTTTCGAAGATGTGCAAGTAAAGGCTTAAGAAAAACAATTCTTGCTAATGAAACCTTCAAATGGGAGTAACATTCAGCTGAGCGAAGCACTTGAATATCAGCACATGGCATTAAGCTCATCCTTGCTCTACTGAGACTATTCAAGCCTTGAATTAATCAAGGTTCAAGGAATAGCGGAAGTTTGCAGTCTCAGGTTTGGATTGTACTTTGGCCTTAGATGTGGAAGGAACTCTGATTAGAGCTCTGTTTTCAAAAGCACACACTGTAGAAAACTGAAAATCAGGAGAAAAGCCTTCATCAGGCAAGATGCTTACCTCATTTCTTGATGGATGCCTGAATGGCATCCCTTTAAAAAACAAAAAAATTGAAATACAGATGAAAAATTCCTTTAGGCTCTTGAAATGATGTCTGGAGTTGCATACTGGAGCCGGTCCCATTGTTTTCAGTTCTGCCTAGTATTTCTTCTGGTCATTAATGATCAGCCCTCTCCCAGCACAGGGAGCTTCAAAAGGCTTCAAAAGACATTTACTGGCTTTTTCCTTATTTGAGATGGGAGGAGGGGTAGGTAGGACTGCTTGCTGCCAAGACTTCAGTTTCTAAGGTGACAAGTCTCAAATGCAGGATTTTTTCTGTGAATTGGAGGTTCTGAAAGATTCCTTGGTCGTAATCTTGGGTGTTTCACATCCGCTCACCTTCCTCTGAGTTTTAGAATACAAAGCCAATCTTGCAGCTCTGAAAATTCATCCAAGCTTGAGTTTGGCTGTGAGCTACCTGCTTGTATTGATTTATTGCTCACTGATGACTTAAAAACAAGTCCGTTTGTTGTCATCTGACAGAGGCAATTGATTTGTGTGAGAGGCAATTGATTTGTGAGGTCCTTCCCTGCTTCTTTAAAATCCTTTTTTCATTTCAAAGAAAAACAGTCTGGATTTATGGGTACTGTCATTAATGGAAGGTAAATACGTCTAGAATTCATGCAAAGTTCATTTTAAAGAATAAAAAGCAAATGTCATATGAGCATTTATGCAAACATTAAAGCGTTACCAAGATAAACATTCATAGGTAGCATCATCTCAAATCTTTTCAGGGTCTTTTTTCTTTCAAGAAGGAACTATAATTATATTTTTGGAAACTCCGTTATAGACTAGACACATTGCACAAGATGAAATCCACATACAACTTGGTTCTCTGTAAAGCTTATGCAGCAGGTTTGCAGCCTTACACAAACTGTTCCCATGCTGAATGTGATATGGCTCTGTATAACAGGACCTTATGTCATCTCTGCAGTTTTTAAAGCAGAACTGGGTAATCCGTGAACAGAGCAGTAAGGGCATTAGAGACTAAATGGGAGACTAATGACTACTGATGGATTACTGAATTTCAGGTTTTGAAGCTCTCAGCGTGGTCACTTGCCCTGTGAACTGGCATTTCTTTCAAATAACCAACCTGGCTCAGGCATTAAAGGAAAAGCTTTGCAAGAACTTCATCGCTGCGGTGGGAATTCAAATTATTGAATTGGTGATGTTTGCTTTCTTATGCAGACCACTCAGATACTGCAGAACATAAAATTCTGGTAATAAACCCAGTCCTTGATTAGATATTTAAAATTATATGGTTGTCATACTGTTCTCCTCATATGAGTGGTGTGCTTTGTACAGCCTTCCTGACTCTGCTTTTCCTAAGTGCTTCAGGCACATGACAGGGTAATTTAAACAACTTGTTGGGTTGAGGAAGAAGGAACTTCCAAGAAGCAGGTGAGAAGGATCTCAAGCAGAGTAATTCATTGCCATGGATCTCCTCATGCAGTCAGAGGTAGCAGCTTTCTGGTGGCCCTTTTCCAGAGGAAGGGTCATCCAGAAGGAGCCTTCTTCTCCCCAGCCAGACATGGTGTTTTACCACGGGGAGCCCAACTCCTGAAAGGTCTGATTGTGTTTCAGGCTTTTTCTGATATTGAACCTTCAAAATTATGCTAAAGTATTGAAGCATATTTCTGAGACAGATATTGTTTAAAGGCTGCTTCAACTTTTACTTTTCCATCCTAAGTTACGTTGTCCTTCACAGGAAGTCACTCTCAGAGAGCTCAATTATGTGCCTTGTCATATCTGATTGTTTGCTAAAAGGAAAGTGAATACGTGCTAATTTTGATTTCTTCAGCCAGAAGTCTTTGGGGTGTGTTGGGTAGTTATGTCTGTTGTAAAGGTTTTGAAGGAGTTTCTTCTCTCTCAGCAAGAAACATTTCTGTATTCACTTTAAAGAGTGCTGGCCTGTTACTTCACTTGTGAAAGCATTTGTATTGATGGCAAATTGTCTTCTCCCCAAAATGAAACTCTACCTTCTTCATTTACTGTGAGCTGCTACACTTGGTACACTTGCATCCAAGGATGCACCATTCCTCCATTCTTCAACTTCTACGCCATATTTTTCCCCAGCAACCCTTTTCCTACTGTTGTTTTCTTTTTGCTACATCTGTTCCTCTTTCCCACTTCAGGCAAAAGCACATTAATCATTAACATTTGTATGTGTGGCTGGAAAACGGCCTTTTCGAAGCTGCTATTAGCTGAGCTATAAATATTAAGCAGCACATCCACTGGTACCTGTGAGACACCACTTGCTAAATACTGCTGCTATTAATTGATCCAGGTTTACATCTGGGGGGGTATCGGTGCGTTGCTGCACGCTTTGGGATGCTCAACCAATGGATAACAGGCCCAAAAAATGAGCAGCAGAATTAGGAAGGGACGTGACTCAAAATGAGTGTAGCACATGCTGGTATTAAGCCTCCTTCTATTTAATATAGCCTTGGGACAGTGCCTGTAGCATGGGATCATGGTTTTGGGGTTGTGAAGCCTGAAATATTTTGCTCTAAGTGCTGGACACTTTGGCTGTGTCACACACGGGTGGCTCCAAAGCAAAAATACAGGTTTGTGGTTTTGGAGGTTCATTTGGGGTTTTTTTAAGGGAGAAAAACAACCCAACAACTCTGTTTTTCCCTTCATAGCTGAAAACTTAAGAGGACAGTGATTTGAGCTTTTACCTAAGACAAAAATTTAGGAAAGCTGCTTTTCTGGCCACTTTATCTAATAGCAATAAATCTCATTGAGCGGAATGCATCTGTCCATATGGATGTGGCTATTCTGAGACTAAAGACTTCACACAGTGCTACTGGTGCTTCAGACATAGATGCCAGGCTCTTTTTGCTCCTGCAGTAGTTATGTTCTGGTGGGTGAATCTGTAGACATCAAATAAAATATCAAATGCCAGCCCCTTATTACATTTAGATAAATGGGTGTTAGCTGGGGGAAAGTATGGTGATTCATTTTTTAATGAAAAGAAAATGGCTTCAAATGTTCTTTTCTGGTAATACAGTCTCTGTTTAATATGTTGTCTTTTGAAAGTCTAACCCCAATTGTAACCATTTTATAATTTGAGCTTACTTCCAGCACGAGTATCCCTCCCAGGCTAGTATTTTTACATGCTTAAGACTCTTGTTTAAAAATGAAAAGTGGGTAGCTTGGAATTTTATGCAGCCAGGTCAGTAAATAAGAATAATTTTTTAGCATTTCTATCCCTCCATCCTCTTCATCCACAGCTCCTGAAGGGGATCACTATTTTTGTTGTTCCTTACAGATGAAGTTATCTCAAGTTATTATACTCACTTTAAAGGGGTGAGAGTATGGTCCAGACAGCTGTTACTGTCTTCGTCCTGTTCATGGATGATCCAAAGAACAGTATCCAATTCCTGGAAGCTCTAGAGCTTCGTTTTTCATTTTGACTAATTATTTTCTTGAAATAATGAGCAGCAGTGACTTCACAAAGCATGGTCTCCTGGCACCAAGATCATTAATCACTGTAACTTTAGTAGCAGTTTAAAATACGCTTTTCCACTTTGCAAAAGTCTTGGTAGTTTTGCTTACAAAGGAAGTGTAATGTGTGGTGGGAGTGAGTGGAGATGTATTTCCTTACTATTTTCTATCCATTTTGAGGCACGGAATCCAAGGCAACCAAAAACTAGCAAGAAAAGAGGGGTTGCATTAGAGGTCTGATCCAGATGAAAAATATTGTCTGGGGTGGGTTTTTTTGACATGGCCAATGACCCTCCTGCCTCCTCCTTATCTCTTCTACAGAGATGCAGTGCAAGGACCACTTCATGTCTTTGAGGCTCGCCTTCTGTGGGAGCGCTAAAATTAGTCCCCTGTTCTGGAAGATTTTGGCTTTCTTGGAGATTTCGTGATGGAAATTTTATCAGACCTGTTCTTGAAGAGCAGCACTGGCAGTCAGTAGAGGGAAGGGAGTGCATTATCCACCTGGGATGACCTCTGGGAGAGGTTTCCAGCAAGCAGCTCCATTCTCATCCCTACTTGTTTTTTCTTGTGAGGGCAAGTGATGTAGGGCCCCTCACTGTCTGAACTGCAGATGCAGCTCTGAAGTTGCTGCTGAGGATTGACCACTAACTCTTTCCAGCCCAAGGTCTATGACTGTGCTCCCCTTGGATCAGCTCTTGGGAAGATCGTGAAAAGGGAGGAAAAACCTAGTGAGGTTAAAACACAGAAATCCAAATCTGATGTTGTCTGTCCCTATTTTATTTTTTAAAATTCAGCCTGAAAATTGTATTAATCCCTTTACAGTAGCACAGGATTCCCAGAGTGGATTCAGTGTTCCTTCTGAAAAGCACCTCTGGGACATTTTTCAGCCTGGGTGTGCTGTTCTGGTTTTATAGCACACCAAAGATATATTTGATTTCTTTGTGCAACTTCCTGGCTTTCTTAAAAGGTATAGTGGAAGTTACTGTTTCGAAAGTTACTCTTTTTTGTTGCTTTTTTGGTGCAGGGGATGCTCATGGTGCCTCCCCTGTTCTTCTGCCACACAACCACAGAAATCCCAAACCACAACCAAACACTGGTTTGAAATGAGAAGCTGAGGTATGTAATGTCAATTTAAGGTATGTTTTCAGCATTTAATTCCAATTCTTTGTTAAGTGGCTGCATAAAAAAGTAGCACAAACCCATTAAATGGTAATGCTGAGTTCTCTTCAAAAACTTGTTTGTTGGGGATCCAAAGGAGATCAGAAATGCCAAGTTTTCTCCCAGGAACTCCATAGTACCAATACCTTTTTAGTAACTCAGGCTAATATTTTAGAAATATCATTACATGTTGACAATGTTAATTGGGCTTTTGGGATGAAAGGCTGTTCCAAATGTAAAGCGGCTTTCCAGCACCCTTAATCTCAGGATACTCCTTTTTCCCAAGGAAATTAAGGCACATTTTAAAACATCCAGCACTATGTTACCAAGCCTACAGCAGAGCAGAGTGAATGCAGGGAATTCAGCATGCCACCTTTTTTCCTAGAACTGTTTAGCTGTTTATCAAACTTAGTTTTTAATTTCTGAGCAGATTTGGCCCTTCTGAAAATGCAAGTCTACTTTTGGCTTTCCCTCAGGCACAGAGCAGGCAGGTCCCATGGGTGTTGTGTCTGCACAGTGTCGTGGGCTCTGCTCTCCCTGCAGATGCCTTGGCAGGCTCTGGGAATTTAATCCCAACAGTTCTGTGGTGGATACAGACAACAGCTAACATGACTTGAACCCAGCTTTGCTAATTAATGTATGATTAAAAAAAAATCTCCAGAAAGGAGATGAAATTATGCTTTGGAGAAGCAGTCATTTGGGTTTTATAAACCCCACTGAGCTCTGTGTGTGTTGTAAAGGCTTGAGAAGGAAGGGAAAACCAGGGGTGCAAGTGTTGGCTGGTGCAGGGGGACAGATAAAAGCAAGCTTAAAGAATGGGAGGAAATAAACCTGAGAATTTAATTACTTATTACTGGTGCAAAATAAGTGCTAACTCCTGGCTCCTCACCTTAAAGAAAGATGTAATAGGCATTAGCAGGGTTAGGAGAGACATGAAAATTCTGCAGGCAGGCAGGGAAGGCAGACAGACATTCCCTGTTCTCACTGGCATTTTTGCCTTTATATGCAGGCCCCTTTATTCCTACTAGCTCTCAAAATAATCCAAATCTTTCCATACAGTTTCTCCTACCTCCCAGCCCTTTCACAGGTAAGGGCTTATCTTCCCAGGAGGCAGGGAGTTTGAAAAGCAAGATATTTAAACAAAACCCAGGTATTTTTATCATAATGCTGCGCAGTTAGTCTTGCCTTTGTTAGCACCTTTGGGTCAAGCAGAAAGAACAGCCATTGGTACAAACCCCTAGGCTTGCCAGGATTAAAAATCCTGTGTAGTGTTTTGATGCTTGAAAAGAGAAGCAGCACACATTTTAGGGACACAGGTCCACTCACAGACGTTACTATAGTTCCACTTCAGGACAGCTGTCTAAAACCTGGCAACAGCATTTGGCATTGCACATCATCCTCCCTTCCCTGTTTCTTTAGGAGGAGTGGCTTTGAGTTGTGTAACACTGTTCTCCATCTCATCTCCCTGCCTCAGATCACAGCAGCATTCAGTTTTCTTTTATCTGAGAGCAGCTACGTGACTTCTCCTCCCACTCAAGAGCTGCAGTGAGAAGGCAGGGAGTGGTGTCCCTGTGCCCTCATAGCCACAGCATGCCAGGACAGCATGAGGTCCATGAAGCAAAGTCCTTGGAGCTTAGGTTGGTCTCCCAGGAGGACATCTTTAGCCTGATCCCAGGAATGGGGAGGAGGTGAAATCCATTCTGTTTCTCACAGTCCTACAGCAAGAGCAGTGACCTTACATCTGCCAAGGGGAGCCAGTCACAAATTTAACATTTTCCTGATGCAGGAGAAATAGGCTGCAGCATTGCAGATTTACCACTGATGAGATACATGCCCACTCTGCTGAAGGCTGGTGTCCAAACTGTGGGTGCAGGCCGGAAAAGACAGGTTGCTGTTGTGGAGAATAAAAAACAAAAGAGACTTCTCTGCTTCAGAGGTACAGAAACCTAAATGAGCCGTTCCCATCATCTCCATTTTCCTCAGGAGAAGTGGTTAAAGTCTTTTATATTTCATTGCCTACTTCTCCCCTTGTTCACGATGAGAAAGAGACAACCAATTAAATATCTGATGTGGAAGAGCTAAAGCCTTTCTTTGTGCAGAGGTATCTCTGATTCTCATGTGTTTATTTTCCTATTCAGTTTTTATACGCTGAGTGGATTGCTTATTAATTGTTAAATGACTGCTCTGCAATTCAGTTATGGAAATTATTTCTACCTCAGTACCACTTGCCCTTGAGTAGAGAACTGGAGGTCAACCAAAATTAGGTAACTTCTCTTCAAACCTTTTATATTTCTGGAAAAAAAGATGGTCAACATGATACCCGTCAAGAGGACTATGAGGTTCCCACCTTAAAACAGTCCTTGGGGCCAAGCTGGTTTGGGGAGCATATTGAGAGTTGGTGTCCTGATCTATCCTGATGACACCTTTAAACAGATTAATCCAGGTGTGGTGTTGACTGTAGTGCAGAGCTGGTGCTATTCTATTGCCCACATTCATTTCTAGAATGAATTGTGAAATCACAGATTGAATAAAACAAAGTTGTAATTTTCACTGAGGCAAGGAGAGCTGTGTGGGCAGAGCAGGCAGTCCCTTGGCTTCAGTGGGATTCAGCTCAGAATTCTGAAACATCCTCCCACTCTCATCTCTTCAGGGTTGCACCTCCAGCTTCTGCTTTCACTGTGAGCTTTTGCTTTTCACCTTACACAAGAAAAGAGGCTGAAAAAAAAGAAAAGGAGTTATGTATTATGCAGTAAATATTACCAAGGACATACTCAGTGGTTTAAAAAAAAAAAAAAAGCAAAGAAAAATGCAAATCTGGAGCTTTTCTTGTATTTTCAGAAGAGAGCTGTATTTCTCTGGTGTCTCCCTGCTGGCACATAATGCTGGTATTTCTGTGCATTTGATCCGAAGGTCACTGAGGTCAATGCAGAGATTCTCAGTATCTTCAGCAGACTTTGCACCACACTGAGCAGGAGCTGCTGTTTTACTGATTAATCCAAGTGTGATGCCTGTCCTGAGGCTTTGGAACAGCAAGAGCAGCAGTGTTGGCAGGGCTGTAACCAGGCTGGACTCTGAACATGTGGCTGCCCCCTTTTCTGTGGGAGGTTTCTCACGGTGAATTGAAAGACAGCAGTTTGCATTCTAAATGTAATGAGGAAAAAATACCAAAAATTATTTAGACCAGTTTTTTTTCCCAATTTGGATTTTTTTCCCCTTTGTAGGTTCACACACTCAAATTGCAGAAAAGAAACAAATACAGTTATTTTGGTCCCACTGAGGAGACGTGTTTGCAGTTTCCACATAACTCTGAGTAGATTCTTTTGTCCTAATAAGTTCTATTTTCAGATCATTGGAAAGGTTATGGATAAATGCCATAGAAGGAGACAAAAAGAGACCCTATTTGATCTGACTGCTTTGTCTTTTTAAATATTTTAAGAAGGAAACACCAGCTGAAAGCATGCTGGACTGCAGACATATTTCCTAGCCTTTGGTACCCTGTTTATGTATTTTTAGATGAGCAGTTCTGCCCAAATGCCAATGACTTTTCACCATTCATTTAAAGGTGTATTTGCCTGTAATTCCAGATGTGTGGGATCAGTGTGCCAGGGACAGAGGGTTAATGTTTCTGGGAGGAGATGAAGATGCTGCTGGTGGTGTGTATGTCTGTCTGTTGTGCCAGCCTTGTGCTCTCCCTTCTTTGATGGTAAAATGCCCTGGAGCAAATGGATGCCTGACATTGCTGCTTGCTGTGAATACGAAGAAGAGAAGGGCTCAAACAGCTGCCCTTCAAAAATTAGTTCTGAAAAATGCCAGTTTGTAAGCACAAAACATATTTGCTGTAGCTGGGTCATGTTGATTTCAGAGCTTTGGTGAAGAATATAGGAACTTTTTGAAGTGAGGCTTCAGGCATCAGCAGGAGCCAGTGTTGTCTGCTCTCATGGAAAGTAAACTGTTTTAGGGTTACAGAACCATAGAATGACTTGAGTTGGAAGAGGATATTCATTTCTACTCAGCTTTTATATTTGATGGAATACTTTTAGGCAGGACATTAATGGATTCCTGAGTCATTTATGTAACACATAAACATGAAAGAACTGTGGGGGGAGCAAGAGCAATCTGTTTTGGGGCTGCTAACCAAGTTATTCAGCCTGCAAGCCAGTAGTACTCTCAGCGAGAATATGCCAGAATCCCAAGTCACACAGCCTCCTGAAGGTCAGGAATTCTCTGCTCAGGATTTTAGTGCCTTCTTTAAATGTGGGATTATTTCTAAATGCAGAGTACTTTAACTGTGTTGATTGGTTTGGTATAAAAGTAATTCTTACTCCCAGAGTTCATTCCTGTTTTCCTGGTATTGTTTATTGCAGTAACAGAGAGAAATGTGTTTGACACTGATTTGATTAAATAAAAAGTTACATTAAAAGCACAGAAATTTCCTTGTGTCCTTAGGAGTTAACCAAGTACATTGTCTTGGAGATACCCTGTTACAAAAACATGCCCCTGTAGCAGGGAGGGTTTGATACTGTGATAGGGTACTTTCTGAAACATTTAAGAAAATGATAAATAATAACATAAAGTTGTTGAAATTTAATTTTGAGAAAGTTTGTGGGGGGGTATGATAATGTGTGATGTTTGATTTAAATTTTTTGCCATGCTGAATGATTCCCATGTTATAGGAAAATTAAAATGTAATGAAAATTAATTCCAGATCTAAAGAATGTTCTGACTAGAAAAGCTGGATTTAGTGTAAAAGCATAAGATGCACCAGTAAGGACTCTTTTTCTTAGACTAATTTCATACTGCAATTAAGTGCTACAAGATTGATAAAACAAAGGCTAGCCTAGGTATTGGGAGATGAAATATGTCTAGAGAAAGCTGTATTTCAGTTCCATGAGCAACCTTAACACCAAGCAAACAAAGCACGGTGCAAGAAATCAAGGACAGCTGTCAAACAAGGTAGAAAAATGCAGATCATAAGTGAGGAAGGGCATTTACCCTCTAAGGTCCCCTGCAAAGGACTTTGAGAGGAGAGCATCTCACCTTGCAGTGGTTCCACTGAGATAGTCTCTTAGTAAAGAGCTGACACAGCACACAGGGCTTGAATAAGTGATGATGGAGCTTTCTCGTTGCTGGTACCCTTGTGAGAAATCCTGATGCCCTGCCATTGGAATGAAGTTTTTAAATAGTTTTATATAGTTTCCTTGTAATATATATAACTATATAACCTCCATCTATGTATATTGTTATATAGTGATATATTGTTTTTATTTTTAATTTAGTTTTGTAATACATGTTTTGTTTCAAATCTCAGTGATACAAAGGTAATTTAATTTTTTTTATGCTGGCTTTATGGGCTTCCATGTACAGTTTGGTGAAGCTTGCAGGTATCACTGTCTTTTTTTTTTTCCTTTTACAACCTCTTCATGTATTTTTTAGTTAATGATTTTAGCTCTTTTTACACCTTTGTTTAAATAGCAGCTGGCTCAAGACCCAACTAGAGTTGCATACCAGGGTCCCCAAGACAGTGTCATTAGCCTAAGCAGATTAATTGATTTATTTGGCATGCCATTACACCTATTTACCTCAAGCCAGTCAAGCAGCAGAGGAAAAATGCTGCTGTTAAAGATTAAACATTCCACACTCACTGTTTTAGGGTTTGAAAGAGCTGGAACTCAGCTGTGCTTTCAAAGATGCTGGGATTCAAATGGAAACAGTCTTGTGCTTTCTTTGACAGAACAGTGTCTGTAGGGGCAGAGAGGGGGTCAGAGGAGTGTGTGCTTTTGCATTATTTTTTAGAAACCGTTCAGATACAAAGAGGTTTCACTTTTCATTTCTGCACCAGGAGTTAGATCGCAACACTTTCTGTTTACTTGTATCAATCCCATTCCTATTTCAGGAAGGTAGAAGTTCTGACAGTGCCTTTGGCTGGGATTACCCAGCCCAGTACTTAGTGGCCTTCAGCTATGACCAGCTTACATGGTCAGTATTTCCCATGCTAGGCTGGATCCCTCCCCAAACTGCTTTGCCCATATCCAAGTTCAAGACTATGAGGAGAAAAAATACTTTGGAGGTTTCTCCTTAAATACCTTTTTCTCTTTTTAATAGGAAGTGCTGTAACGGGGGGGATTTTTTGTGGAAAAAAAACAAAGCTTGGAAACTCAAGGTTACTGCAAGGTCAGAAAGGTGTCTCTTGGTGCCCTCATGCAAAAGAATTGCCTTAAAAAATTTAGGGTACTCTGAACACCTCAAGGTAGAGTTTTTGTCCAACAGCTCAATTCTAAGAGGGTTTAGCCTAAACTGAGCATGTTCCAGAGTGGAGATGCAGCATTATATAGAGTCAAACATCCACCACTCTTCAGTGAGGGAGACCCATAAAGAGTTTTCTATTCTGTGAAGCTCCTGTGATTGCAGCAGATTTTGTGGGGTAGCCTGAGTTTCAGGTAGCTGAAGATTGTGAAGGGGTGTTGGAGGAACCAGGTGAGCAAACAGCAATCTATCAGGTAAGGCCACACAAAAAGCCACAGGCATAACCTTGCAAAGAGTCATCCATAAATGAGAATGAAATCTGCATTTTGTCAGCATAAACAGGTCCTTTTTTCTGCAATGTGTTGGTACCAGCAGAACCGTGGCTTTTATAACCTTTCCTTTCTGACCACAGCAAGCTGCCCTAATGAGATGAGGACTGGGCTGAGGGACATCCACAGTGGATGAGAGGTGTCCTCGCAGCATCTGGGAGCTGTGGTCAGCACTGAGTGCCCTTTCAGTGATGAGCAGAAATCAGGGATCACTAATCCCAAACCTATGCTGGACATCCACCATGTATTCATGGCCAACATCTGCATTTGCACACTGTGGTAGAAGGTTTTTGAGTGGAACAGTGGAAACCCCTGAGTCTGTGCAGGGGCAGCACACAGGGCAGGGCACTCAGGGTGGGATATGGGGAATGCATAAGGTCAAAAACCAGAAACAGGTGCAAATCAGTGTGATTTTTTAAAGAAATCAAAAAGACAGAAATTGGAAGGTTTACAGAAACCAATGAAAGTTAATATCACCAGTCTGAAAACAGCAGAGCCATATAGGAAGAGGCTTTCATAAAAGTATTGTCCCTTTCTGTTGTTAATTATTAAGAATAATGTTTTTTTGGTGAGCTCTTTAATGTGAAATGTATAAAAGCTACAGAGTATGCTACTTTCCAATTAGTTACACTGATTCAATTATGGTTTGGCTTTGTGTTTCTTCAACACTTCCTGAAAAGAAAGCTGCACATCCAAAAGACACAGGGAGCAGCAGGTTAAAGCTGCATCTATAAATGCTCATTTTTCATGTGGGATATAAAATATCAGGTAGACTATTTTCAGGAGGCTGATAATGTAAAAGGAATGATATTACATTTACTGTGCAGTATCAGGGACCTACTTTTATCCTCTGGAATTGTTCCATTTTCTGCAATTCTTAATCTGCTTAATCTGTGATATTACAGGCTTGATGTTACATTAAAATATTAAAAAATCTGCAATCAAGGTAACTTTTATTTTTTCAAGGAGATGTAATAATAATTTGCTTAAGAGGTTCCTGGTTCATGTAATACCAAAATAATGGAGAATTAAAAGGCACTCGCAGTTGCAAATATTTGTGCTTTATTTTATACAGTATTATAGAAATTAATTGCATTTTGCATTACAGTTTTTGAAGCGCATGATTGCAGATACATAGCAAAAATAGCTCTGAGTTGAATTAAAAATAATGAACTTAGTATTGTCAGAAATGTGGGAGTATGAAGTCAGTGGATTTTTTGTGGAATTATCTAGATTTTGCTGTCATCATATGCCCCAGTATATCTTGCAGAATATTAATGAATATAAAAATAACTCCAGAAGTTTGCAGTGGGATCACGACTGATGCAATGTGATAGAAGAATTGATGCAGCATCTCACACTTTTGTCATTTGTGGCAACTTTTTTGTGGTTTTATTTTTTTTTTTACCATCTATCAGATGTTCCTGATGAGAATCTAAATGGCAAAAATAAATTGCTCTCCTAAACATCTGACATTAAATATTTCCACACTGTGGAACTACAGCTTAATCACAGTCCTATTACTGTCATTTTTGAAGAAGAAAATACAAGCTAAAATCCAAAGTTTTTCTTCTTTTTGGATCATTCATGCAAGATGGATGTTGTGTATTGTCACATTCCTGCAGCAGATGTTTGCATGGGAGAGGGGATGGGAGAGAGCTCTGCACATGCGACAGGACAGGTCCCTCTGACTCAGGCAGTCCTGGGGAGTCACCTCAGAATGGTGTGCACCAGGTGTTGGGGAGAGGCCACCCAGAGAAAGGTTTGGAAGCAAGTTTATAGTGCAGGGCTGAATTTATCTGGGTTTATTTTCTGCCACTGGGCAGCACAATACCAAATTCCCACAGTAGTGAGTAAGAATAGTCCGCAGTGAAGTAAGGCTTCTGTGATAGAGTTTGGCAGCATCATTGCAAAATTACTTCTGGATGTGCCTTTTCCAAGGAGAATGTGTCCTTGCACTGTTAAAAAGTGTCTAATTTCCATTTTGAATTTCTGGTTATGTTGAGATTTTGAGGGGTGGGGGGGTGTGGTATTTAATTTCTTTTCTCTTGCCTTTCTTGGTATTGGGGAGGGTAAAAATGAATTTTTTTTTCAATTCCCACCCTTTTTTTTTTCTTTTTTCTTTTTTTTTTTTTTTAATCAAGTGTTGCATTTCTGTACCATGCAAGCTTGTGAGCAAGTACTGGCTCAGCAAAACCTGCTCTGGTGCTGAGCCATGAGGATGGAGGCTCACAGTTGACCATTACTGACCAGTAATCCTTAATGGACCCCCTGGAATGAGTCCAAAGGAGAGTGAGGAAGATATTGCCAGGATTGCAACACCTCAGCCAGGCTGAGACAGTTTGGATTGTTCAGCATGGAGAAGGCTCTGGAGAGACCGTAGAGCCCCTTCCACTACCTAAAGAGGGCTCCAAGAGAGGGACTTTTGGACATGGTCATGGAGTGACAGGACAGGAGAATGGTTTTAAACTGAAAGAGAGTCAATTTAGAATAAATATTGGGAAGAAATTCTTGAACATGAGGGCTGTGAGGCACAGGTTGCCCAGAAAAGTTGTGGAGGCCCTATCCCTGGAAATGCTCATAGCTGGCTTGGGTGGGGTTTGGAGCAACCTGGTCTAGTGGAAGGTGTCCCTGCCCAGGGATGAGCTTTAAGGTTCCTTCCAACCCAAACCATCCTGTGATTCTGTGATTGATTTTCCTGCTGAAATACAATTACACTTGTGACTTGGGATAATATTTACAGGACAGTCCCTGCAGATGTTTTATTAGAACAGTATTTACATGGAATTAGCAAATTTGGAGGAAGTGGGAGAGTTGACATTACCAGATAAACCAGACTTTCTGGCAACAACAGGTTATACCTAAGCCCATGCATGTATTTTCTTTTACTCCAGAGAAGCAATCTCTTAACACTTGTTTGCAAAACTGGACCAAAAAAAAATAGCAGTGGATTTATTCTGAAATGAGTATTTTGTCCTTTGTGTTTAATTAATGCCTTGGAGCCAAAATGACATTTGTCTCTGCCCATGGGTGTTGCTGGGGGAGCTGATGTGCTGTGAATTCCCAGGGCACCTTTGCTGTGTGCTGGCTCCAAGTGATGTCTTGGGGGCCAGCTCTTTGTTTTATTTATCCCCCACAAGCTTTTGTGTTTGTAGCCTAATTTTTGGTAATGGAAACAGTCATTCATCTGCGCTAAAACATCTCTGGTTTAACCAGAGCCCTACCACTTAGATACAAGCCAAGCCCAAAATGTCCAAACAGGCAGCACTTCTGAACTCTCCTACTTTTGTTAATAACTTTTATTGGAATTCTGACTTCTTTTTTGTCTCTCTTGACAAAATAATGGGGAGGCTGAAAATCAATGTGGGCTCTTAATCACAATGAAGGGTACCAGGCTGTTTTGAAGGCAAGTTTTGGTGACATTACAGATTGGGTTTTTACATATAGGGGAAGCTAAATCCTTAAAACGTCCTACTCTAAGGCAAAACCTAAAATAATAGAAGAGGATAAAATCTCTTCCAGAGCAGTGCAATATTATTGACTCGCAGGCTCTGCAGAGCACATGGCTGCACTGTCTGCTCCAAAAGGATCAGACCTAAACCCCTCCAATACTCCCACTGCTCCAGGAAGCAGCTGCGTGGGTGCACAAGTCCAGAAGCACTTGGCTGGCTGGCTGTTTGCACACAGAAATCCGAAGCTGATGCTTTTGCACTCACTGAAGAGCGCTTTCCTGGTAATTCAAGCTGGGATAATTCCTTACAAAGAACCACTAATGATCTTACAAGCACCGCATCGAGTTGAGAGGCTTCTAAGAGTGGGTCTGGCGCCTTGGCTAGTGGCTTTGAAATGCTGAATGTTATTGTAGGAGGCCTCCAAATCAAGGGAAAATGAATATGAATAAAATGAAATGCGAATTCTGAGGGGTTTCTTTCTGTTTTTCCAACGTAGGGCCTAAAACTTAAAAATATGTCGTGTATCAAAGTTGCTAGAAAGCATTTTAAGTAGCTGGCCAAACTGGTGCAACAGAGAAGAATTGTATTTTTTTTTTTAAGTTTTCAATTTGTGAGGGTTGGTTTTCTAAAAACACATGGGATTTTTAAGTTTAGTTACTGAGACAGAAAAACCCGTGCTTCTCTTAGTTTCTCATATAAATATTTTTGCAGAACTCTGTTGTTGCAGCTCCTAGAAAACCTGATTCAAGGCTGGGGGCAGTTTGTGTTTCTTGGATGTTTTGTTTTGCAGCTCCTTTTTATATAGCCCGGGCTCAGGGGTGAGAAGAGAGGAGGGGTGGGAAAGTGTGTAGGGACAAAACCAAGGCGGCTGCAGGAAATGGGTGTCCATTCCCACACCTTCCTGAGGGCATCGAGCTCAGCTTCCCAGCCCGAACCCCAGATTCCAGCCCAGGCAGCAGCAGTGCTGGGCTTTGGGACTTGGAGTCTGTGACTGGTTTTGGTTTTGCTTAACTCCAAGGAGGCTTTTTTGAGCAGTAGGAAGGATCAGAAGGGATGCCTTGTTTCCTGTTGAGGATGAGCAGGGATACCACATTTGTGGTATCCTTAGAAATAAGGATTTCTGTATTTCATGGCTCCATCTTACTTTTTGTTCCATTTTTCATAGGCGAGATAAACTAACAAAGCATTAAATAAAACTGAAGCTCAGTTCTGAGCAGCCTGATTTACAGCCCTCTTGGGTCAGGTTTTAGGTTGGTCCACATGAGAGTGGATAACCAGATGCCATCAAGCCCACATGGGAGAGTTTTAGGTGCTTTATAGCTAAAAGAATGTTTCATGAGTGCACTTACACTTGAATGAAGTGGCAGTGTTTTTGTGTAATCAAAGAGTTTGGTTTTGATCAACTTACATTCCTTTTGATTGACAAAACCTGAGGAGAGGAACAAAAAAAGTCCTCCTTATGCCTTAGACTTGGGCAAAAACATCTCCTCCAAAAGTAGGCACTTCCATCTCCTCCTGTCCACTCACATTCCCTGTGTGATTAAGCCGTGAAATCAGCTTTAGCAGATCTCAAAGGCTGCATGGGCAGCGCTGGCCTGATTAAATCTGTGGATAGGCTCACATGACTTGGAGTGCAGAGTTGTGGCTGGAAAGCCTGAGATGTCAACAGGAGCTTGGAGGTCATCCCGTGGAGGACAGGTCCCTGCTTTGCATGGCACTGCCACTCCTTCCCCAAAGGTCAGGATAGAAACCTGCCCGAGGCTGAAACACACGTGGAGCAATGAGAGGTCAGGTTACAGAGAGCTCTTGTCAGGTCTTGTCTGTGAAACGAGACTTGAAATGTGTTACAGATCCTGGGATTATTTTGGGGTGTTGAGAAAAGCTGCTCCTCCTGCAGTAGCTGTTCCGTGAAAGCCTGCTCTGGGCTTTTCTAGGTCTGGAAAAACAAGGATGCTAAAACTCGGGAGATTCAGCAGGAGCTTAAGAGACATTGGCTCTGCAGTGCTAGTTTGCAGCAGTTGTTCAGGGTAGGCTGAGGCTGTCCAGGTCTGTCTGTATCCACGGAGAATGGTTAACTCAGCAAGGATCTGTGGTCTGTTTTCTGCGTGGTGCTCCTCAGAGCCTCAGGGGTTAACTTAGAGTTTGCTTGAGATCTGACTTTTCCATTCCTTCCTAATCAAGGAATGCTGTGAGAGATATTCCAGGTTTTTGTTTTCACTTTCTTAGGCAGTCTTCTGCAAAGATCTACCTTAGGCAGATGTCACCTGGATTTTTATCACTGATAGAAATTAGCACTCCTAATCAGATGGGAAAATGCAAGGAAGTCCATTGCCAAATGGAGTAAAGCTGTCAAATTGCTCACCAAACGTTTCTTTCTGCATAGGGATCAAACGTAATTGTTTTTCTCAAATATTGTTCTCTCTTCTTTTGTAGGAATCAGAGTTTCTCTGCCTGGAGTTTGATGAGGCCAAGGTGAGCCAGATGCTGAAGAAACTGTCCGAAATAGAGGAGAGTATGACTTTGTTGACTCAGACTACTTAATCAAATAAAGAGATTGCAACTCACAAAAAAAATTAACCTTGGTACCTTTTCATAATTCCTCTTTCATCAAATAAAATACGTGGTGCTGGTTAAAGCTGGATTATAACCCCAAGAATGGGCTAAATCACATTGTGAAGCTTTCTCATTGCGTCCTCCCAAACTGTTTTCCAAGGCAGCAGCAACACTGTTTCCACAAAGTTTTGCATAATCAGGCCTTGAGTGTAGCACAGCTTTTCTCTTTTTTCCCCTCAGTCACTTCTGGAGTCTTCCAGATGCTGTGTATGCTGGGCTGGATGAACAGCAAAGGTAAATTGGCCAGTTGTGGCAGAGGAAAAATGAGCAGAAGAAACGGGCAGATGAGGGGGAACTCATGTTTATGCTTGCAAACCATGGACTTTATAGGACAAATCCACCTCTGTGAGCTCTGTCTGCTTAGACTTAAAGCCCAGGAAAGCAGATGATGTGCAGGGAGTTCAGGGAGCAGAGGCACAAACACACCTTTCTGTACCTTTCTGTCAAGGATTCAGTGTTCCCAAGGGCTGGCCAGCCTGGCTGCAGGAGCCAGGGGACAATCAGGGTAGCATCTCCTGGGCAATGGGACATGCTGGTTTTCCAAAAGGAGCAGCCCTGCATTCCCAGAGCACTTGATCCAGCTGTTTGCTCGCAGGCCTTCAAAGCCACCTCTGATCTGCTTCCCCAAAGACCATCCACCCTCATCACCCTCTGGCTCTTGGGCCACAGTGGTGCAGCCCTGGCATGGAGCTGCACAGTGTGTTTGAGAGGCCAGTGCTTTGTCAGAGCACAGCTGAACTTGGCTGCTCTTAGACCTGTTTTTCATGGTTCGGTTTGACCTGAGAAAGTCTCAGATGGAATCCAAGGTTTCTAAGCGTGTACACACTCAGCTCAGAATGAGGGTGAAAGAAAATGCTCTTGGCAGCCTGGCAGGCTGAGGCCTTATCAGTACTCACTTGTGTGAGTGAAGAAATCTGCCAGAGGCAGGTCAGGGGCACAGGGGCTGCACTGCCCAGATGGCTCGCGACCATGCAGTGCCCTTATCTGTGCTGGAACACTCAGCTGCAGAAGAGCTGCAGCCCCTGTGCTGACAGAGGCTCCCAAAAGGGTTTCCCATTCCGTGTGTTTCCGTTCAGGGCTGCGACCTTGCCAGCCTGGTCACAGCAGGATGTCCCACCACACTGAACTGGTTCAGCAGGAGCTGGAGGGGCCTGAGCAGGCCAGCATTTGTGCAGAGCAGGATGGAAGGCTCTCCTTGCAGGAGAGCTGCCTGGTGGTCCATAAAGAGGTGACAATCCTGGCTCCTGGCTTGTTCTGTCACTTGACTGGAAGGTGTGTACACATGTTTGGTTGGAGGCTACATTACTTCTTGCTATTTTATATTTGCTGCATAAGCAACCTCCTCCTGGACTAAAATTACATTGAGGGCTTTTACCAATATAGAGATGACAACATAAAATGTTCTCGTGCCATAACTAAAGCACTCCTCATTGCTTCTCATTGAGAATTTATTGTTTGTGAAGTTGCCAAATTGCACTTGGACACAAAATCTCTTCAGAGCAAGGGAAGGGTACCTTTTCCCATCTGCCTGGTCAAAAGGGGAAATACCCCTCAAGCGAATTTGTGTCACTGCCCAGGGAATTAAGATTTCCTTTGCTGTGCCTGTCCCACTGCTGCTTTTCCTTTTACAACCTCCTGGTTCCACCCTCTGGTCTCATGGATCCCCCAGCACCTCTGTTTCCCCAAATGCCTTCAGCTGATCTTTGTCAGAGAGGAGCTGGGCTGTAGCCACAAACTGCCCCTCGTGCTGCTCCCTGAGTCACTGGCTGCAGCACCACTGTGAAATGAGTGCTTTGTGATTCTCTGAGCCTTCTGTTGCCTTTTTCAGCTAAGTTCATTCAAGTGCTTTCTGTGTTTTAGGACGTATTTTTTTTAAAAAATCAAGGTCAGGGAAGGATCATGATCTTAAGTAACTTGCACTGTGTCAGACATACTTATTGTTTTATTTTAACATGGTCAGAGGATAGGAAAATGTGCTATAAATGGAAATTAAAGAGAAACAAACTGGGAACAGATGTCAGGAAGTATTATTTCATGCAAAGAATAATAAATATGTGGAATGGCTAACAAGGCAAGGAGGCCAAGGCAAAAAGTCTAGGGGATATTTAAGAAATAATTGGATACTTTCTTAGTTGAGATCTGAAGGGATATGTTTTTATGGGTGGATGCTTCTCTCTCTTCCTAATCTTCCCTCCCCTGGATACCCAACAGTCCTTATTTTCTTCTTGGTGGATCTTTCTAAACTGCTGTGCAAAACAAAAAAAAGAAAAAGCTCTGAGTGTGTGTGGACCACACTGCTCAGTCCTTGGTAGTCACTGGGCAGCAAAATTGTTCCTGCTTCACCAAGTTTGATGTGGCAGGGAATGGGATGCTGTAATCCTCAGCTGCTGCTGGGACACAAGGACAGGTTTGCTCCTTGTCAGGGTCGTGCCTTCCTGCTGAGGTGGTTTCTGTGTGTATGTGCATCCATCTGCCCCTGCCCTATGGTGCTTCGAGCCTGTTGGCCACTTCTGGCTGAACTTGGAAGGGGCAAGGCCTCTGGTGCCACTCTGCTTTGCTTCCTCAAGTGAAAGGCACAAGCACCCATGGCTTTTGTTGGGATCTCACTTGCTATCTGTGGTCCTGCTAAATATCTCTGTGGTGCTGGCAAATGAAACCTCCTGTTCAGGAGAGATTTCACAAATCCTCCCCCAAAGCCTAGACATAAACCAGACTCATCCTGGATGCATGGACAGGCAATTCCTCCAGTGGCTGAGGCCACTCATGGCCGCTGGAATCCTGCACGGATCCAGCTGAGCAGACATCCCAGCACAGCTCTGTTGGCCACTGGGGACTCATCCAGCTTTGGGGACCACTGTGGTTTCTGCCATGGCCCCAGCTCCTGTGTCCATGTGCTAAGCCAGGCCAGCTGTGTGGCACCAGGGCCATCACCTCCTCCTCTTCCTCCTTCCTTCAGGGAAGCAGGCAGTGTCACTTCACAGCAAGGGAACGAGGAGGCCAGCACGGCCTGAGAGGGAGAGGGAGAGGGAGGAAGAAGCAGTGGGAAGAAGGGCTGAAGGAGGGAGTCCCACCTGAGAGAGGCTTTCCTGCCCAGTCCTCAAAGGCAGCCAGGGAAGGAGCTGGGACACAGCTCCTGCCCCGCTACAGTGTCCTTAGGCTTAGGAAGCTGCCCCCGCAGGGTACCCGCTGCTCGCTGCTCTGCTGACAGACACAGACCCCGTGCGGGGGCTGCCCTGGGGCTGGGCCAGGCATGGTTCCCATTGGGATCTGGGTTTTTGATCCAACTGCCCCGTGGTGGCTGCGGCAGGGCCGGGCAGGGCGGCTGCGGCTGCGGGAGGGGCCAGCCCCGGCGGCACCGGCACTTCGCTCCTGTCCCACTTTGGCTGGCGTTTGCCGGGTGACAGCTGCGGAGGCCAGGGGTCACTGTCCCCGCGGTGAGCAGCGGCAGCTGCCGCAGCCCCGGCAGCGCGTCCCGGTGACTCAGCCCGCGCATGATGTTCGCCCGGCCCGGTCCGGCCCGGCCCGGCCCCGGAACCCGCACAAGCAGCGCCCGCTTTCTGTTGCATCCTTCAGCTTCCTTTCCGTGTCAACTTTTGCTCTGCTGAAATACCCTGCAGTTTGTTCCTGCAGCCGCTCAGTGTTTGCTGGGGATTCCTCCGAGCTGCCGCTCGCTTTGTGATCTCAGGAGCTCCCTGAAATATCTGCTAGTGCTGCCGCCGTCAATCACATTGCAGAGCTGGCAAGCCCCGCACTCGCTCTCTGCTTGGCAAGACCATCACTCTTAGTGCAGTCTTCTTCTTTTCTTAGTCTGCATATGCCCAGAACTGCTAAAGTTTTAAAGTGTTCTTCTAGTATATCTGTATTTGAAAAAAAAAAAAAAAAGAACACATGACCATATTTTTCTAAATCTAAGCCAAGCAAGTGTTGTATTTCATAATGTTTTGGGCCATGGAAAGCAGCTGATGAGATATACGTATTTTATGTTGGTGTTGATTTACTTTCCAATTTTTCAGGTTGCATAGTCTCATTTTATTTTACGTATTTTAAAAAATATTTCTTTCTTACTGGCCCTTTTTCAAATGTAAATAGTAGTGTTTGTGCTCTCATTGTGCTTCACACAATGGGAGGGATTTTGCAGGAGCTGATAATCTCCACATCTTACTGTGCTTGGACTTCTTATGATTGATATTTTGAGAGATTTTCTTTTCTGTGCATCAATTCTTTGCTACCTACTCATAAAACAAATTGTTCACCACTTTTCTGAGGAGATTTCCTGATTTAGGTATTTACTAACCATTTGTAGGTGTATAAGTATTTGAGAAGTTTTACCCCAAGGCTCACACTGGCCATAGATTGCTCACAGAAATGTGGGGTTTTTTTCTCCTTCTGGGGAGTTTCAACACTTTATTCATTCATTCCAAATATTTATGAAGAGGTCCTCAGTGCTGGGGACAGAAGGAACCTTTTGAATAAGGGGAATGTAGTGGTCCTGTAGCAGCAGCCACTGATGACTTTTTAATGTGTTGTGTTTCATGTGGCTTGAGACTGGAAAAACAGGCAAGGGCTCCTTGCCTTGAAGCTGAGCCTGTTAAAATCCTCCTCAAAAATTATTCCCAAATCCCAGGGAAGTGTGACTTGGGGTGTCATTTAATCTAGTGTGAAGGCTAGAGCTGCGCTTCTGGGTCTCCCTCACCATGCCAGGGGGTAAAGATGCCAGTACAGCGGGACAGGCAGCCATCACCATCAGTGCTTCCTCCCCTCAGTGCACCAAAATCAAGCTGTTTCCACCCTCCAGGTCACACTGGTTTAGCCAGTGTTTGCCAAAGCTCTGGAAGAGGCCTCCTCTCCTCAAAAAGGACGCACAAGACCAAAGGTGCCTTTTCCAAGTAGCGTGAACCCCATGAGTGTTTCCCCAGGGCCACAGAAGTCCTGGAGGACACGGTGTGTTGTCACCTCCCATGGAAAGGTGGCAAGAGGGGTGCAGCTACAGCCTTACTTCTCAACTGCCAGTGCCATTTGGGAAGTGTTATTTTGGGATATCACCTGAGCTTGTTGTCCAGATTGTGGGTGGTGCTGTGGAGCTTCCCTCCATATGTGACAGGGCTGACCAACCCCAAGCTCAAGCACCCAAATGCTTTGCCCTTCCTCCTTCCTTTTAGTGGTAGGAAGGCAGATCTCACAGTGCAAGAATTTGCAGGAAAACAGGTTTGAAGGCATGTCAGGTATGGAGAGCCCACTTGAGGGGTTTGATCCTGGTGCATTTTGCAGGGTTATTGCAGCAATGGGAGGTCCCTGAAATGTGGAGCTGTCAGAGGGGCACCTGTCAGCAAGGAGCTTCAGGAGAGATTTCCTCAAATATGTTTCCCCAAATATGTTGCATTTTAATTCCCTTAGTGGCCAGCAGCACTGAAACTCCAGCACTCAGCCATTAGCTCTTGTAATGGGATGGTATTGGAGAATACATAAAAACAGGTAATTACATAAATGGCATTTTTGGATGCCGGCAAGTGCCTCAGACCCTCGAGGAGTGACATTTTACAGGAGTGGATGGGAGAAAAACAGCAATCACAGCACAAAACCCAAATTCATAGTGTTTCTGAGAGCAGCCTGGGAGGCAACTATCATTTCCTGAGTTTTCTGGCCAATTGGCAGCCCTGGCTGAACGCAGCACTGCCGGGAATCTATACAGTGCATTTTAGTAATTAGTGGCTCTTTTCCTGCTGGCAGATCAAACCACAGAGGGCATTAGAGCCTTCATGGCATCTCTGCTCTTGGCAGCAAAAGGAACAAATAAGCAAAGCCATGTCAGGACTGGATGGGTGGCTCATGCAGAGAGAGAGAGAGTTTGATCCCAGCCACCTGCTTGTGGCTCAGGGCTCTCCCTGCACTCACAGAATGCAGCTTCCACCCCACCACCCTCTGAAAAACATGTGGTGGCCCCCTCCAGGCATCCCTCTAAAATGAACTGACTCCTGCAGGACCTCCGAACAAATCTGCATTTTTCTGTGGCTGAGGAACACGGTGTGTAAAGTTAATCCCCTGCTCCAAGATCCTGCAAGGCAATGGCATGCAGAAGTACAAGGTTAAAAAAATGCCTCTAGAACTGGTAGCTTCCAGGCAGTCCTTAGGCACATCAAGAAATGAACAAGCAAAGCAACTGGAATTTATAAACTTGCATAATTAATTATCCTTTGCAAGGAGAACAAACATTCCCATGTTCCTGCTCTTTTAGGGCCTTTGACAACTGGGCTCCTTTCTGTAAATAATGTTATATAAGTTTATACATTTCAGTTAGTGCTTATTCTAGCTCTTCACAGTCCAAGGATGTTTTCACTCCCAGTTTATTATTTCAGCTGTGCACAGATCATATTGCCCTGGTGTACCTATAATGGGATTTAAATTAAGATGCTTGCAAGCAGTGTAACAGTAGTGAAACAGTGTCTGGAAAACATTGGTACATGCCCAGGGAGAATGAAAGAAAGAAATGAACTTTACATTGCAGCACTGGGCAAAGTGTCTGCACCCTTCCCCATGGGGCAGGACAGGATTTCTCTGTCTGAAGACACAACCTGCGAAGGGCCTGTGCTATACCTGGGTTGCATTGCAGGGCTGCTGGAGACATGGTGTAATGGCCATGAATGCTTTTATTCCAGAGCACAGGAGCACCTTCCAGTCATCCAAGAGCCCTATAACTGCAGCGTGCTGCAATCAGAGCTGGCTGAAATGCTTAACCCCAACAACTTAATCTCCAGCCATTGCAAATTAGTACAGCTCCATTAACTCCAGAGGACTATTTACACGGGGGAGGTTAAATGTATACAGGATCAGGCACAAAACCTGCAGTGATTCTGTATATGGGGCAGTGGTTTACTAATTTACAAGGCTAGATCTCATCTCTGCTGGTTTCTGAAGTTTTATTTATCTATAGTGAGCACATCCATGTCAGGGTGATTTCTCCCTCAAATGGCATAAGGAAAACCCTTCATCTACTCCAATTACTGCTGATCCCAACCCCTAATGCAGAGGATATCTTCCCTCCATGTCATTCTTCAGTAACCTGTAGCTATCAGGCTGGATATCAAAATTTGATATGTGAATTATTTAATTTCCCTTTGTCCTGGTTTTTTATTTCTGAAGTTTATCTTCAGATCCTACAATAACAGGAGAAAAGCTTTGTGATCTCCTTCTTTGAACTCTAGTAATTCTGATGCACCGGGGGCCACATCCTGCACCCCGGATGAGCTGGGCAATAATGAGTGCATGTGTAAGTCAGCACTGAGGCATGGCAAATAGCCCGTGGCCTCTGAGGTGGCTTTTATGAGCACAAATCCACCTGAAATGGTTACAGAAGAACGGCAGGTCCTGGGGGGAACCAGGTGAGCCATGAGTGCCTGGGGCAAGCCATCAGCAGCAGGACAGGGAGCTGGGAGTGAGGCCCCACGGTGCTCTGCGAGCTGGGCACCAACATTCTGGACAGGCTGGTTACAAGCTGTCAGTCAGCAGGACAGCAGTTACACCTCAACTGCTCTCCTGTCCTGACAGAAAGCCCAGAGAGCTGGCACAAATCCGCTTCTGAATAGAGCCTCATGAGTGCCTTGGAGGGTGCTCCAAAACAGCCCAGGTAAGTCCCACCCCAATAAAAATGAGCCCAAGCACTCTCTTCACCCTAGTTTTGGTGACCTTTCTGCTCCTGCCACCCAAAAAGGAGCCCTCAGCCAGGAGCACCAGCCCAGGCCTCGTGGCAAAACACGCTGGGCCTCTGCCACTGGTGTGCAGCTCCCATGGGCTGAGCAGGATTGCACTGTGGTAACAGCTGAGCCCAAAGCTGAGAGCTTTCCCCAAGGTTGGGAGTGTCTTGGGAAACCTCCTGCACACGGTGTTGGCAGAGTTTCCTTTGCCACCCAGAATAAGCCAGCTCCCTCCCAGACAGAGGACTGGTTTTAACTGGAGCTACCCAAGCTGGCACTGGGACAGTCTAAGGGAGCCTCATCCAGGAGGTGCCTGATATCAAGATGGTTTGGAAAAATCTAAGTGACATCTGAGGACTGGAAGTTGTCCTTCATCTGGGATTTTGCTAGTGCTTAAAACTGCATCTGCTAAAAAGTAAAAGACAAGCAGAAGGGGTTTAGCTGAAGTGGGTCCAGTACATTTTTCCCTAGGTGTAAACTTTGACTCTTCACCTTTGAAGAGTCTTGGCTGTGGCTTCTTCAGTTTTGCAGCTCTTCAGGTCTTGCTGCAAAATGCTGTGGGATGCCTCTGAACAGAGGTAAGGAGAGATGCAAGGAACTCGTGTTTCTGGGACACAAAAAAGATGGTTTGTATAGAGGAGGTGCCTTTTAATTTTTTTTTTTTTTTGCAAAATAATTATTGTCCAGTTTCTGCTACTATAGAAATTGAATTTCAAGTGGATTCTTCTCCATCCTCTTTCATCCTGCACTCTCCACTGCTGTGCCTGCCTTGTGTCTGCAAGGAAAAGGAGCCTCACATGGAGGCTGAGAGTGTTAGTTACTGCAGCCTGTGTCTGAAAAAGGCAAGTATGTTCTTCCAGAGCAGGGAAACTGATTTTGATCCAAGCAGCTCAGGGAGTAATTATTCTTGGCAAATGTGAATCAATACCAGCAAAGTGCAGCTCTGCCCACAGCTTGCAAATGGCAGCACACAACACAACAGGGGCAACTTTCTTTCTGTCCTGTCCTGCTGTGTCTGCATGAGCAAAGCTGCAATGCTCCAGAGAAAAATTGTGGTGTTCCGAAGCGCATGTGCCAATCTCTTCAACTTGAGAGTTTTTGCCAAAGCTGAACCTACCAGCCACAGCTCCCCATCTCATCAAGGTACAAAAGCAAAGGGAAGTGGAGCAGAAGACCTCTGTGGCACTTGCTGCGCTGGTTGGCCTGTGTATGGCAGGGGCAGAAGGTGGGGAAATGACTGTGTGAGGAGACCACTGGAATGTGTTGCTGGCAAGCCTTGCTGACAGACCCTGCCTACCCTGGGAGAGGCTCTTCGCTTCTCTGAATTCCAGGTTCAAACATTTGAGTGGGAAAAACCAGGTTCTTTCCTGGAGGAACTGAGATGCTCCAGCTTGAATTGCATTTCATCTTTGCTTTTTGATTTTTTTCTTACTGCTGCTGAAGTCCTTGCATGCCACAGGAACTATCTTTAGTCTGTTGACATTATTTTAATTTTAACTTTTTGTCTCCAGTTCTTACCTTTGGTCACAGAAGCACACTTGGGTTAGTCCTGTGCTCTCCAGGTGTCCTCTAGGTGCAGCAATCTGTCCACAAAAATCAGGCAGATCGGTATCCTGGATAAGCTTTGGTCCAGCACAGAAAATTAATTCCAGCTGTCCTGGCCTTATGGAAGGGTTCGGATTCAGGAGAGCCAAGTGAGTGTTCAACCAAGCGAGTGTTCACAGGTGGGGAGGAGGTGTTTCAGTACCTGTGTGCCTGCAGCGTTTTCAGCACAGGGGGTGGCATGCACATTTTAGAGCAGGGGCAAAGAGATTTGGGTGCATGTTCTGGACGCAGTGTGAGGGCTCTGGGGCAAGCACTTCCATGAAGTCAGCGACTGCCAGCCATGCCAGACTCAGGGAAAGGAGTTACTCCGTGTTTCTGCGGAGCTGGGTGCTGGTCCCCAGAAGCTGAGCTGCAGTGGGGGACGAGCCAGCCACGTTCACAAGGGTGGCTGCAGGCAGGTACCCGGGAATCCCGGCAACAGACAGGGAAATTCCTGTGCCTGCTCTTTCCCATTGGGGCGGAGGACGTGCCGGCAGCCACCGCGATAGCTCCGGGAGTGCTGGGATGTGGCTCCCCCGGGAATGCAGCACGTGGCCCCTGCGGCGAGTGGCCCGCAGCCTGTCCCCTTCTCTCAGCACCTTGGCTCTGTCCCGCCCCTCTCGCTCTTGCTTTGCTGCAGGGACAGCGAGATAACCTTGAAGATTTTACAGTCTGTATCTCATTCCTACTTCTCCTTTGCTCCTGGCAATATACCAATTATTAATTAACAGGCAAGTACTAGAGAAAAGCCAATGTACATAGCTCGTTTCCATTGATGTAAACGCAGTAGTCCCCAGGTCAGCTTCTATTACAGTGAACCCAAATACTGTGAATAAATAGCCCGGGGCGGGGGGGGCGGGCGTAGGGGGGCAGACTGTGAAACAGAAACTATTTTGAACTTGATAAAAATGAGAGATGAATCTTTTAAAATTATTATCTTTTCTGGCTGTCATGCACGCCACACTATCTACAGAAAAACTCGGGCAACAAGAATTTGTGTCACCAAATGATGTGACACCGATGCCCTAAACAAGCAACTTCCCAGTACCCAGCTCCCAGAAAATGTTTGGTGTTCTGCAACTCCCTGACAAGGGCTGTACACTGCATCTCATCATATTCAGCATCATGATGCTGAGTAAAAGTGGTGCTTTTATATACACAGGCAAAAATGTTATTCCAGATTCAGACCAAGTTAAAGCTGTTGCAGTCAAAAGGATTCGCTCTCTTTCTCAGGATGGAAAAAAAAAAAAGTGCAATGATTTACTTCTGTGTCTGTCACAAAACTTGGCTTTACAGACCTGAAACATGAAAACCCTGCTTCTTCTTCCATGGAAGCAAACTGCACAACAACTTTAACCACACATTTTCCAGGCCTCCCTTGGTTCTACCCTAGCACAAGTAACCATTCAGGAGAGGTTGTACATCTGTGCTGAGATGTGGTCCCTGCTGTCCTGCCCCATCCAGGACCTGTTAATTGCCAGCACCAGGTAAGAAACATCCTGGGGCTTAGGGATTTGCCTGGTGTGATGCATGGATTTGGATCCAGGGAAGGTTGAGTGCTCTCCCTGCTTGGGAGAGCAGGGCTGCAAGGCAAGCCCCAACCTCACCTCCCCTGGGGTTTTTAGGGCACAGCTGCTCTGAGCACAGCCATCACAGTCAGGTAGTGCTGTGGGCAATGGCACTGTTGGTTCGAGGTATTTTCTGGCTTTCAGATAACTTTTGAGGGCCAGCTGCCAAGTGGATCAAGGAATACATTTGGATTAAAACAGCTCCTCCCTTGAAGATTTCCAAAGGCAGCTCCGTGACCAGCCAAGTCACTCTGATTACAGAGCATCGGGCATGGCCTGGGTGTGGGACTGGGAGCAGGGAGAAGTATCTTTCCCCCAAAGGCAGCAGACCATTTCACCACTGACCAACCCTTTTAGCTTCAACATGGTTTTCCAGGCTCCTTAGCACCTAGTGTCACGAGATACACTGGTCTTGTTGATTTTTGTTTTGTTTGGCTTTTTTTCCCAGTTGATCTCAAAACATATCATTGTGAAATCTCCTGTACAGTGGAGCCAAGCTCCCGTCTGCCAGACACTCAATTCTCCTTTCAAACCCTTGTGTTATTTAATGGACAGTGATGTTTGCTGATTTAGGGTAATTCCTCCCTTTGCTGTAATCTTCCTGCTCTGATGAGAAGGACAGCTTTACTCAAACGTGAAGTACATGTATAAATATTTGAAGAGGGATGAAATATACAACGTCTCCAGCAATGCACTGTGAATGGGGATGCTTCTTCTGGACTCCTCTAAAATTTTAGAGCAGCTCCAAGAGACTTGCAGCAGGTTTCCTAATGACATTTATTTAACACACAGAGTATGGAGACCTGGGGATGTGCAGTGAGTACTGATGCTGTTTCCCAAACTAGATGTGTTTAGAACTGGGCACACCACTTATTGAATACTGGTGGAAATGAGTGTTGTAAAATGGAAGTGCATAACCTGTATTTTCATGGATCACAGGGACATACTTACCCTTCCCTTTGCAATGAAAACAATTTTTAAGTGATTGTGCCAGGTGACATTGAGACAATTCCTTTGGTCGGGCCTCTCCTTATACTGGATTGAGAATGCAGGTGCTAAAAATAGAAACAAATGGCATGTGTTCATTTTCATCCTGTGTAGGATGAAAAGCTGAAAGGTTCACAGTCTGTGGGAACTGTAAATCTGTCTGCTGGTTGCTACTGATCTGTCCACGGCAAGATGTGCCCCGTTTGCTGCAGTAGCACACATTTCTATGTTTTATTCCAGTAAGCATCTTGGATTCCTGAGAGTTTCCTTTGGTTTGTTTCCACAGGGACATCTGGCTAGGAATTGTAGGCTCATCAACCTACCAAGTAAGCAAACAACAACAACAACAAAAGAGGTTACTAATGAATGAGTCATGCATGATTTAGTACCAGCACTGGAAGGCGAATTCCCAAAATCGGAAATTCTCACGATCTTCTTTTAAGGGAAGTCTAAACGACCCCTTTGCTTCTCCGTCCCGGACTCTGTAACAGAAGCTTTGAAGACTTCCACGGAAAGCTGAACCCAGGTGGAAAGAATATTTCTTCTTTGAAAGAAACATTAAAAAGTGATGTGGCACGGCATTTCTCGGCACGGCGGAGGGGTTTTCCTCTTTCGCCTGGTGCCGTGAGGAAAAAACCGAGGGAAACCCGTCCTAAGGGAATGGCCGGCTGCCCGCGGTGCGCACGGACGGACAGAACGCCCGCTGCCAGCACACCAGAGCTGGCACAGGAGCCAGGTGCCACCCAGGGCCACCCCCAGGAGGAGGGTGCCCGCTGTGGGGCCGTTTCCACAGGGAGAGATTAAAGGGAGCAGCACCTGGCCCGGCTGGAAGGCGAACAGCGGCAACGCAGCGGTGTCTGCCCCTTTCCCTCGCCCCTCCAATAAGACAAACACATTTCCTGAGGCTGATACCTTCCAGTTCTACAGCCTGGGCTCGGAAGCGGCCCCGCGGTGCCGGGGGGCGGCGGGAGAACACCGCGTCCAGCCGGGGACGGGGCCACGCCGAGCCGCCCCCTTCGCTGCCCCGCCC